>OW240915.1:175490476-175540043 GCA_933207985.1 Pelobates cultripes | reverse complement strand
AGAGAAAGGAGGGGGGGAGAGAAAGAGAAAGGAGGGGGGTGAGAAAGGAGAGAGGGGGTGAGAGAGAAATTAGGAGGGGGAAGAGAAATTAGGAGGGAGGGAGAGATATTAGGAGGGGGGAAAGAGAAATTGAAATTAGGAGGGGGGAAGAGATATTAGGAGGGGGGAAAGAGAAATTAGGGGGGGAGAGAAATTAGGAGGGGGGGTGAGAAAGAGAAATTGGGAGGAGGAGAAGGAAATTGGAGCGGGAGGAGAGATTGATTCATCACATACACACAATGCACCCCTTGCACACAGAAAAACACACAATGCATTACACACACAGACACACATACACAAGCAATGCAACCGTTACACACAATGCATCCCTTACACACACAGAAACACACAATGCATTCATTACACACACTCAATGCACCCCTTACACACATTCAATGCATCCCATACATACACAGAAACACACCTTGCAGCCCTTACACATACAAACACAATTTCACACAATGCATTCCTTACACACATATCAGGACATCCCTTACACACTCCACCCCCTGTGAACAAACTCATTGGTGGAACATGAAGGTGGACCCTGGGACCCAGACCTTGAGCTGTGTAAAGGACCCCCAAAAAATGGAGCTGCTTCCCGTTCTCCCAGAACATTGATTTTTGTGACCACAGTTACAAACCGCCTGCAGAGAGACTGTTCTGCACCAGACCAGTGAAGCCAGACTGCAGCTAGAGCCCATCATCATCCTCATCTGGTTGTAAGTAGGCAATCTAGTATATTATTCGTGGCACTAAGCTCTAATTTACCTCACATTAAAGAAACACTATAGTCCCCAGAACCACTTCAGCTTAATGTAGTGGTTCTGGTGTCTATAGCCTGTCCCTGCAGGCCTTTTAATGTAAACACGGCGGCACTGCAGCACTGGCGTTAGTTAACATGGCAAATCATATGGGTGGTTGCATTGTGATGTCACATGGGGGGGAGGGGGGCAAACTTTACTTTTGCCTAGGGCGGCAAAAATCCTTGCACCGGCCCTGGCTGGAGGGGGCTGTGGCAGTACAGCTCACACAAGCAAACAGCTGATAAACTGGCCGCACGGAGGAAATGTGTATGTGTGACTGTCTGCCTGTGACTGTATGTGACTGTCTGCCTGTAACAAATTGTAAAAAAAAAAAAGAGAACCTTTACATTTTTTTACAGGTTTTTTTTTGGGTGCCAAGCACAGGATCCGCCCCGGGTGCCAAATGCTCTAGGTACGCCCCTGCTCACTGTTTAATAGACATGTCCCTACTCGCAGTATAGCGAATAGGGGCATAATTTACTAATACTAAGTAATCTTTACTTAGTATTAGTAAATTTGTCTGAAAGACCAATTTAGGTCTTTCAGCCTTTTAGTAGATAGCTCCCCAATACCGTGGGAATTAGGGAGTTATCTACTTATTCATGCCTGTCATTACATTGACAGGCTAAGTAACTTACATTTTATATGAACGTATATTACTTGATTGTTGTAAGTGTTGCAAATGCTTACAGCTGAATCCTGGCTATGTTTGTATACTTTTTATTTAAAATTGTATACAATGAAACATTCTTATTTCACCTGGTAAGTATATTAGTACTTAGGCAATACTGTACTTCGACACTTCGGAAATTCTGTAATTTCAGAACTTCGGGATCTCGGCCATTCGGAAGTACCCGAATATCCGAATTTCCCGAAATTCATCCAAATTCTTATTCGGACCAAAACAAATTGCCCATGTCTAGTAAAAATTAATGATAAGCACTGTGCCTTCAAGGGCATCTATCAGTGCAAATCTAACTTCCTACCAGATAATGGAAAGACTAGTATCAAGTGAAAAAATTATAAATCTGTGCCTTCGAGGGCACCTGTCAAATTAAAAAACAAAAAAATGTCCTCAAGAATCTCATGAGCCATCTCAACATAGTTTGCTGAATCCATGATAACAATGTTGCCCCCCTTATCGGCAGATTTTAAAATGATTCCCTTGTCTTTTTTGAGGGACTGTAGAGCTTTGTTTTCATGTTTGGTTAGATTCATATTCGGATAGAATTGCAAATCAACAGTTTTAATGTTCTCAATTTCCAATTTTACTACCTTTAGAAATAGCTCAATATTTCAGAAACTGCTTATATTTGGCTCTTAGGTCTGTCAGTCTGAGTAGTAGTTTCATTGTTTTCTTCTAATAGAGACACAAGGGTCATTAGACAATCATAGTCTACTAGGCAGGCCTAGATCTCTGGCCCTTCTCTTTGTCTGCAGTTTGTGGTATTTGTGTAGAGCAAGTTTCCAGGCAAACAAATGTAGATCTTTAATCCATACAAATTTAATAAAAGCTGGGAACGGTACATATGATAAACCCTCAAAATATTGTGTCTTACATGGGTTCTCAGTTTGTGTCTCGATTTTTGGAGAGCTTTTTAGCAAACAGCTGGGTATTGAATTGTCATTTTCTTCCTCTTACCATCCCCAAACTAATGGTACAGCTGAAAAGGCTAACCAATCCTTGGAACTGTATTTACTTTGTTTTATGAATAGCACTCAGGATGATTGGTCTGAATTGCTACCCTTGGCTGAGTTTGCCAGGAATAATGCTACCCATGACTCATCCGGGCATAGTCGATTTTTTTTGGTCAATAATGGTCGTCATCCTACCGTTCTACCAGCCGTGTTCTCTGACACTGCTATCCCTGTTCTGGATGATCACCTTGCTTCTATTCCTGAGACTTGGACCAAAGTTCACTCCGCTCTTGAGACTGCAGCTGCTCGTTTTAAATTTCATGCTGATAAACGGCAGGGTGCCAACCCTGTGTACCAGGTGGGTGAGAGGGTGTGGTTATCTTCCCTCAACATCAAACTAAAAGTTCCTAGCATGAAGTTTGCCCACAGATTTCTTGGTCCATTTTGTGTTATTCAGAAACACAAAACCTTCTGGTTCTAACACTAGCCAAATAGTGTATCATTATTGTATTTGGTGCTAACATTTATTTCTTAACACACACTGCTATTTTCTTGCTATATTACTCAGCACTGCATATACAGGGAAGATTGAACTTTCGATACTTGATTTTATTTGTTTTCATTATTATATATATATAGTTTATTTTATATAGATCTATACAATAAAAGTAAAGTTTTATAAATTCTTGCTACTCTCTTTTTCAAGAGACACACTTATTGGTCGATTTTGTTTTCTTTTTTTCTTCTTTTTTTCTTATCCTAATGTTAACCATTTAGGGGTTTCCCACTTTTTTCGCTACTACCATTAGTGTGCCTCTTCACTGTACAATAGGCTCTATTTTTCTTGATTTAATTAAACTTCTTATTGATTTCTATGTTGGGTTATGCCCTAATTACCCCACAACCATTACAGACTCGGTGTTAGATTCTCTTTCATCGTGTCTGTATATTTATTGTATGTGCAGCTCTCTAATTAGGCGATTTAGGCGGCCGCTTAAGGCCTCCCACTGGCTGGGGCCTTGTGACCACCTAAACCACATTAGGGCAGACTGTTTCAGGTTCTCAGTCTGTGACCGAGGAATGCTGTAACACTGAAATTAAAGTAGCACTGTCATGGCCGCATCTGTTTTATTTTTTAACCCACCTCCTGACTTCACTATATTATTATTATTAATACTATTATTATTATTATTATTATTATTGTCTCCCTAGTCACTCAAAAATGTTTCTAGGTTATCAATTTCACCATCACCTGCCCACACTAACTAGCACTGTGAGATTCCTGCCCAGTTGCAGACGTGGACATTCGCTATTGTCCAAAATACGGATGGGAATTTATGCTATTCATTGATTCATCAGATGAATAAAATAATTGAAATTACAAATAACTATCTGCAAACACCCTCCTAACACATGTGGATAGAAAAAAACAGACGGATAAATTGTCTACATCAAGACATTTCCCGGCAAAAGATATATCTTTTTTATTATATATCTTTTCATAGATAGACCTTAAAGGTCAAGAATGTTGATGTAGACATTTTATCTGTCTGTTTTTTTTCTATTCACGTGTGTTAGGAGGGTATTTGCAGATAGTATTTACTATTGCAACAATTAGTGGTTCAATAATTGTTCTTTTTTACATGAACCTCTTACTTTGGGCTGTCACATGCTGCTTCATTTTATTTTGATACTGTGGTTTCCTTTTTAGAATGTTCATGTAATTTATCCTGTGGTTAGAATCACTAAAGATCTTTGACACATTGTAAGATTGTGATTTACGTTGTTTTATTACATATATATAGTCCTGAATAGATTCATATCTATATTAAGGGAATCTGTTTTTTAATCTGTTTTTTGCTGTTAATTTCTAGTTGATCTTTTGTATTAAAGGTATATCTTTAACACTTTTTATTTATGTTTCCTCTACTTATCTACATAACTGGATCGCACATATAATATTTTAAGTTTTAAATTTCAGGTTACAATAGACCAACCTTATTACTTAGGCCCCCCCAACCACCATTAATAGCTTCCCCCTTTTATTATTTAGGGTGTTCACCCACCAGGAATGGGGGAGGCTGGAGAGGTAAAAATAGGTTCTCCCTCATTTCAGTACTTGGGTCTCCTACCCACCAATAATGTGTGGGAGCTGTGGGAAGGACAATGGGTTTACCCCATTATCATTTAAGGCACCTTCTATCCACTAATGGGTGGTTGCTGGATGTGAAACTAGATCCCTAATTTAGTTAAGTAGCCCCCAATCATGGTCACGGGTAAAGATTGGAGGGGGACACTATGCCCCTTCTCGTATGTTGTTATCCCTAATTCACTGCCATTTAGAGTAAGGTGCATCCCTTACCCCAAAGTGCATAACTTTGCATTTTTCTACATTAAATTGAATTTACCATTTGAGTGCCCAGTCACCTAATCTATCTTAATCCCTCTGCAGAAAAGCAATATCTTGCTCACATTGTATTATTTTGCAGAGTTTTGGGTCAACTGCAAACACTGAAACATGGATTTTAATTATTTCAATATCATATATAAATATGTTAACTAGAAGCAGACACAGAACAGAACCCTGAGGGATACTACTTATCACTTTTGTCCAGCTTGAAAATGTACTATTAATGAAAACTATCTATATCTTTAAGCCAGTGTTTTACCTAAGATTTAAAATTTTGATCTAGACCATTTTATTTTAATTTGAACACTAACCTACTGTGTGGAACCGTATCAAAGGCCTTGGCGGAATCCAAATAGATAGAATCCACTGTAACTCCCTGATCTATATTTTTACTTCTTTGTAGAATGTAATTAGGTTAGTTTGATATGACCTTTGTTTCATAAAGTCATGCTGATTATTGCTAATAATAATGTTTTTTTACAATGAATTTCCGAATGTTATCTCTTAATATCCTTAAAATATTTTCCCAGCCACAGAAGTTAGGCTCACTGATCTATAATTTATAAGCAAAACTTTTAAACCCTTTTGAATATTGGAACCACATCTGCATTCCTCCAATCCTCCGGTAAAAAGTTCTGAAAGAAAATATTATTGAAAGATTAAATATAGAGATTCACATATTTCCACACTTAGCTCCTTAAGTACTCGTGGATGAATAATATCAGGCCCGGAGCTTTTTTTCATTAACTTTCTTTAGCTGCTGTAGTACCTTGTCTTGAGTCATCCATTCACAATTTTTCTGTTTGCATATCTCTTGCCATAGGAGCCTCCTTAATTTATACTGAGTTATTTAAAACGTTTGCCTTTTCCTGGTCTTCATTAACTAACATGCCCATCTCTGTTATCAGTGTACCTACACTTTCATTTTTTTTTTTTTTGAATTTATATATTTTAAAAAAATGTTGATGTTGGGTTTGCTCTTTGACTATCATACTCTCATTTTCTAGTTTAGCCACTCTAATTGCCATTTTGCATGCATTATTGACTTCCCTATATTTTATAAAGGATGCTTCTGCTTCATACGATTTAAATGGATTAAATGCCTTTTTCTTATTTGTAATATCTTTGTTTACTTGCCCACTAAGCCACATTGATTTCAATGTATGTATTGTATATTTATTTCCCAATGGTACATACTGAGAAATGCACCTTTCTAATATTTAAAATATTCAATTTCTCCTCAGTGTTTTTTTTTTCCCTAAAGAGTTTATGCCATTCAATATGTTTTGAAACTGATCTTGTTGAAATTAGACTTTTTAAATGTATTTGTTTTAGCATCTCATATCTATCTATAACCCTTTTGTCACTTTGGGTCCCCAGCTGCCAGTCATGGGTAGGGGCCTGGGAGGAGACACTAGGTGTGTTCCCCCCTTTTACACTTAGGGCCCCCATCCGTGCTCATATGTGGGGTCAGAGTAGGACCCTAAATCCTTCATTTAGTTGAATATCTTCCACTCGCAGGCCAGGCATGGGAGGTAGGGGGGACATTATGTTCCCGCAATTCATTATTTTAATAGGTCCCCCACCATGTGGGCATGGGGTACCTATGCTAGGTCATCCTTTAATGAATTCAGGGTGGGGGTCTCTTTTATTTTACAACAGTGAGCAGCCACTGGCTGCTTAATGTTTAGTAGACATGCCCATACTCGAAGCATCATGAGTAGGGGCATTCAGGAGATTTTTCATATTGAACCCATAAAAATGACAGGGGGCATGGTGGTTTATTCTATTTCTATTGTTCTATTTTCACACATTAGAAGGAGGGAGCCGCAAACTGGTAGCTCCCTACTTTTAATAAACTAAACAAACAAATGAACGACTCTTGAAATTTGATTTTTGTTAAAAATTTCTATTCATTCATCATTCTGAAAATTGAACAAATAGCTGAAATTCCTATTTGAATTTCAGACAATAGAGAATGCCCAAGTGTTTAACTGGGCGTGCACGGGAATTTCATAGTGCTATCTAGTGTGGGCAGTTGACATGTCCCACAGGGCCTTCATCTGCCCACACAAAGATGGCAGCACCCATGACCTAAGTGTGTGCATTAAGTAAACAATTAAAAAAAAAAAGGTAAAATAGGGGCCGTAGGGGCAAATAAATAACATTTCTTACTTGCTCACACTTTTTTATATTCTATTCATACTAAATTATGTTTCTTATGTAAATATCTAATGTGAAATGAAAGCCATGTTTCCGCTGAACAAAATGATGTATAATAAGTGTGGGTGCATATAATATGAAAGGTTAATTATGGTTAAACAGGCATATAGCGCAAATTGAAAGTTTTGTTTACATTTTGTTTTAATCAGAATGTGTACAATTGCCTCTCTCCTTCGGGGAGTTAAGATAAACCTGTTTTGTGACTATAGTGTACCTTTAAATAGTTGAAGCTGCTGGAAACTGAATATGTGGGATAATTTACCATGCGATTTTGGAACATTATAATCTCTACACATGATTGACGGCAAAAAATGAAGCTTTCACAAAATGTTTGTTTTTAAATGGTATCATAATACATGGCTTTTTAACTTCTATCCTTACATACTTAAGTCAGTGTTTCAACATTTGAAAATATACTAATGTGAGAAAAAGACAAATTACTCTGTCAAGAAACTTCAATCTTTGGAAAAGAAATGCAGAATTTATGACCTGAAATGCACTACTCGGTACATTGTTTGGATGCCACACTATTCATAACCAAACAATTGCCAAATGTCACACAATTTATCTCACTGCTTTTTATAACCTCTGCTTACTGTATATGAATGTTCTTTTCTTTTATTCACTTTTTTTTTAATCTAAAGATTGCATTGCATGATAAGAAATAACCAATCTTCATGTAAGCTCCATCTGGCTGATAGAACTTGCTGAACAATGTGGAAAGGCAAGGACAAGTGGTTTGAAGTTTTATTCAAGGATTATTCTTTAAAATGGCTTTCTAAGTCATCTCATTTTTGATTAATTCTGCTTATTCTGGAAACTGTACAAAAAGGTAATTACATACAATTATTGTTATTGGTTACTACCATTTAAATAATTTTAAATTTTAGTTATGAACACTGTTAAAAAAAAATTATACTTTAATATATAAGTAAAAAACAGATACAATTTGCATTTTGTAATACCTTTTTTATCGGACTAACATAATTTTTTAATGACAAGCTTTCGGGAGAACCTTCCTTTCTCAAGTCTAAAGCATTTCTGAGTAAGACAACACATAGAATTCAAAGATGAGTTGTGATACAGAGGTTAAACTGTCATGAGTGGAGATAAGACACAGGTTTGAAAGAAAAAAGACACCATTCTTGCAAAGGGTCGTAAATATCTTGTGTGAAGATCACAAAGGGAGGGGGGAAAAAGAGAAAAAAAAAACAGTGCAGAAAATGGTGCTAGAAGGGGGGAGTGAAATTTGTTTTGTACTTATATTAAGAATGCATGAATTCCCATCCAAAAGTTACAGGCTATGCATGAAGGCCTATATCCAGCATAAACAGACACACGCACACACTCACACACCCCATGTAGAGGCTTGTGCATAAAAGGCCTGAAATAAATAAATTGACTCACAGAAATGTGTTTCGTCTGGTTACTGGTGGAATGGATGTCTGCTTGTTTTAATGGTTTCAGATAGGCTGAGGGAAGGAATTCACGGAGGTAACCAGCCGGATTACCCATGGTCAGCTACAGCTAGCATTCAGCTTCAAGGTAGCGGAAGCATGTCTGGTAGCAGATGTCTGATACATATAATTTAAAACCAAGAAGGTAAGTTTATTCCCATCATTTTCATGCTGCAACAACTAGTGCTGCCACTTGCCACTGGCACTGCAGCTCCTTCCAACATGCAAGAAAAAAGTTCATCTTGCATTACTGCTACTGCCAGTTTATTTATACCCACTTTGATTTACGGATACAGCAATATTTTACTGATTTGAGATTTATGTATTTGTATTTCTAGTAAGAGATCAGTTATTTGATTTGCAGTGTGACTTTGAGCCATTGGTTGTGGTTTGGAAATTGCATGTTTCTTCTATACAAAGTGTGTGGCTGCACAAGTGAACATATAAATAAATATATATATATATATATATATATATATACACACACATATATATATATATATATATATACATACATATATATAGTTGCAAGAACAAGTATGTGAACCCTTTGGAATGATATGGATTTCTGCACAAATTGGTCATAAAATGTGATCTGATCATCATCTAAGTCACAACAATAGACAATCACAGTCTGCTTAAACTAATAACACACAAAGAATGAAATGTTGCCATGTTTTTATTGAACATACATGTACCATGTAAACATTCACAGTGCAGGTGGAAAAAGTATGTGAACCCTTGGATTTAATAACTGGTTGAACCTCCTTTGGCAGCAATAACTTCAACCAAACATTTCCTGTAGTTGCAGATCAGACGTGCACAACGGTCAGGAGTAATTCTTGACCATTCCTCTTTACAGAACTGTTTCAGTTCAGCAATATTCTTGGGATGTCTGGTGTGAATCGCTTTCTTGAGGTCATGCCACAGCATCTCAATCGGGTTGAGGTCAGGACTCTGACAGGGTCACTTCAGAAGGTGTATTTTTTTCTGTTTAAGCCATTCTGTTGTTGATTTACTTCTATGCTTTGGGTCATTGTCCTGTTGCAACATCCATCTTCTGTTGAGCTTCAACTGGTAGACAGATGGCCTTAAGTTCTCCTGCAAAATGTCTTGATAAACTTGGGAATTCATTTTTCCTTCGATGATAGCAATCCGTCCAGGCCCTGATGCAGCAAAGCAGTCCCAAACCATGATGCCCCCACCACCATACTTCACAGTTGGGATGAGGTTTTAATGTTGGTGTGCTGTGCCTTTTTTTCACCACACATAGTGTTGTGTGTTTCTCCAAAACAACTCAACTTTGGTTTCATCTGTCCACAGAATATTTTGCCAGTACTGCTGTGTAACATCCAGGTGCTCTTGTGCAAACTGTAAATGTGCAGCAATATTTTGCTTGGACAGCAGTGGCTTCCTCTGTGGTATCCTCCCATGAAATCCATTCTCGTTTAGTGTTTTACGTATTGTAGATTCGCTAACAGAGATGTTAGCATTTGCCAGTGACTTTTGTAAGTCTTTAGCTGACACTCTAGGATTCTTCTTCACCTCATTGAGCAGTCTGCGCTGTGCTCTTGCAGTCATCTTTACAGGATGGCCACTCCTAGGGAGAGTAGCAGCAGTGCTGAACTTTCTCCATTTATAGACAATTTGTCTTACCATGGACTGATGAACAGCAAGGCTTTTGGAGATACTTTTATAACCCTTTCCAGCTTTATGCAAGTCAACAATTCTTAATCGTAGGTCTTCTGAGAGCTCTTTTGTGCGAGGCATCATTCACATCAGGCAATGCTTCTTGTGAAAAGCAAACCCAGAACTGGTGTGTGTTTTTTATAGGGCAGGGCAGCTGTAACCAACAACTCCAATCTCATCTCATTGATTGGACTCCAGTTGGCTGACATCTCACTCCAATTAGCTCTTGGAGATGTCATTAGTCTAGGGGTTCACATACTTTTTCCACCTGCACTGTGAATGTTTACATGGTGTGTTCAATAAAAACATGGCGACATTTCATTCTTTGTGAGTTATTAGTTTAAGCATACTGTGATTGTCTATATTTGTGACTTAGATGATGATCAGATCACATTTCATGACCAATTTGTGCAGAAATCCATATCATTCCAAAGGGTTCACATACTTTTTCTTGCAACTGTATATATATTTGTGTAAGGGGCAAATAGCCGTATATGGAGTAAGGTTCCAGCATAAGTGTAGGATAGTATAAAGGGAGCAAGTTGGTTGTGGTGTGCCGAGACCAACGATACGATAGGCCTGTAAATAAAGAGGGCCCACCAAGGAGTAAGAAAGTAAAGTAAATGGAAAGAGAAAGTGTTGAAATGAGGAGTAGGTGGGATGGTCATTCTGATGCTGACCTCAAGCGATATGGAGTCAGGTAAGGGGTGTCCCTTATATAGGGGAGTTAATTAATTTAAGCCCCTCCCACAAATACAGGCCAAACGGCCTTAATACTTCTGTAAGGGGCAAATAGCCATATATGGAGTAAGGCTCCAGCATAAGCGTAGGATAGTATAAAGGGAGCAAGTCAGTTGTGGTGTGCCTAGAACCGACGATACGGTAGGCCTGTAAATAAAGAGGGCAAAAATGAATAATCAAAGATTTAATACAGTCAACAAATATATACAAATTAACCAGATATTTCCTTAAATACATTATGGTATTTATTTCCTGAAAGGATTTTGAAGGTAGGAATCTAGGACCGCAACTAAACACCAATTGTTGTGGGTAGGATAGTGCGTGTTGACTCGTTTTTAAATGTGGTAGAGCCAATAGGTAATGGTATATGTGTTTACGTAGGTGGGATCCTTGAAGACAATGATCTGTCTGAGTAGTGGTGATGGTAGTGGATTCTCTGGCCTGAGAAAGGAATAGAAGGCAGTGTGCATGGCTGGTAATGGCCGACTTGGTGGTATAATTGAATGATTGTAGATCTAATAGGTACGATAAGGATGGAAAAGTTGGATGGCTATTGGTAATCTCTGAGAGGAACGTGGGGGAATGGATTCCTGAAAACATCTGAGTATATTCTTGTCTGGTATGATAGCATGAAGTTATGGTAGTTTTGTCCATAGGTTATCCTGTGTTGTTGAATGCCTGTAAAATATATAATTAATGGTGTGTGAGAGTTTTAGGTTAAGGTGCCAAAAAAAAGCAAAACCTAGGAGAAATGTTATGACACAGGTTGAGCTATGTCGTGTTCAAATGAGATTCATTAAGCCAGGTGAAAAGCTGTGTTATGCATTCTACAAGTATGGGACGAAAGTGCTAGGTGGGATAGTGCATGCTGTGCTGCATGAGTATGTCTAATCCATGATTTTGTCTCTGGAACGAAAGAGTGTCCGTGACTGTATGGGGGGCTGTAGGAAGCGTATGATGAACATGCCTGGAATATAAATGAGACAATTGTCGGCAGGGATGTATACCTCCGCCTGGTACATGAAAGTAAAAGAAATGTGATAAGTGGCCAACCAAGTGAGTTCCCCAGAAATATCATGATCGTATGTATGATGAGTGGTATTTGTTGATGATATGACATGTGCTTAGTTGTCCGAGTAACAACGGATTGATGACCCTGACCATGATTTACTCCATGCCACAGCAGCTGCTACAATGGGGTAGATCCCCCAAAGGGGCTGAGGTGGTGGAAAAATTTCCAAACCTGGATGCCATGGCCAACATCTCCAAAGCTGCCAAACCCGTGGTAGACACTGCGTCAGACCATCTGGTTGGAGAAGTGTCAAACAATCCTGGAAGGAACATGCTTTTACCATGCCAAGTGGTTAAGAAATCCCCCCCATGTGCAGGTCTGCTGTGGCTGGGGTGTCTAGGTCATCAGGTTGAAAGTGTGGAAAAAAGGGGAAAGTACTCTGGATGTGAAAGTGTGGTCTTGTGGTATGATTTGCATGGCAAAATTAAGGAACCTGGAAGGGATTGTGGTTCCTTCTGGTTGTAAGTACTAAGCAGGAGGTAGTGATTGATGTAGTTGAGAATGTTCCCTATTTGTCTTGTGGTAACTTGCGTGTATGGATGCCGACTCAAGTCGTATGCCCAGTAATGTGATGATGGTACTGGGACACCCAAGTGGTCAACCAGACTAAGCTGCTGTGAGGCTTCTAGTGAAATTTTTTATTTTTGATCAACAAGAAGTCTTCTAGATAGTGTATGACTGTAAGGCCTCTGAATATGTTAGCATAACCAGCACAGAGTATCTGCGAATATCGATAATCTGTTGTCCGAAAGTTGAGCGGGGAAAGGATTGTCCATTTTATGCCATGTAAGTGCCAGTGTGTAGTGTAGATGGTAGCCATTTACTGCGTTGATGATATTGGTCTTACTTAACCAAGCTTCAACCCATGCTTGAGTGATAGCTGTAAAGGTAGATCAATGGTGTTGTATAGTAAGAAAACTCCTCGGAGGGTATGAGGGAGTTGAGACTTGGGGTAGCGGAGGTGTGTGGTGCCAATAAGTCTATGGTTATTCTTTGTTTAAGGGAAGATTTCCTTTTGACAATACCAATGTGTTTCTGTTTGGCGCCATGCTGTAAATGGTGGAGATTGGAAAACCCAAGTAAAAACCCCTCTGCAAATCTTGGCTATGAGTGTGTTTACAGCCGATGGTTCTGTTGTGCTGACTGTGAGGGCATGCTATATTCCTTGAAGGTGCATTTATGATATCTGTATGTGAGCCCTTTGAAGCTCCAGAGCTTTAGTAAATCTACTACAAGTCGGGAAGGGTGATGAGTCAGTAGTGTTGAAAATGCATTGGTGTGTACAGATGGTGAGTACGTTTTTTGTAAGTTGTATTGGGACACATGGTTTGTCATGTGCCCTGAACCATTTGAACACATATGCAACAGTCTATATGCAATGCAACTACTCATACCAATTGTCTCTGGTAGTTCAGAGGTGCTGGTACCTGGAGCCTGAGAATGCTTGTCCGTTTGCTGGGACAAAATCCCTTCTGTATCGGTACCTGCACAAATAAACATTTCTACATATGCCAACACAACCAAGGGATGGTCAGTTCCCAATTTACCTGGAATCCCTGGATCTGACCATCACAGATACATCACCATACATATATATGCCTTGTTTCCCCTATGTGCTGGGGTAATATGTGCAGGGTTAACGTCTTGTGTGTCATAAGAATTGATTGTACCAGGTAACCGAGTTTTGGTTGGTGCTGGTTGTACAGTAGCGTGAAGCCCAGCCTTGTGAGGGCTGTGGTGACCGACTCGAGTCTGTCGTAAATCTTTTGGCTCATGAGTTTATGAGTGAGGCTAGCATGGACTGCGTGTCACCTGAGTTGGTGTTGCTGGGCCTTCCCCTGCCTCCGTGTTGTCCGTTGATGTATGGAGGAGTTTGAATAACTCTGCTTTCCTTGCTGTGGCAGGGTAGGGGATTTGTCGTCTTCTTAGGTCATTGGTAATGTATGGGATCGTCCAGGATCTGATTGCTGTTGGACTAGCAACATCTCCTCTGCTTGAAGGTGTATCAATTCGAGCCGGGGTGCTAGTAAGAGGTGATTTTTCACCATCTTTTTGAGAAATACTTAAATAACAATAAAGATTGCAATTATTATTTGTACCCAGGGGTCTTGTACTGGCTTGCTAGCTAAGCCGTAAGGCGAAACGATTAGGCTTGGTGTTTTTTGGTGACTGGTAAGGCCCTGCTAGTTGCCAAGTGGCTTGAGAGGCTCTATCTATGCTTGGCGCAAGGGGATTTTGTGTGGCCACCGAACGTTGTGGCAGGATGTTGGCCTCTCGGTGACAGTAACCAGAAAATAGGAAGGGTAGTGACAGGTGAGGCCCTCTCTATGATACAATGCGAGGCGGCTAGCTCACGAGTGGCCCGAGGGGTGTATGCCTCCGAGTGTGAGGCGGGGTGATGGCCTCGCGGGACCACTAACCGTAGCGTAATGCAGAGAAAAAGGGGGTAATACCCTTTGGGCCCTAGAACCCTAATTGCCAGTATGCTATTACTATTCCAGGGAAGGTAAGAGATGGATAACTACGTGAGCAGGTGTATGTACTTAGTAGTATGGTATTGAACCTGACAATCCGTATAGGTTTTTTTATCAGTAACTGTAACCTGAATGGATAAAACCGTATGGCATAAGGAAATATGGCATAGACCAAGCTTATCTTAATACGTACAGTATATGTGAAAAAGTAAAGTACCGTAATGTGTAAATATTAAACATCGTAGCCATACTGGTTAAATATGTATCAATCTTAACCCATTAAGTGCCGTATGTACAAGTGAAAAAGTGATCTGTCTCCACCTTGTATGTTGCATGTCCCCTTGTCAGGGGAAAGTCTGTTGTGTGAGCAGCGTGCTTTGAAAAATGTATGTGAACTATATTACCAGTTACGTATATACAGATGCGTCTGCTACTGTGTAATAATATGTGTATTTATACCAGATGTTGATATACTACTTGCTATGTGAATTGTTGTATGTTGTAGGGGTCAGTGAACATGGTGTTGCAAAATGCAAGTGCACTGGAGATCTGCCGAGTGCCTTATAGGTGGCAGTGCAGTTGGATACTGATTGGTATGTGAAATGTTGTTTGTCTGTTGACCTATAGGGGTCAGTGTTTTGGTGTTTTTAAAACCCCATGAAAATTGTCAATGTACTTGACAGACCTGTAGGTGGCAGTGTTGATAGAACCACTGTTGGTCTTGATGTGAAATGTAAATTATTGTGAATTAAACCTGAAGTTGAGCCTGTGCTGGAGTTTAATTTATGGTTTATGGTTATGTTTAAAACATTCTTATGTGTAATTTACATTGGCTGGTAAATTGTATATGACATGTGAAAACAGTTTCGCTGTTGACCAGTAGGGGTCAGAAATGCTGATTGTATGGTAAAAATAACCTTTAATCCAAATGCAAGGTTAACGTGAGACTTTGAGAGTGACCTGTAGGGGTCAGTGTGGTTTATGTGAAACATTGTTCATGGGCTATGCCCCAGCATTATAGTTGTATGACAGGGAAACGGACAGTGCCCGTTTGACAATATACAATATGTGAACATAATAGCTTAATAACAGTCATTGTAACAAACCAGTGTTCTGTTCGTGGGTTTTAAACTCACAAAACGTGTGTGTAGTACAATAGTAAATGCATGAACTAGTTCCCGTTTGGTAGAAAATTGCACGAACCGTGAGCCTGGTATGTCAGGGAAACAAAACGAAACAAGCAGTGAGATTCGAAATGCACGCACAGAATTGCCTAGTATGTTTAGGCAATTGAAACAGAATGTGTTCCCGTTCGGGAGTATGCTAATGCTCGAAATGAGCCAGTAACAGATATAAACAAGTGAGTTTAAACGAATGATATGCATGAACATGCAATGGTTTTAGAACAGACTTAGACAAAATGCTGCCGTAAAGTGAGGACCTGACCCATCCATGGTGCCGTGGGACTGATGCCTGGCATGACGGGTAGGTCGACTTACGGTTTGTGAGTCACTTGGACACCATCCAGGGCGATGGATTGAAGAAAGAAGGTGGTAGGCCGGAAAAGTCTGTGGCTGCATTCCTGACAAAGCTCAGCTTAGAAAACCTCATGGAGTAATCAGGTAAAATGGCGTCTGGATGACTCGGAAGTGGAAATCATTCTGATGCTGACGTCAAGCGATATGGAGTCAGGTAAGGGGAGTGAATTAATTTAAGCCCCTCCCAAAAATACAGCCAAACAGCCTTAATACATATAAAAAATTGAGCCTCTTGCCCTCCTACTCAAAATATTAAATACCTGGTGTCAAGTCACAATAGTATAAAAATATCAAAAGATTACCGGCACTCTCCAGTTTGTTTGTTCAATTTATTGTTGGTACATCCAAAATAGTCAACATTTCAGCTCCCGATCGGAGCTTTCATTAGCTTTCATCACTACCCCCACAGCCTCACTACCCCCACCACCCTCAGCCTCACTATCCCCACACCCTCACTACCCCCCCACACCCTCAGCCTCACTACCCCCCACACCCTCAGCCTCACTACCCCCCCACCACCCTCAGCATCACCACCCCCCCAACCACCCTCAGCATCACCACCCCCAACCACCCTCAGCCTCACTACCCCTAACCAATATAAATATAAATATAAATATAAAATATCAGTGAGCAACTGTCATGCTTCACAGTGAAAATTGTATTCTTTTCACTAGAGGCCTTGTTAACCCCTCCCCAAACATTGTGCTTATGGTTGTAACCATAAAGCTCTAATTTTATCTTGTCACTCCAAATTACACTGTGCCAGAAGCTGTGAAGCATTCTTGGGTGTTGTCAGGCATATTGTAGCTCTGCTTTTTTTGTTGCATTGGTGCAGCAAAGGCTTCTTTCTGCCAACTCAACCATGTAGCTCATTTATGTTCAAGTATCGTCGTATTGTAATCATTGAAACAACCACACCATCTTTTTCCAGAGCAGTAATTCTCCTGAGGTTACCTGTGGGTTTTCTTTGTATCTCAAACAAATCTTCTGTCAGTTGTGGCTGAAATCTTTATTAGACTACCTGACCTTGGCTTGGTATCAAGAGATCTCTGAATTTTCCACTTCCTAATAAGTTACATAGTTACATAGCTGAAAAGAGACTTGTGTCCATCAAGTTCAGCCTTCCTTACATATGTTGATCCAAGAGAAGGCAAAAAAACCCAGGCTGAAGTGTTTCCAATTTTGCAACGAACGAGGAAAAAATTCCTTCTTGATACCCAAAATGACATTGGATCAAGCAGGTATTACTCCACTAATTAGAAATTATATCCTTGTATGTTATGTTTTTGGAAGTATTTATCCAAATGCTGTATAAACATCTGTATGGACTCTGATAAAACCACCTCTTCAGGCAGAGAATTCCATATCCTTATTGTACTTACTGTAAAAAAACCTTTTCTATGCCTTAGATTAAATCTCCTTTCTTCCAGTCTAAATGTGTGACCTTGTGTCCTATGTATAGTCCTGTTTATGAATGGATTTCCAGATAATGGTTTGTACTGGCCCCAAATATATTTGTATAATGTTATCATATCCCCTCGGAGGCGCCGTTTTTCCAAACTAAAGAGATTTAAATTTTTCAACCTTTCTTCATAACTAAAATGCTCCATTCCTTTAATCAATTTTGTAGTTAGTCTTTGCACTTTTTCTAGTGTCATTATATCCTTCTTTAGAACAGGTGCCCAAAATTGCACAACATATTTAAGGTTTGGTCTTTTTATATTGTTTTCCATCTTTAAAAAGTTCCATTACTTTGTTACATAGGTCTTTTGACAGTTCTTTTCTGCTCCCCATGACTCAGTATCTAGCCTGCTCAGTGCATCCACGTGAGAGCTATCAAATTCATTGACTATTTATACTCATGCACTAATAGCAATTGGAAAAGCCACAGGTGTTGCCATTTTAACCTGTGTGTGTCACCTTATGTGTCTGTAACAAGGCCAAACATTTTAGGGTATGTAAACTTTTGATCAGGGCAATTTGGGAGCAAACATATATATGTTTACAAACTTGTTCAGTGCTTAGAATTATGTAAGTCTGAAAGTATTAAGAGTAGCAAGAAAAAGCAGTACATGTTAAAGATTAATCTCAATTGTTTAGTGCATAACGCTTCATGGAACTGTTAAATAGCATAAAATGTGTATATTTTGTATTGTGGAAGTGACTGCATCCTTCATTGCAAATGGTATTTCTTAAAATGTGTAAAGGTTAGCCTGTGATTTTGATATAATTCATTTCCGATACAACATTTTTATTTAAAAAAGAATAATAATCTGATTAATTACTAAACTGCATATAATTGAAACTAACTATGTTCTGCAAGTTCAACCAGAAATGTATGTGTTTGGTTTTATTCTTTGAAATTAGTTTGTTTTTAAATTTTCTTGTGTTGCTTTCATTTATAACTGTGAATACACCTAAACCCACTTGAAAGGGCTGAAAAGAATTCATATTGTATAAGAAAAATGAACTAAAACTAATGAGGTACTTTTGATATTACAGTCCGAGGCTTGTGTACATTATTTTGAAGTTAGCACAAAATCTCATTAAGAAGTCCAATTAAGTGAGAAAGATAAATTGGTGACTGCTGCTAATTCCAATGTTGTTACAAAAATCTGGCCTTTTTTAAGGAATTCTATATTTCTTTGTTTAGTAGGTTATTTTTTTCAGCGTCATTCAGCGAAAATGGCAATCCATTATCGTGTGCTGGTTAACAAATGGCACCAAGTAACAACTGTATCTGTAAAGCAATTAAAGGAACCAAATACTTAGAAATTAAGCTTGTGCAGCAGACACTTTATTTTTCACTGGCTAGGACAGTGATCAAAAAGATTGTGCTGATGAAATCCTGTACTTCATTTGAGTGTATACATTAGAGATTTTACCTTTCACCATTGCATAGAATAGCATGTGACCATTGTTTCTGCTGGTGAAGAGAAAAGCCTCAGTGGTACATTGCTGCACAGTAAATAAAATGCTCAATGTGCCAGATGAGGATAACTCACAAGGATTTTGCAAGTACAGTAAAAATTTTATCGCAAGTCAGAGAAAAGAATTCCCTTGTAAATAAAGAAACAATTTTCATATCAAATGCAGAAATTAACATTTCAAATAGAATAAGTACAGCTATTGTGGTGTAACAAAACAGCTCTATTATCCCGTGGGGGTTCCCCTTAACACACACACTATCTAATTTAATACCAGAATAAAATATATACACAATGGGAGGCGCTTCATTCCACGAGCTAACAGAGGCGCAAGGAAGTGATGCGAATAGAAGAGCGACTGCGTCACCAACTAATGGAATGCAACGTGCGTTCCATGGAACATTACATGGAGTGCAAAGATGCTACCAGTTACTCAATCAAGCACATATAAAAGCAGCAAGAGGAGACAACACAGAATCCACCAACTGAGGAAGCCAGACTTTCTAAACACGTTTTGGACTTCTGGACTTATTTAACCCTTCTTTGTGAACTTTTATTTATTGTTGTGCTTTCAGTATTTTAAATATATAGCATCTTACACTTGGTGGAGGACAATCTTCATTTAAGTTGACACAACTCTACACAATTGGGAGCTGCCAAAGGATATTCCACATAGAAGGGGTCTGTGGATCTCCCTAACGAAAAGCATCATCCACAAAAGCCAAGTGATCCTATGGCTCTCTGTTTGTGAGTGCATATTACCCATTCAAATACACAAATTATGTTTTAAGAAACAATCTGCACTATTAGTTCCCTTTTTGTTTTACTACAGTCTCCCTTGCATTACTCATATTAAGATTTGCTAAGATATTCATTAGCTCCTCCCATTTAGTAGATATTTTTATTCTTTTGTTAAATATGAACATTTCACCGTAGTAATGAATTCAAGCCAATGAACCCCTATACCAGGCATAGGCAACCTTCGGCACTCCAGATGTTTTGGACTGCACCTCCCATGATGCTTTGCCAGCATTATGTGTGTAAGAGCATTATGGGGGATGTAGTCCACAAAATCTGGAGTGCCGAAGGTTGCCATCCCTGTCCTACACCTATCATGATTTACTAATAATTAGTAGAATGTATTACTGTGTAATAATGTTAATCTATTTAAAATGCTGAGAAATATACATTAGAGAAAAAAAGAGATGTGTGGCTGAGAGAGAGAGATTATCAAAGAAAAATACTTTAATTTAATCCAAGATAATGCACATATTAGGTTTAATCACTTAACTACAATTTGAAACTGAATTGCAAACTTTAAGTAAATTAAGATGACCTATGTTGGCTTTCTAATTGAGTTACATTTGTGTTTATTGAATAAGCTTACTTGTCAATGCTTAACAGTGACAACAGTTGCATGATATTTTATTAGTACATATAACACTAACCTTATTTAAATTATATTATTTAGGCATTTAATGATAGTGATGAGTGGTGCAGTAATTTGTCTAAAAATACAAGGAACAATCAATTGTGATATAAATAATATATTTTACTAATTATTATCAAAGCTTGTTGGCACTTGGAATTATATGCTCCATCAGCTGATCATCTGCAATAAGCAAAGCATGATTTACAAACTTTTCAGCCTCAATACTGCTGCAAGAAAGTCAGTGCTCCATCAGCTGATCATCTGCAATAAGCAAAGGTAGCCTTCTGAAGGACCACACTAAGACTCTATCCTGCACACTATAATTTAATTATTACTTAACCACCCTGTACATTTACTTTATTTTATACGTTCTTTGTGCATTGCATATTTTCTTACATTTATGTCTTGTATGTAATGTTAAAGTGTAGTTTTATTAGCTCTGTATGGACTTGTTTTTATTCACATATATGCATATCTCTATTTCCCCTCTGATTTCTACCCTTTGACCCCTCCCTTCTTTTATTGATATCCACTCAAATGTTTTTGTTTGAATAACCATCCCCTCGTCTCTGTGCTTAGATGCATATCTTCCTCCCTCAGATTTATTGACGGTCTGCACAGCCCAGGCAGCCTGGGGCATGTCAATGGAGGACATGTGATGGTGCCGGCAGTGGTGAGTGGGCCCCGTGAGGCATGGCTGTGCCACCATTGGGGGATGGAGAAGGGTATGTCCCCAGAGGACATACCCCAGGTTCTGGTATGTCCTCTGGGGATGAGGGTTGGCTGGGGGGGTTCCCCTCTACTCCCCCTACTTCTGTCCATTGTTCTCCCCTTTCTTCCCCCCCTTTGATGGGGCCCCCTTCCTCTGTGGTTCCCCCTGCCTCTCTGGTTTCTGCTCCTTCGGTTTTGGGTCACCCACTTTCCTTTGTCCACCTCTCTAGCCCTCTCTCTCTCCCCCTTCTATCCTCCCATTCTCTTTGTGTCCCCTGCTGGTCCACCTTTCTCCCCTGGCTACTTACCTTGGCTGCCCTCCTCTGCGGCGTGTGAGCTTACCTCCTCTCCGCTGCTTTTCTCACAGGATCTGGCTGCTGTTCCTGGGACAGCCCAGCAGTTAGCACCTGGGACTCCTGCAAGGCTGAATACTGGTGAAAGTGGACTTACCTCAACCCTGCCTGGATCTTCATCAATTCTGTTACCGCGGGTGGACCTTCAGGCAACGGCTCGTGAGTATGGTACTGTTTCTTCATTGCAGTCAGGGGTTCTTTCGCTTGGGGGGGGTTCCTCACGTGTCTTAGTTTTTTTTGATCCGTGTGAACAGGAGGGGCAAGCGTGCAGGGATTCCCTTTTGAATAGCCAGTTTCGGCCGGTTTGGTCCCCTGCTCAGCAGCCACAAGGGTACAGGTGGTTCAGGGGATCGTGGGGCTCCCCTCACCCATGCTTAGTGTCCCTGCGGGCATTCCTTCTGCGGTGTTGGGTAGCACTGCACCTGCTGTCGTGGAGGTTTCCCCGGTGATGGGTGAATCTCTGGGTGTCCGCCTATTTGTGTTGGTCGGGGCTTCTGGGTTTTCACCTGAAGCAGGAAGTTAGGGAAGAATTTGGAGGGGAAAATTTGTTGAGATTTTCTCCCTCCTGCCTATTAGAGGAGGCTACTCCGTTGGTGTAGAAGGACAGCAAGGAATCGGAAAAAGACAAAGAAAAATACCATTAACGATCCCCAAGACATTCGGAAATTGGATTTTCGCTTTTTCCATACTGGCTAGTGTCATTGGGGAAAAGGTTCCGCATAAGTTCTCTGCAATGTTCGGCTACCAGGACACCATTTGGAACACTTGTTGTACCCATGGCGGGCTGGGGTGGTGGAAGTATGACAAGCAATTACATCAACGGTTGGCGTTGCGCACCTCAATTTCCTGGGACCAGATGGACATTGACCTCTGGCTCTCCATTATGACCCATCAAGCGCCACAGCAAGGTGGTTTCTTGTCCTTGCTTGGGGGTGCCGGTGGGTGGGGATCCTCCACCTCACTGGCCATGCAACAGAGGCCAGGCTGTTGTTGGAAATTGAATGACAGTCATTGCAAATGGGGAGCATCGTGCCATTTCAAACATGAATGCTCCACCTGCGGGAGTGCTCACCCCGTCTCCCAATGTTTCAAGCAGGGAAAAGTTAGCAAGAAAGGGGATCTGGGGTCTAAAGGCAACAACGCCGGTGGTCGTAATCGCGATGAGCCCGTGACTCGACAGTTATAGGAACCGTCGGACTGCTGAAGTCCTGTTGGACTGCTTTGAGCATGTTTTTCTGATTCCTTTCACCTGTCGCCCCCCTTTGCTGCTTATTTGGAACCTTCTGTCGGTTCGGGAGAAGCTTAGCAAGGAGGTGTCTCTGGGTCACATGGCGAGTCCCTTTAACGATGCCCCTTTACCGGACATACGGGTCTCCACCTTGGGCGTGGTGCTCACAAAGGAACAGGGGAAATACCATCTGATTCATCATATGTCGTACCCTTGCGGGGGTTCGGTGAATGATGACATCACTTCGTAACTCTGCCGGGTGTCCTTTGACGCGGCAGTCAGCATAGTCAGGCCTGGGGCTTGTTGGCCAAGGCAGACGTGGAATCGGCTTTCCGTTTGCTGACAGTGCATCCAGAATATCATCATCTTCTGGGTTGTGTTTTTGAAGACATGTACTATGTGGATATGTGCCTCCCGATGGTTTGTTCCATATCCTGTTTCTACTTTGAATGCTTCAGCACATTCTTGGAATGAGTGGTTAGGAGGGTAGGGAAGGGTCCTCTCTGGTTTCCCTCCCAAATTCCTCTGGGGTGTCCTAAGCTAGAGGACTATTGGCTACAGTCAGGGAAGGGGTTTGTGGGGTGCTTACCTGGGTCTCCCGTCCAGGTGAGGCATCTTCTGCAACACGGGTCTGGGACCAGGTGGTCACTGAGCAAGCTGTAGCGGTTGTGGTGTGCAAATAAGCGGAAGCCAGGGGCTCAATGTCGTTGCCCAGCAAGACTTCAGCTGGTAAATTGTCCATAATCCCCACTGTGGTTTTGCCAGATTCAACTTCCTAGTCCAGGTGCACTCGGGCAGTAGGGAGGCTAAAGACAGCTCCTCCGGTGACCCAGCAGCAACGGTGTGGTTGGACAGGTGCTCTGGTTTGACCAAGTGTCGTTGCACCAGAGTGATGGTGGCACCTCTGTCCCGCAGACCTTTGGCTACTTGTCCATTCACCCGTACCTCCTGTCCATGCTGTTGTCAATTGTCCCGAGATGCAGCTTGGACAGGATCCGCCTCGTATAATATTGCCAGGTACTCTGTGGGGATATTTATGGGATGATAATATTAAACAGTTGAGAATTGCCCACTATTTCAATTCTCTTAAATCTTAGAGATCGTCATCATGTAAGTGAAATGTATTCCATACAAATAAAATCACAATCTGTTATAAAAATAGATTTAATTTATTGTAACAATTAATTAACAATAATATTAGGCAGCATGCATGATATTAATCAGTGAATATTTAGTATAATATAAGTATGCAATACAATGGAATGGCTATACACGTTCCAATGGCTAACAGCATCTCCTGTCACTTAAGATTTATGAGGGTAACTTTACAGACAAAAAGTAACGCTTCTCACAGCGAAAAGCCATAAAACCTTGGCTAACAGTTAAATCAACTGAGTAACCCTTTCAATGCTGGCTAGATCCTCCTAGGCATATAATAACCTATTCTCATGTAATTTTCAATTAAAATAACATTCAAACCAGCTCATTAATCATTTCCTGGAACCATCCAATAAGAATAATCTACCAGATTCTATAAGCCAAATTTTAATATGCCTAAAAAGATATCTTATCTTATTTTAGAGCAAATCAATACACCTGGATAAAAACAGTGGTATGCTAACATGTGATACTATCACATTAATATATAATTATTCTTAATTCCACCTGCAGAATGGAATGTTTATAACTATCTATTCTTTAGTTAACTAAGATTTCTAAATATTAAAATCTGACCATGATTTATCCAGTCATATATTATGCTATTAGTAAATTTTAATTAATTTAAATTAATTAAATAAAACCAGCATAATTACCAGTTATGTAGATATTCTCATCAGATGAGTAGGTAGTCCCAGAAACTTGGTGGTTGTATGGAGGTGCGTGAGTAATAGAGAAAAGTGATGTTGGTTAGAAAGTCAGAGTAAAATTCAAAGTGTCAAGGAGTTGTGTCCAAGAGAGTTTAAGAGTAGAGTGTTAGTCCCAGAGAGTGTCCTGGATTTCTCTGCCAACCAACCTCTCTCTTCCCTTTCTCCTAACTTTTAAAGGGCCAGACTCTCTGTACGTCATTAGTTGATAAGCCAATAGGAAACCGTAGGTGTGTTCAATCTATGGATCGCAATTTAGGTATTTGATCCATAGAGGGCAGTATCGTCTTACTAAACCTTCCTATCCAGGAAAGAGTTAACTTTTCCTGATGACGATTTTATCTAAAATGACTACCATAACTTAAATTTGCTGTCCGTTCAAAGCATTTGTCTCAGTCTTTGTGGCAACTACTTTGATCGTAATTTGTAAAATTGACAGTTCTAAACTCAATTTCACCCCTTACTTACAATGGGATCTTGTAAAATTTAGAAAGTAAAATTAATTACTTAGTCTCCTCTGTCACTAGTGTCTGTGTTTATATAATACATTCCTTAGCTCAGGCAAGTGGCTAGTTACAGAAAGTAAGAAGAAATTATGTGTCTTTGTTATCCTGAAGATAGCAAAATGGAGTCTGCTCTGTTCTGAGTGACTCTGGCAATATACACTTTTAATTTCTTTCTTAGCACAAAATGTCTGCCGATATAAATATCCTGACAACTCTTCGGTACCCGGCTCGGTTTCCATAATGTGAGCCGCTGGGGTATGAGGGGGTCATAACATCTGCTCCGGGAGAGGGACACCTCCAGGTTGGAGCGGAGGGTCCCAGGAGGCAGCTCTTAGCGATATGTCCCGTATTGTGGCACCGGTGACATTGTACCTTGGAGTAGTCCCGGGGGTAATGTGGGGACCCTTGGTAGTGAGAGGGTCCCGGGGGTACTGGAGCACAGAACTCTGGGTGGGGGGTAGGAGTAGGGGCATGAGATTCCAAATGGTCAGGCTGTCGGGGGGTACTTTGATTCACTTTTATGGTTGCTGCATACTCCTCTGCTAACTGGGCAGCGTCCTTTAAGGTGAGGGGTCAGCGGTCTCATACCCAGTCCTGTAGGTTTGTAGACAAATCCCAGAAGAAATGCTCCTCCAGGAATAATTGTAACACTTCCTCCCCGTTAATCCAGTAGGATGCCACCCAATGTAACCGGCAGGCCCATTCCATGTGGGAATCCTCAGTGCCCTTTTCTTGGATTCCCGGAAGCAGCAGGCGAGGAGGGTGTCCTTGACCAGCTGGTATTGCTGGATGTCCTCCGGAGCGAGGGCTCAAAAGGCTTAGTTGGCTTTCCCGGACAGTTTCCCAGAGAGTATGGTGACCCATTGGTCGGGGGGTACCTGGTGTAGAAAGCATTGCCTCTCAAAATCAGCCAAGTACCCATCAATCTCGTCTTCGTTCTCTACAAAAGCTTTGAAAGTTGCAAAAGGGACTTTCCTCGTGGCTGTTGTCGGGGGAGAGGTAGGAACTGTGGGATTAACGGGTTGTTGTGCCCTTACCACTTGTAGTTTGTGTGCCCTCCTGTTCTCAAACTCTGCTCTCACTTCGAGGAACAGCTGATCAACCCGTTCCTCTGACGGTGCTGGCCCATACATTAGTAGCCTCCTCTGCGGGTGATTTCATCCTCCTTGGTGTTCAGAGGTTGTGGTTCAGCTATTTCCATCGACTGATCCATTTAGTCTAACTCCAGTAGGTTAGCGATCAATTCTCTTCGTGGTCTGTTACTGGCACTCTGCCCTCGTCTCTCTAGCAGATCAGCGTGGGTCGTTCTAGCTTGGCATACTGGTTCTCCATTCAATCAGCATTTGCTCTACGGATGAAAGGACCATCCCACCGCTGGCACCAATGTAACGGCCACCCAGGTTGTTAGAGGGGTGTATGCCATTGGAGATGTCCTTTTCCCGGCGAGAGGCTGTGCTGCAGAGTCTTCCCAATATCCCATCTGCTGGATCGTTGTAGAGAGGGAGAAGCAGAGCTCTTAAAAGAGCTAGTGATTAAGCTGGAAGCAGGTACCCTTCAATAACGAGATGAGGCTACGTATTGTGGGTTAAGCAGAACTGTTTTAATGACCACACAAGTATTTCTTTTATACACATTTTCCAACAAGGTTAAGACCCACGTGGACCTTGTTGGGCACTGAGGACATAAACATAACAGCCAATCATTTACAGTTTATACAGTTTAAACACACCCATTCATTACTGTACATTCCTCCCCTCTGCTTGGGAGAAAATTGAGTTAATTAATGTATCAGCTCAATTATCTCCAAGCGAAAAATATACTTTTTATCCCATTTCTGTAACATTAAAACTATACAGTCAATTTTAATAAAAGTTACATATTTGGAACCAGCATAATTGGGGGACACACATATTCAAAAATCCCACAAATCCGTTCAGGGGTTCGGGAGATAGCTGAACGCCCCTTCTCTGCTCGGCCTCACACTGGGCTCCTGCCCAAAATAGTTCCATGTGTTAAGCTGGTGTGGCCGGTCTCCTTTCGTATAATAAAAATACAGAACACCCAGGCTTTTATTGATTCGTGTGTTAACTGGTCGTTGGCTGGTTGTTTGCCACTGTATTCATGTAATACTTTTATCGAACACCGCCTCATTCGTATGAATCTGGGCGAAACTAAGTGGTCCTGGAAGTCTCAGTGGTGTTCGGGAGTTTGAGTGTCCAAAAATAGTTCCAGACACTCGATGACCAAACACAGCTGGGCGCGTTCCACAAAACAAGATGGCCGATGCCACGTGTTCGTACATACAAATCGACGGCCACCCATAGAACCACTTAGAATGCTTGCGGTTTTGTGGTTTGGCACAAAGTCTGGGTTGTAATTGGCGGCACACGACTGGGCTGGGTGGTCTCTCATTCTGCAGTTTGTTCGTTCATACGAATGGGTTAGCAATGTCATTTGTTTTCCCATTCATATGGTTTCAAATAGAAAACTGGCAACAAAATAAAAGTAACAAATCCAGGGGGTTTACAAGGTTATAGTCTGTGGTCCAGGCAATAACAGTTTCTGTTGCAGGGTACTTTTGGGACTTTATAGAAATGTGTGTTTTTTCTGCCTGTAGATAATTGGGTTAATACAGTATCTAACTCAATTATCTCCCATGCAGAGGGGAAGGATTGTATGTTTGTTATAAGAGTGTCATGCATTTAATCACTGTTCTTATTGGTCTGTGTCTTTGTGTTAAAGTCCCCAACAAGGTCCATGTGGGCCTACCCCTTGATTTAAGATTGTCATAAAAGGTCAGTGTGGCACCATTAAAATTCAGTCCTCTTCACCCTCAACAAGCAGCCCTGTCTCATGATTGTAGGGAACGGCTGTACTGCTATAACCACTAGCTCTTATAAGAGCTTCACATCTATACTCTCTTGGAGGAGAGAGCTGGATCCAGGATTTTGGTCCAGGGTGGGAAGGGACGGCGAGACCCAAGCCAAGCTACGGTGTCCGGTGTGGTGCTTATGCTCCTCAGTATCAGCTAGGAAGCATCGATTGGCAGAGGCACCCAGTCGGGGTGCCAGGTGGTCCATCACAATAGACATGGTAATGGTAACTCATAACTAGGTGAGCTTGGTTACATTTCATGGTGGTGTTCAGGGCTCTACAATTCATAGTATTTATCCACCATGTGAGGGCAAAACAGGGATTAAGTATTAGGGTCTCTTGAACAATTACATGAAAAAGACCAACATTGTTCAGCAGCTGTTACATTAATTGTTTTCAGGGCTAAGGTGGGCTTGCCTACCAGTGGGTCAAAAGTATAAGAATATAGTTGTAGAGTTTCATGGGGTCTATGAGTATGCAGGTACTTCTCCAAGAGTGAGATGGGGGTAGGGATAGCTATAACATAAGTTTGTATGGCACTTTGAGTACTGAGGAGAGGGTTGAGGCAAAAGGAGGTTAGATTAAAGCCTTTGATATCTGCATCCATCTATTTTCCTGGAATGCATTATTATCTTTTGGTCTCAAGTCAGAGTAGCATATCTGAATAGAGCATACAATGGAAAAGGATAAGAACACTTTCATGATGGTGGATCGGTAGGGTGCACTTATTTGCAGTGGCTGCAGTGTATCCATGTATGCTTGCCTTCCAGTTTTACAGACGTATCTGTAGTTAGCAATATTTGAAAGGAACCATCAAATCTTGGCTCTCACGTGTCTCTTTACCACTACCCAATCTCCAGGTTGTAGTTTATCAGTGGTATGACTGGAGTCCTGATCTGGAATAGAATCAAACACTTGTTTATGCACCTGCCCTAAATTCTCATGGAAGACCTGGGCATAGGAGGTTATGTTACTATGTTGTAATTGGAGTGTTTGGGGGAAATAGAGTCCTGTCTCTGGGGCACAACTAAACAGAATTTCATAGGGAGACAAACAAAGGACAACCTGAAAAGAGATCAATGCACACCAACACATATGCATACACTCCTATCTTAGGCAATTGAATATAGTCTATCTGCAGTTGCTGAAATGGGTAAAGTGGCCTTGGTATGTGTTTACCTGGTGTTTTGACAGCCTGTCCGGGGTTATTTCTAGCACAAGCCATGCATGCTTGGGTGTGTTTAACTGCTACAACAGTAAACCCAGGTGCCACCCAGTGGGTACATACTATACAAATCATGTTCATTTTGGACAAATGGGTTGGTGCATGGGCCATATGGGCCATCATAAAGTATAGAACTCATGGTAAACATAGTCTTTTACCTTTTCTGCACATCTTGTCATCATCAGGTTCTGCATCTTGTTTCCCCTTTGCTTGCTTGCTTCTGCAGGCTCAACAGTATATTGTAGTCAACAGCGTCATCTGTGAGAACAACCTGTAGGAGGGTATTACCTGAGAGTGTGGAAGGGTGAAGTTGGATTGCTGCTTGCTTGGCAGCTTTGTCTGCTTTGTGGTTTCCTCTTGTAATTTCATATGTGATCTTCACGTAAGCTGCCACCTTGATAATGCCTACTTGAGGAGATAGTAGGATAGCATCCATTAAGGCACTCAAGTCTTCAGAGTTCTTGATTGGAGTTACTGCTGAGGTGAGAAAATCACAAGCCCGCCCAAAATCATGGGCTATACCAAAGGCATAGTGATAGTCTGTGTAAATATTAGCTGTCTTCCTGTGCCTTCAGCCTCCTGTGCAGAGCAGTGATGGGCGAGTGGTTCAGCTTTAATTACCTCATGTGCAGAGACTGCAAAATATCCAGTTTGGAAATAGTCCTTTTCATCAGCATATCTGGAACCATCTACAAAAAACTCAGTCTGGATTAGACAATGGAGAATTAGTAAAAAGGAAAAAACCTGCTGTCTCTTGTGCCATTAATGCTGCACAGTCAAGGGGTACCTGAGCTTTAGCTAACTCATCTGGTGACAGAGAATTTACAAAAAAGATCAGAACTACAATCACCACTCTCCTCTTAAATCCAGAGAAGTAATGTAGATGGATTTAATAACATGCACCTTTTTAAAGTGACATTTGGAGGCATGAAGAGAGCATACTGCATCCTGAGATGCCTCGCAGGATGTATGTGTTTGGGCTGAACTTGTGTTAGAATACTGTTAATGTCATGCGGGGTGTGGTGGAACAGACCTTGTCACGTGTTCTTGGAAGGGGCTGCTTGCCCTCCTCCTACCTTCTGACTATGGCCCTGGGATATATGGCATTTGAAAACACTATTTGTGCCCTGTGACAAAACTGGAGATTGTGCACAAATATGACTATTGTCCATATTTTTTATGATTCCCTTCGTTTGTTGCACTGTTCCCCATGTGTTTCATCTGTTGGTTCGGCTGGAGAGACTACCAGACAAACTGTCGAGTTACTGGTTGGCCATCATTTCCTGTATCAGAGGCACATGGTGAGAACAATGGATGAAGCACATGGTGAGAACAATGGATGGCGGCCATTTTAACTCACAGACACTGTGTGGACTTTTCTACACGGTGCCATCTCGCCGGTATTTGGTGCACAAAGACATCGTTCAGTAGTTTTAAACTACAGAACAGGGGACACATTTAACAGTAATTATTTTTCATATAGCCTGTATATGTTCTGCGGAATCTGCATTAAACCGTATCTTCCAAACTACTGAACGGATCTGGGTGAATTTTGGATATGTGGTTCACCCAGATCCCCTGGTTTTTATGGGGTTATTGCATGTTTTGGGGTCCCTGTGATATGTTTTATAATACTGTATTTGTTATGCCTGTGATAATGAAGTTAGTTTATTGTGTTGAGATAATTGTATCACAGGCAGAGGGGAGGATTTCTGATGTAATGAATGTTATCTGTGTTGTAATGTGTTGATTGATTGTTCTGTCTAGGACAATATTGGTGGCTTTGTCCAGTAGGGCAGTAACAGCAGCAACTGTTCTTACACAGGAAGGGGTACCTCTTGCAACAGGGTCCAACCTGGTGGAGTAATAAGCAATGGGTCTCTGTTTCCCACCGTGGTCCTGAGATAGGACAGCTGTTGCATATCCAGCCTGCACGATGCAAAACAGTCTGAAGGGTTTTCTGTAATCTGGGAGATCCAGTGCCGGGGTGACAAGGAACTTAAGGGTGTAAAAGGCTTCCTCCTCTTCAGGAGTTAAATGAAAGGGTTCATGGGTGAGGCAATCTTACAAGGGCTGCATGTAGATTGCTGCTGAGTGAAGCCAAGGGCGACAACATTAGACTACACCCAGAAAGGTACATAGCTGGGCTAGGCTGCGTGGAGGGTTAATTTGTTGAAAAGCATTTTTTCTTTCTTTTGTGAGATGTTTTGCAGCTTGAGAGATACAGTGTCCTAAAAAGAAAACAGTGGGAACACATGCCTGCAGTTTGGCCTTGGTAGCTTTGCACTCTGCTTGCATTAGAAAATTTAGCAAAGACATCTTGTACTCTGTACAAGATTTCAGATGTGGGCATCATAACTTCAAAGCATCAACATATTGCAACAACACAACATCATCTGCCCCTGGCCAAGCTTCTAGAATCTGGGTCATTGCCATGCTGTACATAGTAGGTGAATTTTGGTCACCCTGGGGTAATACACTCCATGTGTATTGTTGGTGTTTATGTGTCTATATATATATATATATATATATATATATATATATATATAGATAGATAGATAGATAGATAGATATATTTATCCTGCACAAGTGCCCCAGTGTCTAGCAGAAATGGGACTATTCTATCACCTGGTAATGTAACATTAACAGTGTGAAAGGGTTCAGCTATGTCGGGAACAGTTAAAGCGTGCAGGGACACTGGGTTGTCAATTTCCTATGGGGAAGCAACAATGTCTTGTGAAGGAGGGGTAAGCAGGGGTGCTGCTGCATTCTGACTCTCAGGTTTGATTAGTAGTAGAGACAGGTACTTGAGGGGTCTGTTCAAGAAGAAGACTTAGGGTCACTCTCATCCTTACCCGGATAAGGTGGTGGGTTGTATGAGGTACTAGGGGCTTTAGCTGTAGAGCTGGATACTTAGGTGCCAAAACATTAGTAAAAGTGTACCCCATTCCTAGTGGTTTCTCTACAATCACATTTAGTCAAATCTACTGCAGTATCAAGCCATTTCTGGGTGACTTCAACTGAATTATTATCCATTAATAATTGGCCATACATTCTTTCCAAATCTGTTGGTCCAGGGAGCCTTCAGAAGGCATTCTAGCTTTCATATGAAGCTTCTTTATATCTTTAACTGCCTTTTTGCCCTTATGATGTTTCACAATGGTTAGGGCAGTATATTCCTCCTGAGTACTCGGTGAATTCCCCATTAAAAATATTTAAATGCAGCTTCTCACTTTAAGTCAAGACAAGAATGTACTTAATCAGTGTAAAACAGCTAGGACGACTAGTGGAATTTATTTACAGAAGTCTTCAATTTACACATATTTACAGGTCTGTATACCTGTCCTGGGGAATTCTTATTCTAATCAGAAAATAAACAACTAGGCAGATAATAAGAATAACTTGGACCCCTCAGACGTATTCTTTAGTTTGTAAACTACTTTCATAAGACATTCCACCAGAACATAGTATGTCCCTTTAAATATGTTCTTGGGAAATTACAATTTTCAGTCCAAAACTTACCCAGACACTGCTCTGAGAGTGAAGGTAATAGGTAGAAAAATAAACACTTTTTTCTTACCTTGCCGCAGCACTCGTTCATAGTCAGAGAGGCACAGATTCTCACGTTCCGGATAAGTGAACCGTCATTCCCGGGACTTGCAGCACCAAATTGTCGAGGCTAAATCATCCTTTAAATCAACCATACACCATGGTATGGATTTGGGGAACCCAAATCCATTCAAGCATTTGGAGAAGCAATAAGGCACACAACACGGGATAGTTGTGAATCCAGAAGAATTGCTTCTAGCTTTAATTGGGGGCAATTAGCTTTATACAGTGGGGGATACGTGCTTACGTGCAAAACATATTTACTGTTTTTAAACAGTCATAGGAAAGTAATGTAAGAAGAGACATATATCTAAATGTCACAAGATAAACAGTCTACAAGAAGTACTCCAGTGGCGACTAGTTTTATGGAAAGAAGAACTAATAGATGACAAAGTTCATTTAACCCCTTAAGGACCAAACTTCTGGAATAAAAGGGAATCATGACATGTCACACATGTCATGTGTCCTTAAGGGGTTAAACATAAAGCATATCATGATCCAAGTTAGCCAATTTTATAACAGACTGAACTGGAAATGGCATCTGTAGCCTGAGCCTTGGAATAAAGGTGCATTCCTTCACACTGAACAGCTCTTCATGTGTACTGCTCTCTGTTGATTCTGTTGATATCTTCGACTGTGATGGTGACTGGTTCCTCTTCTAGGCAGCATACAGTGGTCTGCTTTATGGTCTTGTAGCCACTGGGCACTGTTCAGTCTCAGCTCTGGGTGGGTCTTGCGAGGAGATGTGGTGGTTACCCTGTAGCTGTGCATACACCTTGGATGGTTCTTTTGAAAAGAGGGCATTCTCTTAGACTCTGCTTCTCTGGTGAATCTGCTCAGTCTGGTTGCCAGGGCTGTCAGTCTCCAGTATGGGCATATCCTTGTACTTCTGCAGCAGCCAGGATCTATCTATCTTTCCACGTCTGTTAAGTTGATCCAGCTTAGTAACTTCCTTCCGTGCTGTCTTTATCTTGGCTTCCAGTCATAGTCTCCATGATGGGCATTTCTTCTCTTTGAGCTTGATCTTGTAGTCAAGTAGATGGAGGACCACTAATGCTGTGGCATATATGTTCGCTTCTGTGATGGTGCAGGGTGGGATTGTGGACAATGCTTTATTAACTGCAGCTAGTATGCTGTCTGGTGATTTGTGGTAGTCTTGTCCACTGGTCAACAACTTCTAGTTTTTCTTCGATCATTTACTTTATATCTGTTACACCATCTTGACAATTCTCTGTAGGTAAGAATATGGGTATGGGGATTTGTTCCTCATCATGGTGTATGGTTGATTTTTTCTGTAGTCCATTTATTTCCAGTTGTGACACTAGATTTATGTTGAAGATGTTCAAACATTGTATAACCAGCTGTTTTGATGTTAGGGTAGATGATGGTCTCTTATTCATCCATAGCTCCCACATACGTGTCATGTAGCCTATCTCATTGGGTCTGCTGTTGTAGTAGCATTCTCCATGTCCAGGAATGATTTGTTCCAGTAGCCCACTGGACCTTGTAAATCCGGGCAATGTCAAAGCCTGCATAATATATATATTTCTATATTTTTTCCTGATTAATTGTATGACTTTTTTCAGGTTGCAGTGGCGGTAAGTAGGGGGAGGGCGCTGGGGCTCAAAGCTGTTACAGCTTTTCATGCTGCTGCAATGGCTTTAAAGGACCACTCTAGGCACCCAGACCACTTCAGCTTAATGAAGTGGTCTGAGTGCCAGGTCCTTCTAGGGTTAACCCATTTTTTTATAAACATAGCAGTTTCAGAGAAACTGCTATGTTTATAAATGGGTTAATCAAGCCTCTAAAGCCTCTAGTGGCTGTCTCATTGACAGCCGCTAGAGGCGCTTGCGTGCTTCTCACTGTGAAAATCACAGTGAGAACACGCAAGCGTCCATAGGAAAGCATTATGAATGCTTTCCTATGCGACCGGCTGAATGCGCGCGCAGCTCTTGCCGCGCGTGCACATTCAGCCGACGGGGCGGATTGGAGGAGGAGAGGAGGCAGAGAGCTCCCCTCCCAGCGCTGGAAAAAGGTACGTTTTTCCCCCTTTCCCCCTTCCAGAGCCGGGCGGGAGGGGGACCCTGAGGGTGGGGGCAGTATGTTTTCCTGGCACTATAGTGGTCCTTTAAGGCACATTAAAAGTGGGACAGCATCAAATGCTGTAAAGGAATTATGGGATTAAAACATAAGTATAATATAGAGACCTACATAAACTGTCTGTCTTCTAACCCCAGTGATGGTGACTACGATCACATTTATTATTATATATATATAATAGAGAAATAAAGATTTATTTTTTCACCACTCCTCCTTTTTTCCGTCCATTGGTCATTTATAACTTGATCTGTGAATAAAATAAACATTAACTGGCTCTCTATCCATCAATCAACTTTTTTTCCTTTAATCCTCATTTTTTGCACCATGGTCAGAACTCCAAATCATGAAACAAATGAAACAGTGTGTCCATTGTGTGTATCATCTGGCAAATATACACAATTTCCTTGTAAAAAAAATTGATGTACAGACATATTATGCCATCAATTGTCATGTTAAAATTGATTTGCCATCTTAAGTGATACATTTTTTTTATCTAGCTCTTCGTTTGTTCTATTTTTATTATCCTTGTGATAATTTAAATAGATTTTTCTTGTTGAAAATACTAATTTATGTTTTATGTAACTGCATAACAAAACTATCAAAATTATAAATAAACAAGGAAACACTGTGTGTTTTGGATGTTTGCATTTGTTCTATATTTTTTCTTTTTTACTCCTTGTGAAATTTAACAAATAGTAAATATGTTTAAACATGAACAGCCTGGCATATTTCCATCTCCTGAAGCTTGGAAAGCTTCAGAGCTGAGTAGCTACAAATTAATATTTTATATGCAAATATCCTATCCATAACATTTTCCCATTTTGAAGGTAACATGAGAATTTAGGATTCCAAAAATGCACGATAAGTAAAATATATAAATTTATTGTGGTGTGTCTTGCATATAAGATAACACATACATAGTATACCATAATCATATAATAGTACATTATTCTGTGGCCAGTATGGGACATTTTATCTTTGAGAAATGATTAGCAACATTTTGAAGTAGTTGACAATGTATAAAAATGCAAGTACATTTGAACATCTGTCATACATTGATTACATTTAATACAAGGAAATTCACTTTTGCTTCCTATAATTATCAAAATATAAATGTACTTACAGGATTACCATTAACATGACACTAGTCCATACTGAGTTACATTTTAGATATGCATAGTTTCCATGTTTCATACTTAACTTTACTCTACTAAATTTGAAGATCCAAAGTACAAAGTGGAAAAGGTCTGTAAGAGTAATTATTGCTAATCTGGGATTCACTGAGCTTACTAAAGTAATGCCTGCATAGGTTAATGTTACTTTTAAGTATAACGCTAATCTAAAAAGACTTTCCCGATAATGAGATGCAAATGTTATGTTAATTCATTTTTAGCATGTGACATCAAAGTCTTTAAAACTTAAAACAGTACAGCAATATCATGTTAAAATTAAACTACCATTAAACTATTTAATTTTTACAGTCAAATATATCCTTGTTAAATAAATAAAACTTAAAATATTAAGATGAACTATACATATTTCCAATATTGTCAATATACATTGAAGAAAGTTACATTTAAAATAAATCACTGTGCTAATCAACAAATATTTGTATGTGATGGTTTAACCCCTTAAGGACACATGACATGTGTGACATGTCATGATTCCCTTTTATTCCAAAAGTTTGGTCCTTAAGGGGGTTAAAGGATGCTGTAGATTAATTTTGCAGTTGAAGAAACAGGTCACCTTTATTAAATAACCTCACTGGGTAATTTTGTTACAAGAATATTTAACAGAATAATTACTTAATTACTGTTTGCCCCTTGTGAGTGCCTCCATAGGATCACAGATAAGCAAATAAGCAAAACCCTCCCAAAAATGAGGAAAATTTGTTATTTTGATTGGGCACCTTCATTTTGTCCACCTGACAGTTCCAGTTGTTGTTTTTCTCAATTTGTTTCTAATGATGCCAAATAGATTACTATTCTCTCTCTAGCCACTATTGCAATGTTTAATTCAGATTATTTAGATCAAATGATGGTGTATGATTCTATGTAAACTTGAAATAATGATTGGACCTTAAGAAGTTTATCCTAATCAAAGTAATGGACTACAACTATTACTATGGTTTGAGCTAATATCATAACAAATTCATCATTAAAACAGTATCAACAAACATAATTGGCAAATTACCAAAGGGGTTTACTTTAATAACCCCTTAACCCCTTAAGGACAGAGCTTCAGAAGCTTGTCTAATGACAACAGCATTTTTTGTTGTTTGAATTCAACTGCAATTTGCATTTGACTAAGTTATTGCACTGACACATATTATATACCATTTTTTAAAGAACAGAAAGGGCTTTAATTTGAAGTAGTACATATATATATATATATATATATATATATTATGAAAAAAAATTGTGTTTTTTGTTTTACAGTTTTTGCAATATTGTGTGTTTAATTAGTGCAGGTTAAGGAATTAAAAATAAATTAATTTAGTTGTTCTGATTTATAGAATATATAATGTGTCTAGGAGTTTAAATTTTGTTTGGTAGTTACAGGTCACAGAACACAAGGAGTAATAAACTTTTAATGTGGATTTTAGAATTTGGTATGTTTGTCTTGTAAACTGAATAGCCATAAAAGAAAACAAAATTGCCACACAAAAGTATATATTTATATAAAGTAGACATCACAGGCTATTTACCTAAGGTTATTTTGACACTTTCTACATAGCCATTTCACCGCCAATCTCTGCTAAATATTGGAGTAAAATTTTGTTGTTTTTTTGACACACAAACTTATAACAAAGAACTTCTCATGTCTATTTTGTAAAGTTGGTGTGTTCTATTCGTGTACGAAACTTTATTTTGTGTTCAGCTACATCTGCTGAGTACAACGATACCCCCATCGTATGTCTTTGGCACTATTTTGTGAAGCTACAGTGCCATATAGGAGACATTTTTGCTGAGAATTTTGTATATTTCATATGTGCCACTAAGTTCAAAGCCCCAAAATTATGCTCAGCTAAGTGTTGTGAGTAAAATTATACCCCCAATGAATGTCTTTGGCACTATTTCGTGAAGCTACAGTGCCATATAGGAGACCTGTCCGTTTCAGTATTTAAAGTAGAAAGAGAGACGGATTTAATGGGCCTATGCTTCAATTTGGGGTAATATAGCAGTTTGACTGTTCAAAAAAAAACCACAAAGGCCTACCATTTGTAAAAGTAGACACTCCATGGTATCTCATATGGTGCATATTGTGCCTTAACATGCCCCAGTTTTTTCGGCAAAGTATGTGTTAAAAAATAATTTTGGGCATTTTTACATACGGATTACATTTTTGCTGGGCACATTGTATATTTCATATGTACCACTAAGTTCAAAGCCCCAAAATTATGCTCAGCTAAGTCTTCTGAGTAAAATAATACCCCTAATGAATGTCTTTGGCACTATTTCGTGAAGCTACAGTGCAATATAGCAGACCTGTACGTTTCAGTATTTACAGTAGTATTTTGAGAGACAGATTTAATGGGCCTATGCTTCAATTTGGGTTAATATATCAGTTTGACTGTTCAAGAAAACCCAAAAAGGCCTACCATTTCTTAAAGTAGACACCCCAGGGTATTTCAAAAGGCATATTTTAAACCTTCACGTAGGATCGTTTTTTTATTGCTAGTTTGTACCAAGTCTAGTAGCAATTAGCCTTTCTTTGCCTTTTTGACACACACTTGGAGATGTTACTGTATATTTAGCAATCCTTATGTGTACTATGGCAGTATAACACCTAATATCAGTGGCGTACTAAGGGGGGGGCGGAGGGGGCGGTTCGCCCCGGGTGCCACCAGGGTGGGGGGTGCCATGACCAGCCCCGCCGCCCCTCCCATGCTGCAGCCGCCCGAGCGCTCTGTATAGAGCCTCAGGCGGCTGCAGCTTTGCCCGGGCGGTGTGTCCATGAGGGCGGACCGCACCGCCCGGGCGCAGCCTGAGAAAGGGGGCTGACAGGAGGGAAGCGTTCAGCGATCCCTCCTGTTACTCCCTCTGTTGTAGCGCGGCCGAGCCCTGCAGCATGCTGGTCCCAAGGGTACAGAGAGCAGCTGTCTCCTGTACCCGGCCGGACTAACAGGAAGTGCACACTGAGTGTGCACTTCCTGTTAGTCCGGCCGGGTACAGGAAACAAAAGCTCCCTGTACCCGCCGGCTATACTGGGATCGGCCACGCTACAGGGAGGGGGAGGGGGGCAGAGGGAGGTGGGGTGAGAAAGAGGAGAAAGGGGGTGAGAAAGAGGAGAAAGGAGGGGGGGTGAGAAAGAGAAGAAAGGAGAGGGGTGAGAAAGAGAAATATGGGGGGTGAGAAAGAGAAATTGGGGGTGAGAAAGAGAAAGGAGGGGGGTAAGAAACAGAAAGGAGGGGGTAAGAAAGAGAAAGGAGGGGGGGTAAGAAAAGAGAAAGGAGGGGGGTGTGAGAAAGAGAAAGGAGGTGGGTGAGATAAATTAGTAGGGGAGAGAAATTAGGAGGGGAGAGATATTAGAGGGGAAGAGATATTAGGAGGGGGAAAAGACAAATTAGGGTCGAAAGAGAAATTGGGGGGGGAGAGAAATTAGGAGGGGGTGAGAAAGAGAAATTAGGAGGGGGGAGAGAAATTGAAATTAGGAGGGGGGGAGAGAAATTGAAATTAGGAGGGGGAAGAGATATTAGAAGGGGGAAAGAGAAATTAGGGGGGGAGAGAAATTAGGAGGGGGGGTGAGAAAGAGAAATTGGGAGGAGGAGGAGAAGGAAATTGGAGCGGGAGGAGAGATTGACATTCATCACATACACACAATGCACCCCTTGCACACAGAAAAACACACAATACATTACACACACAGACACACATACACAAGCAATGCAACCGTTACACACAATGCATCCCTTACACACACAGAAACACACAATGCATTCATTACACACACTCAATGCATCCCATACATACACAGAAACACACCTTGCACCCCTTACACATACAAACACAATTTCACACAATGCATTCCTTACACACATATCAGGACATCCCTTACACACTCCACCCCCTGTGAACAAACTCATTGGTGGAACATGAAGGTGGACCCTGGGACCCAGACCTTGAGCTGTGTAAAGGACCACCAAAAAATGGAGCTGCTTCCCGTTTTCCCAGAACATTGATTTTTGTGACCACAGTTACAAACCGCCTCCAGAGAGCCTGTTCTGCACCAGACCAGTGGAGCCAGACTGCAGCAAGAGCCCATCATCATTCTCATCTGGTTGTAAGTAGGCAATCTAGTATATTATTCGTGGCACTAAGCTCTAATTTACCTCACATTAAAGAAACACTATAGTCCCCAGAACCACTTCAGCTTAATGTAGTGGTTCTGGTGTCTATAGCCTGTCCCTGCAGGCCTTTTAATATAAACACGGTGGCACTGCAGCACTGGCGTTAGTTAACATGGCAAATCATATGGGTGGGGCATTGTGATGTCACATGGGGGGGCGGCAAACTTTACTTTTGCCTAGGGCTGCAAAAATCCTTGCACCGGCTCCGGCTGGAGGGGGCTGTGTGAGCTGTGGCCGCACAGAGTCCCATGGTAGTTAGGGTGCCGTGTATGTGTATGTGTGACTGTCTGCCTGTGACTGTGTGTGACTGTCTGCCTGTAACTGAGTGTGTGACTGTCTGTCTGTAACTGAGTGTGTGACTGTCTGCCTGTAAATGTGTGTGTGTGGGGCTGCAGGGATTTTGTAGAAGGGGGCGGGGTTTTGTATTGGGACAGGAGTCTTTATAAGGGGGGATAAGCAGGGGATTTGTGGAAGGGGGTTGCAGGGGTTTTGTAGACTGGGCAGTACAGGATTTGTAGAAGGGGCAGGACAGAGGTTTTGTAGGAGGGGCGGGGCAGGACAAGGGTTTTGTAGGAGGGGCTGACAGCGGTTTTACAAAGTTTACAAATTGTAAAAAAAAAGAAAGAAAACCTTTAACATTTTTTACAGGTTTTTTTTTTTTGGGGGGGGGGAGGTGGGTGCCAAGCACAGGATCCGCCCCGGGTGCCAAATGCTCTAGGTACGCCCCTGCCTAATATGTTGCTCAGCTATGTCGTTTTAAGGTTGTTGAAGGGGCACATTGGAGACACACCACTTTCATATTTTTCGAAAGTGGATGCTGGGCCCAAGTCTCATTTTAGTAGCTCATGATTGCAAATTACCTCTCAAAGGCCACATATATTTTTAAATATAAGCAGCTCATCATTTCAAATTATGAACAAGTGCATAATATTTGCTGTGAAAGGGGGAATAGTTGGCGTACACTTATCAGGGGGTAGTACCCAGTCATCTGCATCCCGGGCAAAGCTGTCATGGATTCCGAAACCAAAACACAGACAGACCACAAAGAGAGAGAACACAGATAGAGAAACTTGTAATAGCAGTCCTTCGAATGGCCGGGCTATACAAGCAGAGAATAGTCAAGATCTGGGGTTAATATGTACAGTCTTTTTTTGTAGCCACTTGGTCACAAACACTGGCCAAATTTTGTGTTAATATTTGATTGTGTGTGTAAAATGCAAAAAAAAACTAATTTGAACACCAATTTTGGCCATTGTTTCTGACTAAGTGGCTTCTAAAAAAAGACTGGACATACCCAATTTGCAATACCTTGGGTTGTCTACTATTGCAAATTATATGCCATCATGGGGGTAATTTACATTCCTGGGCTACCATACAGTCTCAAAGTCAACATAACCAATCTGGCGAATTTCAATGTAAAAAAAATGAAAAACAAGCCTTATATTTGACTCTGTAACATTTGAAAACACCATAAAACCTGTACATGAGGGGTACTGTTATACTTGGAGACTTTGCTGAACACAACTATTAGTGTTTCAAAACAGTAAAATGTATCACAACAATTATATCATCAGTGTACGTGCCATTTGTGTGTGAAAATTGCAAGAAATGTCACTTTCACTGATGATATCATTTTAAAATACTTTTCATTTTAAAATACTTTTCAAAACACTAATATTTGTGTTGAGAGAAGTCTTCCGAGTAAAACAGTACCCCCATGTACAGGTTTTATGGTGTCTTGGAAAGTTACAGGGTTAAATATAGTGCTAGTATATTAAATTCCTTGGATTTTCGGCCTGGATTGTCAGGCAGGTTCTGCAAATTGTGATTAATAAAATGACCTAATTATGTAAAAATATTATATAAATATATACGTAAAATTATTATATATATATATATATACATATATATATATTAATATCAAAATACAGTTACAACGAAATTACACATATATAGATATATATATAAATTATTTTTTTTTAACATATTTACATATTTATTTATTTTATATTATATATAAATATATATATATAATTATAAAATACACAATCCGAAAACAGTTCCAGACACTTGACAACCAAGTACCTCTACCTGCGTTCGGGAGACAAAATGGAAGCACTAATTAGTTATTTCCCTTGCGGTTTCGTACGTTGGATACTTGTAACTCCAATGTTTTAATGGGTCAGTGTTCGGTTCCAACAGCTCCCGAACATAAGGGAATTAAGCAGTTCAAATAGGATGGCAGGTTCCGCCACAATTGTATTTCTGCTTCTATGCAAATATTTCAGAAGCCGATACACAACATTTCTTCTCCATTGTCTTTGTAAATGATAATCAAATAAATGACAAAAATAAATTTCAGCAAATTCCTGTAAATAAAACATAATATATTGACCTATTTATGTTGTAGCTGTATATCCAATATTTTAAATGAATGTCATGATATTATTTTTAAACAAAAATATCTTTGTAGTAAAGAGGTTAGAGGTTTGCAAACTATATTTCTTTGTTGTACATTAGAGGAAAAGTCAACTCATTTTTAAATATAGCTTTGTACATAAAAAAAGATTATTCACATGCTCAGTAAAAACTAGAAAGTATAATAGTTGTCCAGAAAGAGCATACATTATAGAATGCTCTTTGTTTTTTAATGTATTATACTGTCACCCAAAGTTTAGTGACTCAGCCAGAATAAGAACAGGTGCTTCCAAGCTGTCTTCTGAGTCTGTTGCTTACTTTGAAATTCTAATCTTGAATATTTCCATATAATAGCTGTATTATATTAAATTTACTATAAGGAATTGTGTTTTAAGCCATATAGTTACCTAGAGTCATTGAAATAATCTCATCTACTATAATTATTTACTTCCAGCCATTGTTTTCTTAAATAAATCACCAGATTATGCTGCTGTAGCCTGACACATACAGTATATATTTATATATTTTTTTATTTAAAAATACCTTTTGGTAAGAATCAACATCTTGAGTATCTTATTTTATTGTTTTAGCTTTTATATATCCATATTTTGTAATATGTTTCCTAACTGCGTTAGGTTCTATCCACAACAATGCAAAGAAAAATATTTTTAAAAAAAAACTTAACCCCTTAAGGATGCTGGACGGAAATTTTCCATCATTGCAGTCCTCCCCTTAAGGATGCAGGACTGAAAATTTCCGTCCAACACTAAAATTAACCCTAGATTGCTGCAATCGTGTGGTTAATGTTCTTGCAGTGTGTCTCTGTGTCTGAGGCACACTGCTGTAGGCAGTTTCACTTTCACAGCCTATGTGATCACTCTGACTGGGAGTCAGAGAGATCACACCTGCTGCAGTGAAACTTGATCTGTCTTCCTGCAGAGAGACAGATCAGTGCTGATTTGTCTCTCACTGTAAAAAACAAGTGTTATCTCTTTCAAATAAAATGTAACCCCTTCCCTGCCCTTTTGTCATTGTCTGCAGTGATAAAAATACAGATAACAGTATTTCACTGTGATCTGATTTTTTCTTTTAACCCCTGAGGGTTTTAGTTACATTTATTTAGTTAGTTACTTAAATATTTATAAAATATTTATTTAGCTATGGTGGGGAATGGGGGATTTACTGTTAGGCTAGTTAGGGCTTAATAGCAAAAAAAAAACTTTTTAAAAATTTTAAAAACTTTAAAAAATGGAAAAAACTTTTAAAAAGTTTAAACAAAGTTTCAAAATAGTAAAAAAAGTTGTTAAAAGCTAAAAAAAAATTGTTTTTAAAAGTTAAGAAAACTTTTAAAAAGTAAAAAAAAGTGTTTAAAAAAGGGAAAAAATGTGTATTACCTCTACACTTGGTACAGGCTAATGAAAAAATGCCTTTGTGAAGTAATTGGAAAACATAACCTACTAAAAAAATTCAAAAATGGGGCATGGACCCAGCGTACAAATTCAAACTTAAATAGCTGTGTCTCAAATGTGCCCCTTACACATTGTTATATACCTGGTAAAGGTATATACAGATTTTTACTGTACTCAGATGACATAGCTGATGTATTATACTGCCGTAGCACACATAATGTTTGCAAAATATATGTTACAAACTCATTGTGCGTGTAAAAAAGGCATAAAAATGCTTATTACCACTACACTTGGTACAAGCTAGCGGAAAAATAATTTCAGGCTAAGGTTCAAAATATGCCTTTTGAATTACCCTTGGATGTCTTCTTTAAGAAATGGTATGCCTTTATGTGGTAGCTGGAATATGTAGCCTGCTAATAAAAACTCCAAAGTGTAGTATGGACACAGCGTAAAAGTTCAAAGTTTGAAAAAAAACTGCAATGGTTGTGTCCGAAATGTGCCCCTTCCATGTCCACATATACCTTGCAAAGGTACATATGGGGGTATTGCTGTACTCAGACAACATAGCTGAGCAACATATGAAGTATTATAAAGCTGTAGCACGCATAAGGTTTGCAAAATACATAGTACAAACTCACTCTGTGTGTCAAAAAGGCAGAATAAAATGCTCATTACCACTACACTTGATACCAGCTAGCAGAAAAATGATCCCACACTAAAGTTCAAAATTTGCCTTTTGAAATACCCTCAGGTGTCTTCTTTAAGAAATAGCATGTGTCACAAACGCACCCTACTCCAAGGTGGTGGTGAAAGGGTTAAAGTTCACTATTTGTCTGCACTAGACCGGAAATAATGACAAAATCACCCTTTTTAACACCACCCACACTTAAACTTAATAATATAGCTATTACTATTTTAACGCTGCCACCTCCAAGACAGTTTATAAATGGGGTGCCTTGGTCCGCCAGGTAAATCAACAATAAAACCCACCAAATATTACTTAGCACAATATTTAAGGAATTACAAAAATACTAACTAGTCTCTTCAGGTAACATGATTCTTAACCAGACAAAGGCAGAACTTAATAAATGAATGTTTATTATGAGCACAAAATAGTCACAGTGCATATAACAATATATGATAAACAAATTATTTACACTAACAACAGATAAAAACAAAAATGATAAAATACAGAAATCCTAATTACTCACTTAGGTTTTCAAAGTACAACTTCTGTCCAGGGGGTCTCTGGCAAGGAATGATGGTGACTCACTCAAAATTAGATCTTGGCCCCAAGCAAGTACACCAGCACCCTTCAGGATCATTAGATACATGCCCTGTGGTTTATCAAGTTTTGCCCAGGGGTGGAGTTAAGGTGTACCTACAGAAATAATAACTGACCACCTCCTTTGTTCCAGACCACTGTCAATCCAAATGGAAACATTTGGCTCTATCTTCTTTTTTGTACCTGCCACAGAAATAATAATTGCATCTACAAATTTGTTATTATTTTCCCATTCATAGACATGTTGCACGTCCCACCCACGATCCGATAGGACGGACATCACAATTCCTTTCCCTAGGGTCAAGTTAGCTCACTCATGTTTGGACTTGGTTAGAAGATGGCGCTTGTCACATTCCAAATATAACAAAAATGAGGCTTTATTATTATTCTGTGGGGGTAAATATGAATGTTTTTGTCCTTCCTTTGGATATGATACTGGAACAAAGCTAATGGCATTTACATATCAATGAGATTTACAAGGTACATGCCAAATGGATGAAGAGACATTGAGACTTTTTCCGAGTGTAGAACCTCACACCTTGCAGAGCCTTGATTACTTCACATCCATATGGTAAAATCCTTTTCAAATCGCTATGCCATTCATACTAGCCCTTCTGTCATCTGACCTCTGTGGGGGTCCCAACTTCAAAAAATGTAACCCGTGTAGACCTAAGCAATAGCATGTCTGTAATTTGTGCCATTAACTACACAAATTATATTAAAGGATAATATTCCATAGTGTAATAATAAATTATGAACCCTTGCCATGACAGCATGCCTCTTTGGGGTAGTTGGAAAAAGCAGCCTGCTGAAATATTTCAAAATGGAATACGGACCTATCAAAACCATGTATGGAAATTCACACTTACAAATCTTAAATTCACAGGTCTCTTTTACAGCACTGTAACTTCACAAAATAGTGTCTAGGTCATACATTTGGGCAGATTGTTTTACTCAAAAGAGATAACTGAGCATACTTAGGGGGGATTTATGACACTTATCTAATCAAATGTACAAAATACCCAGTGAAAATGCAACATGTATGTAAAAAAAATATATTTTTTTTCTCGCAACAACATTTTAAATAAATTGGTGAAAAAATGGTGGCAAGTTAAGGTATACTATATGGCTAATAAGATACCCTGGAGTGTCTGCTTTCTCAAATGGAAGGCTTTTGTGGGGTTATTTTAACAGTCAAATTGCTATGATGCCACAAAATCAGACATAGGACCATCTATGAAAATTCCAACTATAGAAATGGAAATAGCATGGTCTCTTAAATGTCATTGTAGCTTCACAGGCATGTATGCAAAGGCATACAATGGGGGTATGCAGATGTAGCTAACCACAATATGTGGTTCTGTACAGGGATAGCACACACCTGCTTTATAAAATACTCATTACAAACACCTTGTTATTAGTGATGTCGCGAACCCGAAATTTTCGGTTCGCGAACGGCGAACGCGAACTTCCGCAAATGTTCGCGAACCGGCGAACCGCCCGAAACGCCATTGACTTCAATGGGGAGGCGAATTTTAAAACACACAGGGACTCTTTCTGGCCACAATAGGGATGGAAAAGTTGTTTCAAGGGGACTAACACCTGGACTGTGGCATGCCGGAGGGGGATCCATGGCAAAACCCCCATGGAAAATTACACAGTTGATACAGAGTCTGGTTTTAATCCATAAAGGGCAGAAATCACCTAACATTCCTAAATCACAATCAATATGGATTGACACCTAACATATGACATATTGACACCTTGACATATGGATTGACACCTGTCCTCAGAGCCCCTGATGCACACGGACACAGAGCAGAATAGAGACTGGTCCCCTACATAGGGTCACTTGGCAAATATGGATTGACACCTGTCCTCAGAGACCATGATACACACTGACACAGAGCAGAATAGGGACTGTTCCCCCTACATCGGGTCACTTGGCAGATATGGATTGACACCTGTCCTAAGGTTCCCTAGTACACACTGACACAGAGCAGAATAGGGACTGGTCCCCCTACATCGGGTCACTTGGCAGATATGGATTGACACCTTGTTACAAAATGCTATTTGTAATGGGCCCTTTAAATGGCAAATTGCCCTGCTTCCCTGGGTTGTGGAGAAGCCTACTTGCCAGCCTCCTCCCGCATGACTATGGCCCCTGGGAGATTGTGAAAATGTATGCACTTTTATTTGTTGTGTATGGCCCTTTAAGACTGTCGGTGGGCATATTGGGGCTTATGGACTCTTTATGTGACTGGTGCTGGCCCTTTAAACACCTTTTTTAGGACATCAGGAAGATTGGGACACTGCCCCTTTAAGGCTGTGTCCCCAGACTTGTTGGGGACACGGCCCCTTTAAGACGGTGTCCCCTGTGTCCCCAGACCTGGTGCAAACCCTTTGTGCCTGCCTTGCTATTTCCCACTTGGTTCAGTAAATGGAAATTATTTCAGCTGCAGAGACTAAGTCCCATTCGGCGATGGGACTTAGTCTTTTTTTCAGCCGTTTTTTTCAGCCTTATTTCAGCTGCAGAGACTAAGTCCCATTCGTGATGGGACTTAGTCATTTTTTCAGCCTGAAATAGACCGACCTCACAGCCCAAATCTATGGAACTGTTTTGGGCAGGAAAATGTGCTTGTGGTCGGTCATAAAGGGACCTCCAGCTAACTTTTTAACCCCTGGATGGATTTGGCTGATTTTTGGTTATGTTTATGTTTTAAGTGTGCTGATTCCAAATATGTAATTATGAGGATGGGATGTGTAGTTTTAAAGTTACAGTGTATGGCTAAAAACTGTATTTTTACTGCCTGTGTTTAATTATGTTAATCTCTTCCCAAACGTCATTTCGTTCAAAGTGGAGAGAATGTTAAAAATATATTTTTGTTCGGAGTGTGAGAAATGCTTTTCAGCCGCTTCTAATCTTAAGCATCATTTGAGGAGCCATACAGGAGAGAAACCTTATTAGTGGTGTGTTTAGTATTGTTCTGATCAGTTTAATACCTTCCACGTCTCCTATCAGTGGTCGTGTACACGGCATTGATTTTTGTAACAGGGAGATGGAAGAAGAGGCTTAATTCGGTCCTCTTACTGCAAATTTGGGGCACTATTTGGCGGTCAAGCTAATGTGACACCAGATAGCAGTGGTGTGTTTAGTACTATTTTTTATCAGTTTAATACCTTCAGTCTCCCTATCGGTGGTCGTGTACACGGCCAGTTTTGTAACAGGGAGATGGAAGAAGAGGCTTCGGTGGTCCTCTTACTGCAAATTTGGGGCACTTTCTTGTGGTCAAGCTAATGTGACACCAGATAGGAGTGGTGTGTTTAGTTCTACTTTTATCAGTTTAATACCTTCCGCGTCTCCTATCAGTGGACGTGTACACGGCATTGATTTTTGTAACAGGGAGATGGAAGAAGAGGCTTGGTCCGTCCTCTTACTGCAAATTTGGGGCACTGCGCGGTCAAGCTAATGTGACACCAGATAGGAGTGGTGTGTTTAGTACTATTTATATCAGTTTAATACCTTCCGCGTCTCCTATCAGTGGACGTGTACACGGCATTGATTTTTGTAACAGGGAGATGGAAGAAGAGGCTTGGTCGGTCCTCTTACTGCAAATTTGGGGCACCAAGTGCTGTCAAGCCAATAATGCGTGACACCGCATAGGAGTGGGTGTGTTTAGTACTATTTTTATCAGTTTAATACCTTCCGCTGCCTCCCTATCAGTGGACGTGTATATGGCAGCCATTTTAGGAACTGTACACCTGGGACCCGAGCAAGGTCACCTCGTTCAACAGGCTTGCAGCGTATCCTCCAGGAAGAAGAGCCTGAACCCTTACCGGCTGCACGGGTCTTACCTGTACATGGAAAGCTGCTGTGGTTCCTTGATGAGCCAGCTGCCCGTGAGTTAACATGTCCCGTGGAGAAGCACTCTGTCCTGTAAAGCCTCACCAAAAAAGGAGTGGTGTGTTTAGTATTGTTCTGATCAGTTTAATACCTTCCGCGTCTCCTATCAGTGGACGTGTACACGGCATTGATTTTATCTAAGCCGTAAACTTTTGCACAGCGAAGTATATTCACTGCCATTGAAAAGGAGTGCATGGCGGTGGTGTGGGCCCTCAAAAAGCTGCAACCTACTTGTATGGACAACCGTTTACCTTACTCACAGATCACATTAAATTTGGGACACT
>OW240915.1:175410575-175488538 GCA_933207985.1 Pelobates cultripes | reverse complement strand
GGACATTAATATTAGCCCCCATCATGGACCAATACTGCCATATTGTCATAACAAGGGATTCGCCATAGTCTGCTTGGTTAATTTTTCCAAATATGCCTATGCAAAGTAATAAAATTACTACATTCATCAGCTCTCTAAAGAGACAGTTGGCATCGATGTAACTGTTTGTTTTTGTTACAATAAACTCTTTACCAATAGTAAAGTAATTATTGTGAAAGATGGATAGATTTTATTAAACAGCTGCTAGCAACAGCAAGTTATATACATCTAAGTGGCTATAAATAATATCAGTGTTTCCTGTAATTATAAGTTGTGGGAGTAAGTATGGAATATGGAAGCAATTATAACATTTCATATAACTTTGAGATGATGTAAATACTATGTCTTTGCATTGTTCTAAATTAGTGATATCGCTAGAAATCTTGAAGACACAGCAGCATTTCACTTTAGCTTTTATTTAATATAAAATAGGACCTTTTGAGAAATTAAAACAATCACCTGTTTGTTACTCAATGTAGAATTGTTCTACTTCAGCTGTTTACCCTTAACCCTAAATATGACCCTGCTTACCAAAACATCCAATGTACTCTAACCCCTTTAACCTATAAATAACTATAAACACTCCTGAACTCCCGCTAACCATACATTTCAACCATTGCTAAACATTCTAACTAAACACCCTTTTGTCCTAACCCTACCATGAACATCTCTCACGTCTTTTAAACCAAAATGCTCAGTGTATCCTAACCGTTACTTCAAACTCTGTCTTAACCTGCAAAGTCTAATATATAAAAGTATGGGCAGGCACTTCATCTACATTTTAAGATTGTGAGTTATGGGGAAACACACACCATATTTACTATAATATATGATGTGATTATGGTGCTTGAACAGGCCCTTTAACTGGTTCCCTGACATATTCCTTTGGTTGTGAGATGGGGGCACCCTCAGGGCACTATAGTGCCAGGAAAACGACTATGTTTTCCTGGCACTATAGTGGTCCTTTAAGGATCCCAGCACTTTTTACCTAGCCATCTCACAACCATTTACAATGCTTTCCTATGGACGCTGGCATCTTCTCACTGTGATTTTCAGTGAGAAGCACGCAAGCGCCTCTAGCGGCTGTCAAGAGACAGCCACTAGAGGCTGGATTAACCCTAACATAAACATAGTAGTTTCTCTGAAACTGCTATGTTTATAAAATAAAAAAGGGTTAACCCTAGCTGGACCTGGCACCCAGACCACTTCATTAAGCTGAAGTTGTCTGGGTACCTATAGTGGTCCTTTAAGACCCTCTTCTAATAATAATGTCATGTGAAGCTCCTTCTCACACTCATTTTGGTTGATAATATTGAGGTCTTTAGGACCTCTCATTCATTCCTCCATTCCCATGGACATGGGGTGGGGTCTTACAGTTACTGAATCAAGGAATTACTCATCTGAACTGACTGCCCATAGCATGAAATGTGTTCATACTACAAATGGGTAATTGGTTCGGTACTCTCTAAAACAGTGGTCTAAAAGTAAATTTACCAAGAGGCCACTGGCCAAGGCATTGTCTCCCATAGGGGTCGCAGATTTGTACTGCCAGATATGAACCTGTACACAAAAAACAGTAGTCAGTAGATTTGTTTTTGGTCCCAACTGTAATTTGAGCTAATTTGGGTGATTGGTTAAATTTCTGAACTTCAAGCTGAAATGTTCCCAAATCAAGGTGCAATGGCCAAGCATGTCTTTTTCAGTTTGTGATTTTGAATTCTGCCCCTGATGTAAAAAATTTTTTAAAAAATGAGATGCGTGAAAAAAAGATAATCAGTGGCTAGGGTTACTTAATGTTGATTCTATTTAAAGAGAGAAGTAAGCAATAGAGGGAAAAAAAGAAGCCATTAATAACAAATCTATATATTATATAATTAATAAAAATATAATATGTAAATATTGACTTTTTTTTTTTATTGCCCGCTCTCTTTTCTCCTCTATTTCTCAATTAATCAGTGGCTTGAATGCTGAGAAAATGCTCCTATCAGAGTACTGCAAAATATATAGATAATATTATATTATGTATATATTTAGCAGTACACTTATTTTTTGTGAATATCTTTTTGATAGGGATTCAAAAGAACACAGTAAAACAATACGGCGGTATGTCAGAATACGTTGTGTGTGGACACGTGCAGGTCTCTAGGTATAAAACATCACGTGATACATGTAGGCCTCTAATTTAAGATTACGTGTCACAGAAAACAAACGGGAACAGACATGTCATAACTATCAAGTTTTGTGAAATAGGAGAACATAGCGAGAAATTAAATATCAGTATGTTGCTCCTGTGTATGGCAGCTAATCATAATTTTGAGTGCTTAATACACAAACGTGTTTCCTCAAAGTGACCAACATCATGGGACCTCAAGTTGGAAACTATTGTAACCACAAGATTAATGTCTAGGTCCCATGGGTGGAAAAGGAGAAAAGAGAAAGAGGAAGGAGAGAAAATAAAAAGGATGTGGGATCTTTCCACTCATACCCACCACCCTGCACCCAGCTTGTAATCACTGCCCGGGCTTGAGAACTGGTGAATTTGCTCCATTGTAAAGTAATTGGAAATCAGCTTCCATAGTGAGTATCCAATGATTCCAGATGTCCAGGTATAACTGAGATCTTCTACTGGATTGAAAGTTCCTACATTGAGTGAAGCTCTTCCATGCGTTGGAACAAAGAGTGAAGGGAAGGGGCCTTTTTTTTCCAGAAGAGAAGTATCTGGCTCTTTGCCACATTTAGGATCCTTATTGTTAAGGATTGTTTTGTATAGAGAGTTCCGGAATCCAGAGTTTAGTATGATGCAGCAGAAGGGGAACCGGGCAGAAGGGGAATGGATTGTCTGAAAATGTCTAAATTATTGTGTAAATTTTCCTCCAGAATGGACGGATAAGGTCACAACTCTACCACAGATGGAGAAGGGTGTCCACCTCCAACATCCCTCATCATTGGTAGGCACTATCGCATGTAACACCTGGGGAGATCCTATACCAAAAGGTTAATAATTTGTAAGCGGATTCCTGAATCTTGCTAGTTATTGCACAATGTTGTGTCAGATCACATATTTTAAGCCATTATGAGGGATTAAATGTATCTCCTAGTAATGTCTCCCATTTTCCCCTAAAGCTAGGGGGTGAGAACCTTCTCTGTGTCAGAATCAAGTTATGTATAAAAAAAATCCTAAGTTCAAGGGGGTTCTCCTCCATACAAATGGTTTCTCCTCCATACAAATGTTTGTAACGAAATTGTTGCATAAAGCTCGGGTTGCCTGTGCACCTTAATGCCACTGTGAATTTGACCCTGTCATCGTGCAATATATGCCTCATCCCATCATGGGGAAGAGCCTCACCCAACAGTCTCCAAAAGGTTGTTGATTCAAGACCCGGTGGGAAGCCCAGGTTGTGAGTCACCGGGTAGGGGGGATATGTAAAGGAAGTGAGCCTTAGCTTAGGTACTTGCATGTCCCAGATGTGAAGTGTCACCTTGATGAAGGGGTGAGGGGCCTCCAGTCTGGATCTGGGGATCAGATCCAGCTATGATATTAACACCATAGGTCTACCCATCTGTGTAGCCTCCACCTATTTCCAAAGTTTGGCAACTCGTTTAGACCATTCTACTACTCTTTGTAAGTGTGTGGCCTGGTAGTAAAGTTTGAAGTCTGGCAGCACCAGACCTTCCCCAATTTTGTCAGTGTGAGGACATCATGCTGAATGCATGGTTTGGATTCACACCAAACAAACCCCAGAATCAGTTTATGAAGCAAGAGAAAAAAGGCATTAGAGATGGTAATCGATAGGGCCTGTAACAGGTATAAGACACATGGTAAGAGTTTCATTCACCCTGCCAAACCAGGAGATGTGTAGCCATGACCACTCCTCTAGGTCCCTCTTCACCATAGCCAATAACGGCTTACATTTAGTCTGACATAGCTGGTTAAGGTCTTATCCAGACTCTCAGATATTGCTGTTTGAGTTGTTTAGCCTGTGTTTTAGGTAAGGAGATATTAAGGATCTTTTGTATAGTTTATTTAGTTTGACAGGGAACTGTACGTTTCAAATTCTGTCATTATATGTGGTAAGGAGTGGGTAGGGTCAGTCAAGAAAAAGAAAAGATCATTCTCATATGCAGCGACGGAATTCTCTGTCTTCCCCACCATTATGCAATACACCAATTCACCCATTCACCCAAGTGTTTTGATTAGTCTGATTTGTTTTCCTGAATCAGTTTTTCATTACCAAAATCCTGTAGTTCTGTAGAGCCAAGTACACAATTGCCCAAATGCAGGCTTCCCCCAAAAATATATGTTTTAAGGAAAAACTGTTTAGCTGAGCTGGATTTTTATTCTCTGTGCACATGTCTAGCAATCAGTAATCTCATACTCACAGAGACACACAAATACACTCCCATACACCCACATACTCAAGTATACAAATATACAACAACAAAATCCCATACACTGCTGTGCACATATATTACACACTCCCTCCCCCATCACTTATAGCTTCGCCAAGCTCTCCACAAATACTGCTGAATGCCAAAACGTCACTAATGCTCTTTAGCAGGAGAACACGGAGTAGGTGAACGCTTCTTCACAGCCAACCTCCTCAATCACAGCAAATAAGGCTGTGATTTTAGCCCTGATGTGGACCACGCCACCAGCAATCCAGGACATAGGAATGTATGCCTGGGATTGAGATATAGCATTCTAGTAGCTGTATTTAGGAGCCTGAAAATGGCTATTGGGCCTTAACTTACTAAGCTAACTAACTAAATTGAAATATATAGAGTTCAAATTTAGTTTCAAATACAAAAGCTGTAACAAGTTGAATTGGAGAATTCTTCTAACTCAAAAGGGAAACTTTAGGGAGAAATGGCCACATATATTTTAGAGCAGCACTGTCTTCCCCCTATCTTGGTCTGGCAGGATCCTCCATAGACTTCAATGCTGTACTCTTGCGCATGCGCAAGAGTTCAGCAGTGGCGTTGACTCCTTTTGCTGCAGCATCAGGAACTGAAGAGGACCTGCTGGGTGAAGATGGCAGTGCCCTTGAGGCACAGCTACAAGTAAATAAATCTCATCTTTGCTTGACCCTATGGTCACTGGACCCCCACCGGCGATATCACTGCCGCAAATTCTGAAAGTCCCTAGAAGGTTACCATGATGCTTTAATGCAAGTTATAAGAAATATATTAATGTATGATGCATATATATATATATATATATATGACACCAATAAATATCCCTGCAGTTGCACCATTTGGTAGGATTACCTACAGTTACAGTCAGACCTCTTTAAAAACAAGAACGAGACTTGCAATCAGGAGTCGATCATTATTTCTATTCTGACCAGCAAGGGTTTATAGAATAGGCAGTATATCACCCAAGCGCAGATCTACTCAGTATAGTGGTGGAACTACCAGGACCCGCACGTTAAGGGGGCCTATCGGTGGTCCGTGCTCTAAGGGCCATCCGATGGGCATGTTTCAGCAGGGACCCTGTATGTCTGTCAGTCTGTGTGTGTCTGTATATCTGTATGTGTTTCAGTGTGCGTATCTGTGTATCTGTATGTCTTTCAGTGTGTGTATCCATGTGTAGTGTGTGTGTCTGTGTATCTGTGTGTCCATCAGTGTGTGCGTCGGTGTATTTGTATGTCAGTTTGTGTGTCTGTGTATCTGTATGTCTGTCAGTGTGTGTATCTATATGTGTGTTTGTGTGTATCTGTGGGTGTGTCAGTATGTGTATCCATGTGTGCCAGTGAGTATCTGGATGTTGTCACTATGGGTATCTGTGTATCTGCATGTGTGTCAGTGTTTGTATCTGTGTGTCTGTCTATCTGTATGTCTGTCAGTATGTGTATCTGTATGTGTGTCAGAGTGTGTATCTACATGTGTGTTAGTGTGTGCACATACATACAAACACACCCCTGCATTCAAATGTCAGCACTACATACAAATACACCACTGTATTCAAAATACACACTACACACACACACGCGATTGCATTCAAACGCCAACATTACATTCACACAAACCTACTCTTTAATTGTTAAATTATCTGTACTTTCATGTATTCAAATTAGTTTTTTACTTTAATATATGGTTTGTTTTGTTATGCCTAAATTGGATTCCCTCTTTTTTTTTTTTTTAACCTATTAAAATGTATGTTTATATTTATTACCTTTGGAGTGCATTGCCATGTATATTTATGCTATACACATAGAGCTGAAAGTATAAGATATTATATGTTGCAAATATGCAAAGTTGTGATAGCGCTTAGAATGACCATTAATAATGTCATTGACTTTTTTTTGCCACTGATGTGCTATATTTAATGACATTAGGGAATCCATTCACAAAATGGACCATTGTGGAGAATTGACAAGGCACAAGGCAAAAATGGTAAAGCTGAAAATATTTTTAAAGTGAGCTATGATTCCAGCATGACTATTGTGGCCTTACATTTTCTATTTCCTTGTCAATTGTCTACAATTCCCAATTTACTGAGCTCCTTGGATTAACGTAGAGTTAAGAGCGCTGAAGTAGCAGATCAATATTGTGGGTCGTGTTTACTTTGAACATGGCACCAAGACTGCAGTAAATTCATCTTAGTAATAAACATTTATGTTGTGTTCCGAACTGCCGCACATCTGTTTCCACTTTTTGTCTTGGTATAATTATGGTATATGTTGCAGATATGCATACGTGGATAATTATAGTAATTATTCTTGGAATGCAGCTTAACAAAGTGTCAACAATTCCTTCAATACAGTCATTTGTTGTCCAGAATCTTGACCTTCATATTGCGACCAGTGAAAAATTGATTTTCAGCTCTGTAGGTCTCTAGATCCAGTATAAAGTAGCAAATACTGGACATACTATTGAGTTTCCCTACCAATAATGAAATAAGGCTATAAACAAACTGTTTTATTTTTCTGATTAGGTAGATACACCATCTGGTTTCAGTAGTTGTATTTTCTAAATGAAAAAAACTTCACGTCAAAATAATTCCTCTGTGTAACATCTATCACTTCTTTTTTACAATCCTACCATTTTCTATGTCACGGTAAATGAGAACTTCCTAAATCCATTAGTTTTTTTATGATTGCTCCCTGCAAAACTGTGACAATCAACAAATTCAACGCGCACTGGAAATCGATTAGGTGGCTTGACTCTACTGCTTTTGCAATATCTCAGAATGATTTTCAAAAATGATGTCATTGTTCTTGTAGGGCCAACTTGAATTTTATTGTTTCAGCATTTTTTGATGCCTCTTACCTCTCGATCTATAGGGTTTTAATTTGAATAATAAACAATGGATCGTAAACCAAACATTTATACAGATATACAGTGCCTTCTTAAATATGATCATTATTCTATTTTCTTGATTGTAAATTTTCTTTTAACTGTACTCTTCGAGCAGATGAGTATGCAGTAAAAATATTGTTTATGCATTTGTGAGCTTGTATCATAATTAATCTAGAACACATAAGCCTAGAGCCATGTTTTTATTGAACACACCATGTAAACATTCACAGTGCAGGTGGAAAAAGTATGTGAACCCTTGGATTTAATAACTGGTTGAACCTCCTTTGGCAGCAATAACTTCAACCAAACGTTTCCTGTAGTTGCAGATCAGACGTGCACAACGGTCAGGAGTAATTCTTGACCATTCCTCTTTACAGAACTGTTTCAGTTCAGCAATATTCTTGGGATGTCTGGTGTGAATCGCTTTCTTGAGGTCATGCCACAGCATCTCAATCGGGTTGAGGTCAGGACTCTGACTGGGCCACTTCAGAAGGCGTATTTTCTTCTGTTTAAGCCATTCTGTTGTTGATTTACTTCTATGCTTTGGGTCATTGTCCTGTTGCAACACCCATCTTCTGTTGAGTTTCAGCTGGTAGACAGATGGCCTTAAGTTCTCCTGCAAAATGTCTTGATAAACTTGGGAATTCATTTTTTCCTTCGATGATGGCAATCCGTCCAGGCCCTGACGCAGCAAAACAGCCCCAAACCATGATGCCCCCACCACCATACTTCTCAGTTGGGATGAGGTTTTGATGTTGGTGTGCTGTGCCTTTTTTTCGCCACACATAGTGTTGTGTGTTTCTTCCAAACAACTCAACTTTGGTTTCATTTGTCCACAGAATATTTTCCCAGTACTGCTGTGGAACATCCAGGTGCTCTTGTGCAAACTGTAAACGTGCAGCAATGTTTTGTTGTTTGTGGCTTCCTCTGTGGTATCCTCCCATGAAATCCATTCTTGTTTAGTGTTTTACGTATTGTAGATTCACTAACAGGGATGTTAGCATTTGCCAGTGACTTTTGTAAGTCTTTAGCTGACACTCTAGGATTCTTCTTCACCCCATTGAGCAGTCTGCGCTGTGCTCTTGCAGTCATCTTTACAGGACGGCCACTCCTGGGGAGAGTAGCAGCAGTGCTGAACTTTCTCCATTTATAGACAATTTGTCTTACCGTGGACTGATGAACAGCAAGGCTTTTGGAGATACTTTTATAACCCTTTTCAGCTTTATGCAAGTCAACAATTCTTAATCGTAGGTCTTCTGAGAGCTCTTTTTTGCGAGGCATCATTCACATCAGGCAATGCTTCTTGTGAAAAGCAAACCCAGAACTGGTGTGTGTTTTTTATAGGGCAGGGCAGCTGTAACCAACACCTCCAATCTCATCTCAATGTCTCATCTCATCTCAAAAAGCAAACGTATTTGCTCTAAGAAATATATTTTATGACAAGTTTTGCTCACTGGATGGGGAGTATTTTTTTGCCCTTTCCCCTTGGCAGAATAGCTCCAGGTAGTACAGGTGGCGTTTAGGGACTACAATTTTCAAATAGTGCCACAGATTCTTAGTAGGATTAATTGATGAGACGTTGACTGGGCCACTGTAGGATACTTATATGTTTGCTGTTGATCCATTCCAGAGTTATTTTGCATTATGCTTGGGATCATTATTCTGCTTAAAGCTAAACATTCTCTGAGGCTTCAACTTTTGATCATACTGAGAAAGGTTCCCTTGCAATATTGCTAATGAAAAGCACCCAATGCTTTTACCACCACATTTACATACTGTTTAGGTATAGGCAGTGTTCGGACATTAGATTGGTAACACCAGACATGTTGTAAGGTATGTGACATGTATGCAAGGTATGTGGTGATAGAGAGATTATGTATATTATAGTTGAAATGAAGATGTGAATAGGAGAAACGAACTGAAACAAACACGCATGTGGATTAGGAGTTGTTTATGAACATGTGATGTGTGGTGACAACAATGGTGCATGGTGTAATGTTCCCTTTAAAAGTGGGGAGTACAGAGCAGAGTTGCTAAATGCACAGAAATACTTATTAAACACACAAATATGGACAGGTGCTCACATTGACATTATACTTAGATGCACTCTTATTGACCTGAGACACGCAAACACTGCAATCACACTGACATTATGCACACTGAAGCACTAACATACCAACAAAGAAACCTTTGCATGCACTCACATTTGAATTACACACACAAATTACTGTACATCACAATGACAAGACATGATATCCAGCCACATTGGTAACATTTTCCTGTTTACTTAAAAACTCTGGAGATTTATTAAACATGTGTGATGTAATATGGCAGAATGAAAGCAATGTAAGAAATGACAGATGAAATATTCCAAATGGGATTAACTAATTCATATTTAATATAATATGGCATTTGGTAAGAATTATTGCATGGTATAAGTGCTTTTTAAAACTATGTTAGTTTCACAATTGGAATTTTATTTACTAAATCTGGAACTGTGGAAAACTGATAGAGGAATATTTGTTATGGTTTAACCCCTTAAGGACCAAACTTCTGGAATAAAAGGGAATCATGACATGTCACACATGTCATGTGTCCTTAAGGGGTTTAAAGAACTCAAATGAAAAACTAAAAGATCTGAAATTAATCTATTTGTTCCGTTTGCCCATTTTAGCCTTAGACTTGCAATTTGTCAATTCTTCAAACCACCTTCTTACCACTTGAGAAAGCCCTAAGGGGAAAAACGCATTGTGGTTTTTATACTGTTGTTAAAATAAAGTATTTGGCTACCTCACTACCTGCCTTTTAGCCATATATTTTTAGAACGTATTATTATTAATTTTTATACTTTTACCTGACATCTGGACCTACTGTGGACAACCAACCAAAGAAATCCTTGATGGGGATTATACCACCCAGGCTTGATACATAGAGCGGTTAGTCTGCTCACTCTATTGTAACTATATTTTTATTTACCCTATTGATACTTACCTATCTACATAGAGAGCACTTTTGGCTGCTTTTTTTTGTCATTCCATATGATATACCTCACCATTATTCAGTTGTGATCTACCATCATTCTACTGTGTACCAAAACCAGAGGGAAATCCTGCAAGTGGGGATTGTATACCACTGCATGCTGTTTTACCTAGAGCTGGTTATAGCTCTACCATATTTGAGTTGACATCTCATTTAAGTGTCGTTTGTCCTACCACGCACTACCATATTGCACTATTCGTTTGCCTCTGTTTTTGCTTCCTTTTCATATTCTGCTATTAAGTGAAGCTACCAAGAAAGTCCCATACCAGGACTAGAAGATCTATTGCCACCCTTGAGACTGTGCCGTACCATTTGGTATTTTTTAATCTTTTAAGTTTTATTGTGGATTCTTTTTTTTATATCCTGTGGGTTTTTTTTATTGCTCTTATTGCTTTTATTGTACTTATTATATACTATTGTGTTTGGAGTATTTTTCTTGGCGCTACCTGTATATTGGTGTTTGACTTGTTCTAGGGATGGATGATAGTTTGGAATGGAGATCAGCTGAGAGTTGCTGGAGGTCAAGAGAATTCAGGTCCCTTCTGAGTTGAGGGGGGTTAGGGTGAGGCTGTTGGGTGAGGGGTCTCTCAATGACAAATTATAAGAGGTTTTTTGTCTGAGAGAGGAAATGGAGTGTTTTGGAGCTAGTGCATGCATTAGAAAAAATAAGATCCAGAATCTTGCCAGCTACATGTGTGGGGTACTAACCCACTGTGATAGCCCAAGAAAGGAGGTAATAGAGAGAAGTTTGAAAGCTACTGAGGTCAAGGGTGGGTTAATGGGAATATTGAAATCTATGAGAATTAGGGAAGGGATATTACTTGAAAGGAAGTAGGGAAGCCAAGCAGAAAAATGGTCAAGGAACAGACGAGGGGAACCAGGGGGGGGCGATAGATAACAGCTATGGTAGCAGAGATTGGTTTGAATAGACAAATTGAGTGAATTTCAAAGGTGGAGAAAGATTGGGAAGGGAGGGTTGGAAGAGGTTTAAAGGAGCAGTAGGGTGAGAACATAAATCCTACACTGCCACCAGGCCCGTCGCGACAAGGCAAGCAAACCAAGCAAACCTGGGGCCCCAAGACAATGCAGTAAAGTGCAATGAAACTGTTATTGACAGTGCAATGACACTGTTATTGACAGCCACAGTAGCTGTCCATGTCCGGCCCCCTGATGTAAACAAAGGGCCACTCACTCTGTCCATCTCGCAGCGCTAAACCTGTCCATACCGAGCCGCTCCCCCAGGCTCTGGTACTCCCCCTACCGCTGCTCCATCTGCCGCTGGTTGTTGTCCGCCTGCATCATCATTTCTGACAGTTGTGTTTCTCCATCCGGCTCCTGGCCACCTCGATGTGCTGCACCTGCGCTTGGAGCCCGAGCAGCTCATCCTGCAGCACGGCCTGCTGACCCGACACACTCCAGTAGTTGAAGGCAAACCTGTATTGATGTAGAATTATTGGGTAATCGCACTTCCAGTAGGGCAATTGTTTTTCGGCTTTGTAAACATGGAGCTTCCTGAGCAGAGAGGTTGAATATTTTTTGCAATCTGCATATTTTAGATTTCTATTTTTTTCCAAATATTTATTCAACCACAATTCAATGTCACTTTAAAATTATTATTTTAGAGTGTAAATGTGCTCAGATAAAGGCTTTGATTTAATTCCTGCCAATCACGTATATACCAGCGGTTTATCGGCTCCTGATAAGCCAACAGTTCAGATTGATTAAATTCCCACTGATAAAGGTTTATTAGAAGCAGATAAAAATAAATTTGATACTGAAGCCATTAATTTGCATTCAAAATATTGGCTTTGGCAAAAAAAAAATTTGTTTCAATCAATTTTTTTATTGAGGTAAATAGAGTATCATTACATACATAAAAGATCCAACAGCATGATGTACACATGTGATATAGGGTACAGTCGCTAGGCTTAACCCTGTTTTTTTAGGGGATGGGGGGCATTTCAAGCAAATGCAAGTAAAGTACAAATGCTGGGACATGAATCAAAGATTAAACTTAGAAGCTGACCAGACTAGCTAGTCATGGTGAGGTTAGCTAACTAGTGACGCTGTATACTAGGCTGTGCCAGCATGAGAAAAAAAACACTAAAACTCGACCCATCATAATGGTGAAACATCTCACAATTATTAATTAGATTAATTCGAACAATAAAACAAAGATATAATACCCTGCAAACAATTAAAAGCACGAGAATGCAGGGCAGCATCAGCTTATACTAGGGGAACACCTGATATGTGCAGGCCCAGGTTAGTAATTCCCTTTCAGCCAATTCTCTGAGTTGGGAGGTTCAGGGCATTCACTGGAGGGTCACTTAGGATATAGGCAATACAGGAACGAGCTTGGCCATCCCTCTAGCTCCAGGCCTGATTGAAGGCCAGCATCCTCGAGCCACAGACTTGGATTCTCTTGGAGTCCAAGTCCCAAGTCCTTCCCTTTGGGGAGATAGCAGAAGGCCCTGGTGGTGTCAGGATTACATTTGATCCAGCACGCAGAAATGTGTCATACCTAGAACTAAGGGTAACATCTAACCAGACCTTAGAATGGCTGGACTTAACGTACCTAAGAATAGTCAATATACTAGCTGAGGTCAGGGACACAGAAGGGGACACAGCAATAAGGGAAAGAGCATAGTCAAGGATACCAGAAGTCAGGGAAGTCAATAACCAGAAACACGTGATCAGGAACACACTCTTGGAAAGTAAAAATGAGCTTAAATAAGCCTTCTGCAGATCCGATTGGCAGTAACCGGCCTTTGACCCCAAAACGTGCGTGCACGTCCTTTGCGTGATCTCACACGCACGTTGACGTCATCATTACCGTGGGCGGAAGTGGAGCTATAATATGGCATGGATCCGCAGTGGCCGGTGTCCACCAACATGTTGCTGGAGTCAGGTATACTGGCACAGGGATGCTGAGCGGCACTTCCGTTATTGCCAGGAAGGCAATTATTACCGCAAGGTGAGGATGAATATGTGACAGGTGGTCTTTCGCTGACGGTGGTGATCGGTCTTCCGTATACGTGGGTGATGCACAGGGGGAAAGCCACTTACGGCCTTCAGCCTAGGTGGACTGATGAGAGAAATAGGCGCTTGTGTGTACGCTTTGACCGAGGGTACTCTATTCGCCTCCTGGCTTCCGCCTCTCTGGTCTACTGCTTGTTGCTGAGATGGTATTGTTGCTGTGCAAGCCTCAATTGCCATCCAAAAACCTCCTCCAGCCGCTGCAATGATTGCTCCACTGAGCCATGCTTGATGTCCCTGGGCTGTGTCGGCATGTGCTTAGGAGGTGAGACTGTGTCCACCATCTCATAGGATCCAGTCGACCATAGAGCTAAAATTGTAGCGATTGTCTGGAGAAAACGTAAGTCTGTGGGTCAAGATGGTGGGACTGGGATAACCCTCGCCCGCCCAAAGGGGGGAGGGGAGATATGGGGATACGGAGTGTTGACTGCATGGGTTCAATGCAGCTCAGAACGTGAGAGCAGGCGCCTCTCACAACCAACACTTGCAGTAGGCCTCACTGGAACCTCCGGTGAAATCAGTGGCTGGCTCGCATTGGAACCTGTCAAGGGCACTCTGTAGGATTCCAGAGATAGGCAGTCCACAAATCGTAGCAAATGGGAGTGTTAGGGATCAGATTGCTCGTAAAATACCATAGTAGAGTGAGGAGCTCTCACAGAATGTGGCTGGCTGCCATAAGGCTCAGGCCCCGCCCCCCGTTTTTGGCAGTTTAATTCCATTTACCAGGGACATAATTCTCTGTAAATAGAATCTTTAGATTTAACAACTAAATGTTGTTGATAAAAGTTTTTTTTTTAAACTAATTGCCTGCTGGTTGCACAAGCAGCCAGTGGACAAATAACTAAAAAGGCTAATGTGGTTCAATATGAATCCCCATATTAATATAAGGGAGGTCTAAAGACTACCTCGTGCTCCTGTCATGGTACGAATGAGGGCATGTCCAAAGTATACAGTGACTACTCATTGTAATAATAGACCAGTGTCTGAGTATCTATTGCTACCCACTTGCTATTAAAATATTGAGGGACCTACGTGATTTGACTGAGCCAAATTCTACAGACCAAGTGAGGCTTCTTTCAAGAGGCACCTGATGCAATCCACTGAGTTTTACATTTAATTGCTACTCCATACTAATTCTTCTTGACCTCTCTGCTGCCTTTGACACCGTTGATCATGCTCTCCTTCTTCAAACTCTTCAATCACTCGGTCTCTGTGACTCTGTCCTCTCGTGATTTTCCTCTTATCTCTCCCTATGCTCATTCAGTGTCTCCTTTTCTTTTTTTTTTTTTTATAGTTTATTTAATTATTATTTTCCTTTTATATCAAACATACATATATATACATATCATACATTGCGTGCATATCATACAATGCATATAAAGTAAATACAATAAATAAAGAAATACATATAGACTAACAAACATATAACAAAGTTGACCATCCTGTCCTATTCATTCAGCTCTACCCTTAGATTACATAAAGTTAGATTAAATTTCCACTCCTTCAGAAATTACCAATTAATTACTGCACAATATATACATTCTAATATTTAATTCTCAAGGACCTTTATCCAGTCATCCCAGATCTCATATTGTCTAATATTAATACTTAAATTAGAGGCTATTCCCCTTTCCATTTTGCATTGAATAATAATAGATGCCTTAATTTGTGGCCATGAATCAATTGTTGTCCTCTTCCAATTTTTTGCAATAGCCATTTTAAAGGCCATCAAAGCCTGAATCAACAGATCTCTCTTATCTTTAGTTAATTGCGGTAAATTTAAATGGAAAAGCAAGTTGTCTGGGGTCCAAGAATGGGTTATATCCAGCAATTTATTTACTTGGTCCATAAATTGAACCCATGCTTCCTTAATTGGTGCACAATCCCACCATATATGTAATTAATTTGCTCCCTCATTTCCGCATCTCCAGCATCTAGATATCCCTGCCTTTGCAAATTTCTGGATCTTATTGGGAGTCTTCTGGATCTTATTATTTTAAAATGTGCTTCCCTAATATTTAGACAGTGTATCGTGGAATAGACTGATTGTAAAGCCTTATACCATTCCTTTATATCAAATTTTATTATCAAATCTCTTTCCCATTTACTTTTAGCTATAGGATAAACAGGTCTTTTTATAGCTTTTATAATCTCAACGCATCTAGTTAGTATTTTAGTATTTTTCTCTGAGTCTATCAAAACATTTAGTTTAGATAATGAGAAAGAACTCATGTTGCTTCCAAGAGCACTTTGCAGAAAGCTTTTAATTCTGATATAATTAAACGTTTTTTAAATACGAAATACCATAGATTCAGCTAATTTTTTAACACCAAGTCTAGTCCATTCGGACGTATCCATATTTTCCATCCATGTATCTAGATTTTTGAAGGTCAGAGCAGGTAAAACTTTATTTTTCAAGTCTAAAAGATTTTTAAGATGTAGCCAGAACTTTAAAAGCGGTCTAGTTATCAAATTATCCGTCGTGCATCTTATATTTTTAGTTCTACTATTATTTCTTATGGCCCACATTAATCTAAGATTATTGTATGGATCTGTAATATCTGCACCTTCTATTTTAAACCAATCTTGTGAACACGAATACTGCTTAATTAAAGGAAGAGTATGCATCAACTGTGCCGCTTGATGATATAAAAAAATATTTGGAAAACTGATCCCTCCTTCCTTATGCTTCAAGTATAAGAGATCCTGGCCTATTCTAGGTTTCTTATCAGACCAGATATAATCCCTGAATAACTTATTCACAAGTCTAAGCCGTTGGGGGTGGATCTGTAGAGGAATCATCCTCAATAAGTAAATAAACTTAGGGAAAACATATGACTTAATAAAATTAACCCTTCCCCACCATGATAACTGCAAGGCGTTCCATTGTTTCAGAGAGTGAGTACATTCTCTAACAAGAGGAATTACATTGGCCTTCATTGTATTCTCTGGGTCTTTCACTATATTGATTCCAAGATATTAATTTCCACCTGTGTGGGATTTGTATTGCAAATATAAACCCACTACTGACTCACAGAGCTTGCTCACTGGAGTTTGCTTGAAAGTAGGCTATTTAAAGTAGTCTCTTTTAAGTAGGAGTTAAAACAACAGGAGTTGAAACTACAAGGGAGTTTAAACCAAGAGGGTTAACATTTTTTTTTTTCTCACTTGTGTTTTTTGTTACTGGGGATGAGTGCTAGCAAGATTGCAAATTTAACTCAGTGCACATCATGCCGCATGTATGCATGCCTGGATGATTCTGTCCAGGGTCCATACCTCTGTGGTGGGTGTGAGCGAGTGGCATTTCTGGAAGCTCAGATTAGAGATCTGGAGAGGCAAATTGTAACACTGAGGGAGATTGACAATCTTGAGAGGAGTCTGCTGCTCACTGAGCAGAGTTTAGTGGGGACAGGTAGTGGAGAGGGAGGAGATAAGACAGATGGGGAACAGGCACGTAGCTGGGTGACAGTGGGGAGAGGAAGCAGGGGGGGGAGGGAAGAGAAAAGGTTTAGCTAGTCCTGATCTCATGCAGCCTAACAGATTTGCCCGTTTGAGTGAAGATGTTGGGAGCATCAGCTCAGGAGTAGCTGTACTGCAGGAAGCTGTTCCTGCTAACAGCCGTGGAAACAGCCCCTCTAGTACGGGTGGGGTTGAGAGGGTAAGGAAGGCTAGACAGGTTGTGGTGGTAGGGGACTCTATTATTAAGAGAGTAGATAGGGTAATCTGCCACTCTGATCGACTCAACCGGACAGTTTGCTGTCTCCCGGGTGCTCGGGTCCGGCATGTTGCCGACAGAGTGGAGGGATTATTGGGAGGGGCTGGAGATGACCCAGCTGTCATGGTCCATATTGGTACCAATGACAAAGTCAGAGGAAAATGGAAGGTCCTAAAGAATGAGTTCAGGGAACTAGGAAGTAAGCTTAAGAAAAGGACCTCCAAGGTAATTTTTTCAGAAATATTACCTGTGCCGCGCGCTACAGCAGAAAGGCAGCGGGAGATTAGAGAGGTCAATGCGTGGCTAAAGTCTTGGTGCAGGAAAGAGGGTTTTGGGTTTTTAGAGCACTGGGCCGATTTTGCGCTTGGGTACAACCTGTATAGTCATGATGGATTGCACCTAAACGGAAGAGGGTCTGCTGTGCTGGGGGATAGGATGGCTAGAAGGTTGGAGGAGATTTTAAACTAGTGGTAGGGGGGGAGGGTCAAAGCAATCTAGAAAATGGAGATATGATGGAAAAGAGATGGGCTTTAGCTCAGAACAAAGGGGGTGGAGATGGGGGGAGGGGAAAACTCAGAACAGAGGAGGTATGTAATATTGATGATTCACAAAAAGTACAAAAGACTCATGATAATATTAAATGTATGCTTACTAATGCAAGGAGCCTATATAACAAAATGGGGGAACTAGAGGCAATAGCATACACTAAACAATATGATATAATAGGCATAACAGAAACATGGTGGGATGAGACACATGACTGGGCAGTTAATTTAAATGGGTACACGTTATTTAGGAAGGATAGGAAAAACAAGAAGGGTGGTGGGGTATGTTTATATGTCAACCGTGAGTTAAAGTCAAATCTTAGGCATGTGGAGTGTGACGAGGAAAAGGTGGAGGCTTTATGGGTAGATATCTGCTTGGGGCAAACAAAGGGAAATCAATTATTGGTTGGGATATGTTATAAACCACCTAATGTAAATATTAATGAGGAAGAACAGCTGTTAGAGCAAATTGAGAAAGCTGCAAATCGAGGTAACACGTTAATTATTGGAGATTTTAATTATCCAGACATAAATTGGGAAAGAGGGACTAGTACTTCAGCAAGGGGAATCAGGTTTTTGAATGTGTTAAATGACACCTTTATGTCACAACTGGTACAAGCACCAACTAGACAGGATGCTTGTCTGGATCTTGTCATAACAAACAATGTTGATCTTTTAACCAACATTCAAGTAGGGGAGCATTTGGGAAATAGTGATCACAATATGGTAAATTTTGAAATAAACTCAAAAAAGCAAAAGCAGGTGGGGTATACTAAAACATATAATTTTAAAAAAGCCAATTTCAATAAGATTAGGGCAGCTCTACAACATATCGACTGGCATAAACTCCTTAGTGATAAAAACACTGAGGATAAATGGAAACTGTTCAAACATATATTAGAAAGGTACATTTCTCAGTATGTACCATTGGGTAATAAATATAAAAGAAACAAATTAAAACCAATGTGGCTTAGTAGAGAAGTAAAACAAGAGATTAAAAATAAGAAAAGGGCATTTAAAGCATTTAAATCAGACAAATCAAAGGCATCCTATTTAAGATATAAGGAAGCCAATAACACTTGCAAAAAGGCAATTAAAGTGGCTAAACTAGAAAATGAGAAATTGATAGCTAAAGAATGCAAAACCAACCCCAAAAATTTTTTCAAGTACATCAATTCTAAAAAAACAAAAAATGAACACTTGAAACAGAGTTGGGATTATTAGCTAATGAAGACCAGGAAAAAGCAGAAATTTTAAATAACTATTTTTCTTCAGTATATATTAATGAGGATCCTATGGCAAGAGATATGCAAATGTTTGCTGCAAAAAACTTGCAAATAACTTGTGACTGGATAACTCGAGACAAGGTGCTACAGCTATTAAAGAAAATTAATGTAAATAAAGCTCCGGGGCCTGACTGTATTCACCCACGAGTACTTAAGGAGCTAAGTGGGGAAATAAGTGAACCTCTGTATTTAATTTTTCAAGATTCTTTTGTTTCAGGTGTTGTACCGGAGGATTGGAGGAAGGCAGATGTTGTTCCTATATTTAAAAAGGGTTCAAAATCCTTGCCTGGAAATTATAGACCTGTGAGCTTAACTTCTGTAACTGGGAAAATATTTGAAGGGCTATTAAGGGATAATATTCAGGAATTCATTGGGAAGAACTTTGTTATTTGCAATAATCAGCATGGTTTTATGAAACATAGGTCATGTCAAACTAACCTAATTGCATTCTACGAAGAAGTAAGTAGAAGTATAGATCAGGGTGTTGCAGTGGATGTGATCTACTTGGACTTTGCCAAGGCATTTGATACGGTTCCTCACAATAGGTTAGTTTTCAAACTAAAAGAAATTGGTCTAGATGAATATTCCTGTTCTTGGGTAGAACATTGGCTTAAGGACAGAGTACAACGAGTTGTCATTAATGGTAAATTTTCAGGCTGGACAAAAGTGGTAAGTGGTGTCCCTCAGGGTTCTGTTTTGGGACCACTTCTATTTAACATATTTATAAATGATCTTGAAATAGGCATTGAAAGCCATGTATCAGTGTTTGCAGATGACACAAAACTTTGTAAAGTAATAAAATGTGAGCAGGATATTGCTTTGCTGCAGAGAGATTTGGATAGATTGGGGGACTGGGCACTAAAATGGCAGATGAAATTTAACATAGAGAAATGCAAAGTTATGCACTTCGGGGTTAAGAATGCACAAGCAACTTACACACTAAATGGTAGTGAATTAGGGATAACCACACACGAGAAGGATTTGGGCATTGTTATAGACAACAAATTAGGCAGCAATATGCAATGTCAATCTGCAGTTGCTAAGGCCAGTAAGATTTTGTCATGTATAAATAGGGGCATAAATTCTCGGGATGAAAATATAATTTTGCCTCTGTATAAATCGCTGGTAAGACCACACCTTGAATATGCTGTGCAATTTTGGGCGCCTGTTCTAAAGAAGGATATCATGGCACTGGAGAGGGTCCAGAGACGAGCTACAAAATTGATAAAAGGAATGGAGCATTTTAGTTATGAAGAAAGGTTACAAAAATTAAATCTGTTTCGTTTGGAAAAACGGCGCCTGAGAGGGGATATGATAACTTTATACAAATATATTCGGGGCCAGTACAAACCTTTATCTGGAAATCTATTCATAAACAGGGCTATACATAGGACACGAGGTCACACATTTAGGCTGGAAGAAAGGAGATTTCATCTAAGGCAAAGAAAAGGTTTTTTTACAGTAAGAACAATAAGGATATGGAATTCTCTGCCTGAAGAGGTGGTTTTGTCAGAGTCCATACAGATGTTTAAACTGAAATTGGATAAATACTTACAAAAACATAACATACAGGGATATAATTTCTAATTAGTGGGGTAATAGCTGATTGATCCAAGGAGACATCTGACTGCTATTTTGGGGTCAAGAAGGAATTTTTTCCTAGTTTGTGGCAAAATTGGAAGTGCTTCAGACCAGGTTTTTTGCCTTCTTTTGGACCAACAGCAACAACATTTCTGAGGAAGGCTGAACTTGATGGACGCAAGTCTCTTTTCAGCTATGTAACTATGTAACTATGTAACTATGTAATATACAAATCCCTTTTTTTCCCATTTAAAGGCAAAATGTTCTTTTAGCTGTTGCAATTCTTTTTCTTCCACATAAAAGGGTAATGCCAATGTTTTTTGAACATTAAGTTTATAATTTGACAAGTAACTATATCTTTCAATTACTTGCATGGCAACTGGAACTGACTTACTTGGGTTGGTTAGCGTTATCAAAGTATCATCGGCATATTGACTTATCTTGAAATCTTTATCCCTTTTTTAAAACCCAGTTATATCCATATTATTACGTATTTCGTGTGCTAAGGGTTCAGCCGTTAGGATATACAATAGTGGGGAGAGAGGGCATCCTTGACGGGTATCATTTGATAGCATAAACCACTCTGACTTAATCCCCCCTCCTACTATCCTGCTAGATGGTGAAGAGTAGCAGGCCATTATCGCTGAAAGAATCTGGCCAGAAAATCCAAAAGCTTTTAACGTTGAATACATAAAATTCCAGCCGACCCTATCGAATGCCTTTTCGACGTCTAATGCCATCGCTAAGAAAGGGGTTTTATTCTCATGGATCTTAGTAAATATATTTAATATCCTCCTAATATGATTAGAGGACGCTCTTCCTGGTATAAAACCCACCTGATCCTTGGCAATCAAGAAAGAAATTATATTCTTGATTCTTTTAGCAATAATTGAGGCATAGATTTTATAGTCATTATTTAATAGGGCAATAGGTCGATAATTGGTTATTTCTTCTGGGTTTTTATTATTCTTTAGAATAGGAGTAATATTGGCTACCAGCATTTCCTTAGGTAATTTACCAGTATTAATCGCTAATTTGTAACATTCAACCCCTGAGCCAGTCTATCCCTATACATTTTAAAAAAAGAGTCCATGAACCGGTCTGGGCCTGGCGCCTTATTTTTTTTCATAGTATCTATCGAGTCAGTAACTTCTTGTAGAGATATCTCTGCATTTAGTTGATCTAATTGTAGTCTAGGGATATGAATACTCAAGAAATAGTTATTTATATCCTCTTGGGATGATATCATCGGTAGATTATATAGATTATAATAATAATCTCTAAATACCATTCCAATTTTCTTAGGATCTAATATGGTATCATTTCCCTGTTTTATTTTTGTAATTAGTTTATTTTTTTGTCGATTCTTCACTTTATTGGTAAGAATCTTATCAGCCTTATTCCCCCTCTAATAGTAGTTCATCCTCATAATCTGTAAATTTCTGTTTATTCTAGACATCAAAATTTCATAAATTTTATTTTCTATGATCCTGATCTGATTTGACATAGTTCTTACAGGGGCAGCGATATTTTCCTTGTAACATTCACTCAATTCAATATATAGACCAGATAAAGATTCTTGTCTATTTTTCTTATCTTTTGCTTATAGACTAATTAGGTGGCCCCTAATAACGCTTTTAAATGCGCACCATTTTATGTCAGGAGACACTTCATTATTGTCATTATCCTTCCAATACATGTCTATCTCCTTAGCAATCTGTTCCCTATTCGCTTTAGAGATTAATAACTTATTATTTAATTTCCAATCTGGTCTTTGCTTTAAAATATTCTTCTTTAGCTGTATTTTGACCAAATTATGGTCCGACCACGTGACCGTACCTATATTTGTAGACTGCACTTGTTCCAATAAGCTTCGATCTCCAAATATAAAATCTATTCTTGAATATGAGCAATGCGTCTTACTAAAACACGTAAAATCTTTCTCTGAAGGAAGAAAAATCCTCCAAGAATCATAAAGCCCTTCATTTTGAAAAATATTGCGAATTTTTTTTGCCAAAATAATAACATTTCTAGAGGGACCTTTAATCCTTTCAGAGCTTCTGTCTAAGTTAGGGTCAATTGTCAGATTAAAATCGCCCATAACAATAGTACGTCCTTGCTTAATTTTTTCTAATTGTGCAAAAAATTTGTATAGAAACTGAATCTGAGAAGTATTCGGGGCATAAATATTCGCAATTGTATATAGTTGATTTTCTATTGTACATATAAGAATAATCCATCTACCCATCTTATCAGTTTTCACATGCTTTATAGAGAGGTTTAATACAGATGAAAAAAAAATAGCTACTCCCCTATTTTTTTTGTCTTTAAACGAAGAACAGACTGAAATAGGAAAGTCTTTAAAGCTGAATTTTATCTTATCATCTCTCCGCCAGTGAGTCTCTTGTACTCCGACAACTTGCGCATTTTCTTTTTTTGCACGTTCAAATAATAATCTCCTTTTTTGTGGAGAATTCAAGCCCTGTGCGTTTATTGAAACAACACTAATCATGTGTTTCTAATCCTACTTTTTCCTTCTCTTTCCATATTCTATTATCTTATCTTCTAACTTATGTGATTGAGTTTTATCTTTCCTGGCAGACTGCGTCAACTTATGACATACCAAACAACATATGACACTTACAAAAAACACTACGTATAAAATAAACATCCCTTAAGGAAGTGTGGATGGTCCTGTGATTAGCCCTTTTTCACAGAGCCTCCAAATAGATCCCATTCGGGATCAATATTTTGATGCTGAACCGCCCCCTTCGGGGAGTATTTTTAGTCACATTATATTGCCTTTAGTCATAGAAAGTTTTCAAATAAACAATCCTGGTTATCCAGCTAACATACGGCATCACAAAGAGAGAGAGGAGAAAAAAAAAACCCTATGAACCTAATTTATTATCATTATAAATTATAATTTCTGGACCATAATCCATTTCTCTCATCAAAAAATCAGATCTTTATATATACTCTATTTATAATCATTTGTCCTTCTTGAGGTCTCTATCATCCACTTTCCTTTCTATCTGTGACCAATATCAATATCTGTGAACCAATATCATTATCTTGTGATCATTATTACTTGTGTGTTAATTTATCTAAAAAAAAAGAAAAAGAAAAAAAAAAAAGGATTTATCAATTCGTGCATCCTTCACTTATATTCTCTGCAGATTGTGAGCATAAAAATCATTAATCACACTAGTGAGTATCTATTCCCCTTGCTTGCCTTTAGCTATTACCCTTTCTCCCCTTTCTTCCCTTTCTTCCCTTTCCCTTTGCTATTTGAATGTATTCTTATTTCCTATTTCTTTTAAGTGCTCCAAACTTTATAAATATTAAATAACCTCATTTAGATGAATTTTCCAACTCCCATTTTAAATACGCATACTTATTATAATACATCTATATTTCATTTGTTCCTTCTATAAATCATTATCCCTCCTAATTCCATTAGTGATTTTTAACATATAAAGTGTCCGATGTGAGTATCATTACAAGTATCTATCACCTGAAGGATTTCCAATTTATATTTTTAGTGATAAGGTAAAGGTAATGTCCTTCTTTTTTCGTCTTCTCATCTTTTTCCTTATAATATTATACCTTCTAAAGATGTCTTCTAAGTCGACAAAAAAAAAAAAAAGGAATATCCTTTATATTGTATTATTTATCTTCTCTCCTTCATCCTTTATCTCCCTCCGTTGAATTAGTCTGATCGAAGTTCTGCTGTCTAAACCATTTTGAAATTGCCATAACATCTGAAAAAGAGTATGTCCTTGCTTCATAAGAAATTATTAATTTGCAGGAATACCTCCAGGAGTATCGAATATTCTTCTGACGTAGAATCTTTGTTTATAATGCAAACGGTTTTCTTTTAGCCCTAGTATAATATGAAATATCCGGAAAAATTATGATATTAGTGTATGGATCATTCAGTTTAATGAGTTTAGCTGCTTTTAAGGCTTGTTCTTTCATTTTATATGTCGAGCAGCAGATCATTACGTCTCTAGGCTCGCCTTGCGCCACAAAATCTGGTTTCATAATTCTATGGCATCTTTCCAGAGAATTCAATGGATTTGTCATTTGAATGCCTAATTGCACTAAGAGCTCCGTTATATGGTCTTGCAGTATATCATTATTAACAGATTCTGGAATACCGCGGATTCTTAAATTATTACGTCGAGACCTATCTTCAAGATCTGCAATTTTGAGTTCCAATTCAGCTATTTTTTGATTTGCTTTTCTCATATTGTCATCTGCAGAGACTTGCTGGAATTCCAGAGCTTCTAATTTTTCTTCATTTTGCTTAAATTTTTTTTCCAGCTGTATTAACTCCGTTTTAAATTCCATAAGACCTTCATGGATCCCATTCTTAATCTTGTCTAATTGTCGTTCAAAGCAGGACTCAAGATAGCTATGTAATTCTTTGGAGCTATAATCTTTAGAGGTCAGTTTCCTTTTTGGTAGACTCTTTGGTGACAGATTCTCAGATTCTTTGGGTGATTGAGATGAAGAGTCCGAAACATTCTGATGGTCTATTTCCTGTTTCTGTGTTAGCAACGGCGCTGAAAAGGAGAGCCTCCTATCAGTCTTGCCTTCTTGTTTCTTTTCTCTGTCTCTCTTGGTAAGCTGTTTGTTATCTTGGCCTTTCCTTGATGCCATGGCAAAAAAAAAAATATATATATATATATATATATATATATCTCGCTCCTTTTTTTTATCCTTTTTGATCCAGGTTCACTTAATTGCACTGAGAAACGTTATGCAGCTTGGTGTCTCCCTAAGTCCAGAGAGCAGAGGAAGTGCTTCTTATTTTGAACAATTATCTTGAACAGTTTATTTATTAATATGTTTTGAGACCTTCAGAGACCTTCAGAGTGCTACTCAGCTGTTTAGATATCATAGGTTATAGGTCTTATAGGTCTTAAAATCTCTAAAGAACCTTTTATACAGCTCAAGTTCTCATGCAAGACCCCCCATTTTTTGCAGTACTTCTGTACCCTCTATTTCATGCCCCTGTCTCACAGGACTCACTTGTCTGCCGGTTGTAATTAGGGGAAGCCAGTCCATCCAGTCTTCCTCGCACTGGGCGTCCTCAGTATCCGCCACTCCAACTCTAGTGCTTACTCGAGTGCTTGTTAGACTCCGTGCCTCTGTCCTCTGACATGCCTGCACCTTCCTACGGCTGTGTGCAAAAAAATCCGTCGCTGCTTCACTCCCCTAGGGCGTCAGCATCTTCATGAGGAGGACGTGCACTCCCGTACAGCGCTTCCGTCCTACGTCATCGCTCCTCCCCCCGACCCTTGGTGAATCTTTTGCCAGCCCTCTAGGCTCAAGTGCGCGATGGGCTCTGTCCATTTCTATTGGAGACTCCGGTGAGCATTGTAGGATGTTATTAAAGACCTTAAAGACAACCCGTAGGGTTTGAAAGAGATCTTCTTGTGGCTCAGAGGTTTCGGAGAGGCCTCTTATGCGGAGGTTGTTTCTCCGGCCTCTGTTATCCAAATCTTCATAATCCCGGTGATTCTCTCATCTGTAGTGATTTGTCTTTGCTAAATATTATGAACGCTGGTTTGTAGATGGTCTCTCTCCTCTTCCAGGTCACTGACCCTGTGTCCGACCTGTCTGATATCGGAGGACAGGGAGGTAATTTGGTCTTGGACCGAGGTTTCTAATTTCGTCAGCATCGCTGCTATATCCACTTTGGAGGGTAAGTTCCTAAGCATTGTGTGAATCTCCACATCTCTGTCACATGACACCTGTGTGTTGTCTTCATTCTCCAGTGATAATAGTTTTGTTTTGTCTCAAAAATATTTATGCAGTTCTCCAGATTGTTTGCTAGGAGTTGGATCTGGAAATTCTGGTGAGGTTTTGGTCCATTTTGTGTTGCTCATTTTCACATGTAGAAGGCTGAAAAGCTGCTTTTAGTGGCAGCTCGAGCAAAACACGGCTGTTCATGTCGTAATGGTAGCATTTTGTGTGGAACAGTATCAAATGCCTTAGCAAAATCTAAATAGATCATATCCACTTGAACACCGAGCTCTATAATAACTTCCTTTATTTCTAAGTTATTTATAGAAGACCATTAAGTTAATTTGGAATGGTCTGTCTTTCATAAAACCATGTTGATTCCTGATAGTGATATTGCTGTTCAAAATAAAATATAGGGTGTAATTCCTTAACAGCCCATCAAATAATTTCCCAATCACAAATGTGAAGTGCATAGGTGTGCAGTTTCTATGTTTTAACCCTTTTTAAATATAGTCACCACATCTGCTTTTTTCCAATCCTCTGGTATAAGTCATGAATATTAAAAACAGTGGAATGGATATTTCTATAATAATCTCCTCAGTTATTCATGGTTAAATATCATCTGGCCCTGAAGCTTCGTTTAAATTAACTTTATCATGTATTAACCAATCATCTGTTTGATGTAAGTCTTTTGTAACAGGGATTTGCTAATCTACAGCTATAGATTATTCTTTAGAATTCCTGTTTGTCCTGATTCTCCTTGATTAACACAGCAATCTGAGATCCCAATGGTGATACAGTTTAACTTTTAACCTTCTCGGCAATAAGGTACTTAAGAAACTTTTTATGGTTGGTCTTGATCTCTTTGGCTATGAGCTCTTAATTTTCTAGTTTAGCTCATCCAAATGTCCTTTTGTAAGCCTTTTTGGTTGCTGTATATCATTTCTTTATATATAGGAAATATAACAATTTTGAAATGGTTTAATGAAAATCTTACTATTGTTTTGGGGGGGTGGGAGGAGGTTCTTCTTGCATGGATAGTTTTTAATATCATTACATAGGACTCTATTTTGTAAATGCATATAAAAATTGTGTATTTATTAATACCTGTCATAAGGTGTTTTATTATTCATCATTCTATGTTGCATTATTATATTTATTCATGACTTTTATTTTCACATAAATTCTATTTATATATGCAAGTTAATTCTTGTCTTGCTATAATTATGATTGCTATTCACAGAAAGAGATTATGCTATGACTGACAGTTGCTCATCTATGAGATGATATTTTCCAAAAATAATTATGTATTACTTACAAAACAATAGATTTTTCATATGTGGGTTTTTGTTTTGTTTAAATTGAGTATTCATTTACTACTTACTATATTTCCAGTCTTATATTTAATTTATAGTATATTGTGGCACTTTCAGATTAATTCTTACTCCTTGGGAGACATATTATAAGTATGGTAAATCGACAGAAAACGGAAAAGGTTTTACAAACCTAGTATACAATTTCCACAAATGCTGTCATGTCCAGCTGCTTTCAGTGTGAAAATGTTCCTCATGTGTGAATAAAATTGTAGGGAATTGGCAAATCATATTTTGAAAAAGCTCAGTAAATTTACTATGCATTCCTTTAAAGAAACACTCCAAGCATCAAAATAACTGACACTGAATAATGAATTACAAATTGTTGTTTAGAACTCAGATTAAAAAGCTTGTTTTCATTATAGTCCATTGTCTCTGCCTTCTTTTGAAGTGGAAAGCTTCTGGCCAGTCGATAGAACCAGGTGTAGAATGGTGAGCAGATTTAGTCCTCCCTAGATTAAAATCACAGTTAAAGCTTATATAAGGCTGGTCGAAAGGAACAGAAACACAAAATGTTTTAAACTCACGAGAGCAGAGAAACTTGCCCTGAGTGAACTGTGGAAAGATGTGTCCCTGACCATCAAGCCAGCTGACAAAGATGGGGCTTTGGTGGTCATGGAAACAATGAAGTATGACCTGGAAATTATGACACAGCTCTCAGATATTAAGACATACCATAGGTTGCCTAAGACTTCTGCGGAAGAAATAGCATGTGGTATCATTGACACGGTAGAGAAAGCAGCCAGAGAGGGAGTTATTGACAAGGATCTGAAAAAGCTAGTGACACATCCAAACATTGAGTATAGTAGGTGGAAGGTTGGTGAACAGCACCCCAAATGGATTCTGTTTGTGCATACATTTTCCACTAAGTCTAAACACACAATCAGAAGACACTGGCACATCTTGAGTGATGAAACTGATCTGCAAAATGTATTTGGGGGTGTTCTCATAATGGCCTATAGAAATTCTAGGAATTTGAGACAACGTCTAATACATGCCAGTGATATAGTGAGGATGGAATCTTGGTTAACTCCTCCGAGAGGAATGTATAGGTGCGGGAGATGTGTGAATTGTAACAACACCATAAAAGCTATCTCTTTTACTCATCCCTGTTTAGGCTATGAGATTGACATCAAATCATATATGAACATACAAACATGGCTGCTATTCTGATGTAGGGATTTACCTGGGTCACCTGTTATTTTTATTTTGTTATTTTTTTTTTGTTATTTTTGACTTTTTATTTAGGGGATCCAAGATTCACCATGGGTCATCTTATGCACATCTCTATATATATCCTGTCCTCTTCACTCTACCGAACCCAGGATATCTGGACAGATTGATTACCCGCTCGGTTTCCTGTAGTCCGAGATTGTGACAATTTTTTAATTTATTTACTTTTCTATATGTTATTGTTCTTTTATTATTATTTTTCTTTATTACTATTTTTTTTGTGTTATTCTCCAGCTACTTACATCTATGGACTGTGGGGTGTCTTTTCCCAATCCCCATCCCAGAGCCCAGGGATCTGTTGTTATGTGATTACTTTTTTCTATTTTCTGTTATTACATATATTCTGTTATTATTTATATATATATTATATTTGGTTATGATTGTTTTTTACTCATTATGTTTCATTATTATATATGGGGCCCCATATATGCTGTGTATTGTATTTATTTTCTTGTGATTTCTTTAGGAAACATGTATATTATGTATGTATTACTGATTTAGATATTGTTATGGGGATTTATGTATTTTATCATTTATTGCTATGTTATATAAATCTGTTGGAATAAGTAAGAAATGACAAACAGATTAGATCTATTTGATTGATGATGTCTGGGTTGTAAAGGACACATGCAGTGAGGGAAAAAGTATTTGATCTCCTGTTGATTTTGAACATTTGCCTACTGACAGAGAAATGATCTGTCTTTAATTTTAATGGTAGGTGTATTTTAACAGTTAGAGACAGAATAACACAAAAAAAAATCCAGAGAAAAGCATGTTAAAGTTATAAATTGATTTGCATTTCAATGAGTGAAATAGGTATTTGACCCCTTCGACTTAGTACTTAGTGGCCACCCGGTTTGCACACATCTCAGGAGGGATTTCGTATCACTCCTCTTTGCAGATCCTCTCCAAGTCATTAAGATTTTGCAGTTGACGTTTGGCAACTCAAACCTTCAGCTCCCTCCAAAGATTTTCTATGGGATTAAGGTCTGGAGATGGCTAGGCCACTTCAGGACCTTAATGTGCCACTCATTTTTCTTGGCTGTGTGTTTTGGATCATGATCATGCTGGAATACCCATCCACGACCCATTTTCAATGCCCTGGCTGAGGGAATGAGGTTCTCACCCAAGTTCTCACCCCATCCATCATCCCTTTGATACGGTGCAGTTGTCCTGTCCCCTTAGCAGAGAAACACCCCCAAAGCATCATGTTTACACCTTCATGTTTGACGGTGGGGATAGTGTTCTTGGAGTCATAGCCAGCATTCCTCCTCCTCCAAACATGGCGAGTTAAGTTAATGCCAAAGCGTTCAATTTTGGTCTCATCTGACCACAACACTTTCACCCAGATCTCCTCTGAATCATTTTGATGTTACATAGTTACAAAGCTGAAAAGAGACTTGCGTCCATCAAGTTCAGCTTTTCCTCACATATGTTTTTGCTGTTGATCCAAAAGAAAGCAAAAACATAGTCTAAAGCGCTTCCAATTTTGCAACTGTAGTGTCACCCCGGGTAGGTAAAAGGGTTATCGCCACCAAAGCTGTTCTTTTTCCCGAATATGAAGTCAGCTACCGAACACTCCAAAACACCGAACAGGAAACATACTAATTATCCCCCCAAGCACGAGGCAAAGCTATGTGTTGAGGGTCAAGCAGGATCTGTTTAATGGTGGCTACATGTCAGCCTTTTATGCAGGGTTTCCAGCAGGGGGCACTCCCACAGGGACCTTGTGGAAGACTGAGACATTTTTACAGTAACCAATCACATGTAGTTACAGAATGCAAACACTCCCACACAAACAGTACAACGCCTCCTCTCTATCCTGGAGATAATTGGGTAAAGAGCCATGAAGTAACTCAGTTATCTCCAGGTAGAGAGAATATCCCACATTTTACAAAAACAGAAAAACACATAAAAATACATAAGTCTTATTTTACCGAACGTAACCCCCACGTTCGACATATCCCAAGATATCTTGGATATGAGTGCTCAATATAACCGAACAACGCTCATATCTCATACATACAGTCAAATTGTCATGGAGCTGAATGTCTGTTCATTGTGCATTCGGCAGAAAGCATGAGCTCCATGGTTTCAGCTATCTGGGGCAGTTCCCTTCGTGGATTGTCAATATACCGAACGGCACGGCGTTCGTATGAACCAGGACAACAAGATGGATGGTTGATGATCTCAGCGGTGTTCATGGGAAGCAGTGTCCGAAATTAGTTCCATGTATTTGTCGACGAACACCACTGGGCATTTGACTGTCCAAGATGGCCACCGCCACGTGTTCGTTCAAACAAATGACGACCACCCAGCCAACTGTTCGGGAGTTGGAAGTGGCTTCGGTTAACCACAATGTTAATAAGGTCAGAAAGGTTAACAAGCAGCACACTTCCCTGCTGGGTGGCCCGACATTCATTAGTTCATTCGTCTCTTAGAGAATATAATCAGGAAACACACGAACAATCGGGGACTGGCGAACAAACAGACAAAATAGTTTAAAATAGCAAGTGAGATTCTGCCACAGCAACTAACTAGGAAAAAAATCCTTCTTGACCCCAAAATAGCAGTCAGATGTCTCCTTAGATCAAGCAGCTCTGATAAAACCACCACTTCAGGCAGAGAATTCCACTTCCTTATTGTTCTTACAGTAAAAAAAACCTTTCCTTTGCCTTAGAGAAATCTTCTTTCTTCCAGTCTAAACGCATGACCTCGTGTCCTATGTAAAGTCCGGTTTGTGAATAGATTTCAACACAATGGTTTGTATTGGCCCCGAATATATTTGTATAATGTTATCATATCCCCTCTCAGGTGCTGTTTTTCCAAACTAAAGAGATTTAAATTTTTTAACCTTTCTTCATAACTAAAATGCTCCATTCCTTTTATCAATTTTGTAGCTCGTCTCTGCACTTTTTCTAGTGCCATGATATCTTGCTTTAGAACAGGTGCCCACAATTGCACAGCATATTCAAGGTGTGGTCTCTTACCAGTGATTTATAAACAGGCAAAATTATATTTTCATCCCGAGAATTTATGCTCCTATTTATACATGACAAAACCTTACTAGCCTTAGCAACGGCAGATTGCCATTGCATATTGCTGCCTAATGTGTTGTCTATAACAATTCCTAAATCCTTCTCGTGTTTGATTATCCCTAGTTCACTACCATTTAGGGTGTAAATTGCTTGTGCATTCTTAACCCCAGAGTGCATAACTTTGCATTTCTCTATGTTAAATTTCATCTGCCATTTTAGTGCCCAGTCCCCCAATCTATTCAAATCCCTCTGCAGCAAGGCAATATCCTGCTCACATTTTATTATTTTACAAAGTGTCATCTGCAAACACTGATACATGGCTTTCAATGCCCATTTCAAGATAATTTATAAATATGTTAAATACAAGCGGTCCCAAAACAGAACCCTGAGGGACACCACTTACCACTTTTGTCCAGCTTGAAAATTTAGCATTAATGACAACTCGTTGTAGTCTATCCTTAAAGGACCACTATAGTGCCAGGAAAACATACTCGTTTTCCTGGCACTATAGTGCCCTGAGGGTGCCCCCACCCTCAGGGTCCCACTCCCGCCCGGCTCTGGAAAGGGGTTAAAACTTACCTTTTTCCAGCGCTGGGCGGCGAGCTCTCCTCCTCCGATCCTCCTCTTCTCCTCCCCGACGGCTGAATGCTCACGCGCAGCAAGAGCTGCACGCGCATTCAGCCGGTCACATAGGAAAGCATTCATAACGCTTTCCTATGGATGCTGGTGTGCTCTCACTGTGAAAATCACAGTGAGAAGCACGCAAGCGCCTCTAGCGGCTGTCAATGAGACAGCCGCTAGAGGAAATAGGGGAAGGCTTAACCCATTCATAAACATAGCAGTTTCTCTGAAACTGCTATGTTTATGAAAAAATGGGTTAACCCTAGCTGGACCTGGCTCCCAGACCACTTCATTAAGCTGAAGTGGTCTGGGTGCCTAGAGTGGTCCTTTAAGCCAATGTTCTACCCAAGAACAAGAATATTCATATAGACCAATTTATTTTAGTTTAAAGACTAAGCTATTGTGAGGAACTGTATAAAATGCCTTGGCAAAATCCAAGTAGATCACATCAACTGCAACACCCTGATCTATACTTCTACTTACTTCTCCGTAGAATGCAATTATGTTAGTTCGACATGATCTATGTTTAGAAAATTGGGCAGACTAGATGGGCCGAATGGTTCTTATCTGCCGTCACATTCCATGCTTCTATGTTTCTATGTTTCATAAAACCATGCTGATTATTGCTAATAACAAAGTTCTACGTGTACTAAATGGTCTTCCCAGGACTCACTGTAGACCGCAATGTCATCCAGGTATGCACATGCAAATTCCTGGAAGCCATCGAGGAGCCTATCCACCATACGCTGGAAGGTAGCCGGAGCATTCTTCATCCCAAATGGCATAACCTTAAACTGGTACAAGCCAAATGGGGTGACGAATGCCGACTTAGGGATAGCATCCTCGGCCAGGGGGATCTGCCAATAACCTTTGCACAGGTCAATGGTGGTCAGATAGCGCCCCCTGGCAATGCGGTCTAATAACTCGTCTGCCCGGGGCATCGGGTAGGCGTCAGTGGTGGTCCGCTCGTTGAGCCGCCTATAGTCCACACAGAACTGGGTGGTCCCATCTTTCTTAGGCACCAGGACTACAGGCGAGGCCCAAGGGCTGTCTGAGTGCTCGATAACCCCCAGCCTGGTCATCTCTTGTATCTCCTTCCGCATTCCTTCTCGGACTGCTTCAGGGATACGGTATGGGGGTTCTGTTCGGGTGTCTCGACCTTGTGTATAGCTAGGGTGGTGTACCCGGGTTCTTGGGAGAACGTCGCCTGCTTCTCCCACAGAAGCTGTCTTGCCTGTACCTTCTCTGCAGGGTTCAACCGGTCCCCTAGCTGCACAAGACTAGTAAAGTCAGTCTGGGGATCCTTCTCTAACAAGTCAGGTAAAGGTAAGTTCTCAGGGTCATCAGTAGCTGGGGCACATACTGCCGCCACATCCTCTGGTCTCTCCTGATACTCCTTCAGCATGTTCACATGAAAGGATCGCCGAATCCTTTCATCTGCACAGCTGGCTATAAGATAGGTAGTATCACATACCTGAGCTAACACTTTATACGGGCCCTGCCAAGATGCTTGCATCTTGTTCGTCTTCACAGGCTTGAGCACTAGAACCTTCCGCCCAACCTGGAAGACCCGCTGTCGGGCACCCCGATCGTACCACCGCTTCTGCCTCCCCTGGGCCGCCTGGAGATTCTCCCTTACCATCAGGGATAGTTTCTCCATGCGGTCCCGGAGTTCCAGGACATATGGTACTATGGGGGTCCCTTCTTGCTCTGTCTCCCCCTCCCAGTGCCCTCTAATGAGATCTAAGGGTCCACGGACCCTTCTCCCATAAAGTAACTCAAAGGGGGAGAACCCCCCAGTAGATTCCTGGGGCACCTCTCTGTATGCAAATAGCAGATGAGGCAGGAATCGCTCCCAGTCTCTGCAAGTGTCAGTAAAGGTCCTCAACATCTGTTTGAGGGTGCCATTAAATCGCTCGCAGAGACCGTTAGTCTGTGGGTGGTAAGGTGAGCTAAGCAGCGGTTTAATGCCGCACACCTTCCACAGCTGCTGGGTAAGCAAAGCGGTGAACTGAGTTCCCTGATCGGAGAGGATCTCCTGAGGGAACCCGACCCTAGTAAAAATTTTAACCAGGGCATCAGCAACCGTCTCTGCCTCTATATTAGACAGCGCTACTGCCTCTGGATAACGTGTGGCATAGTCCACCATGGTAAGAATGTATTTCTTACCTGATGGGCTAGCCCTGGCCAGTGGACCCACAATGTCAACAGCTATGCGGGAAAAGGGTTCTCCAATGATAGGCATCGACTGAAGCCTAGCCTTTGGGTGATCCCCCCGCTTACCTACCCATTGACAGATGTCACACGTGCTACAATAAACCCGCACATCTCGGTTAAAATTAGGCCAGAAAAAGTTTTGGGTGATTCTATGAGCTGTGCGGCGGGAACCTAGATGGCCCGCTAACGGCACATCATGCCCAATCCGCAGAATCTCCTGCCGGTGCGAAGGCGGAAACGAGGGGCGCCAAGTCATTGCCAAGGAGGACATCTGCGGGTAAATCCTTCATGACCCCCACATTTACATGTCTAGCTCCCACTCCCCAATCCAAATGTACCCAGGCAACGGGTAGACGAAACACGGCACCCCCGGCTACTCGCACTGCGACCGTGTTCCCGGTATGTTGGGCTTCGGATACCAGGTGCTTCTGGAGCAAGGTCCCGTAGACCACTGACCTCCTTCCCGTTGACCTTTACACATTGCCGGTGGTGCTGTCTGTTATCCCGGTGGGCAGCCTGAACAGGGTCTGCCTCATGCAGGATGCCCCAGCACTCTTCTTCCTCTACACAGTGAGCCGTTGGGAGAGGTGGTCGTGGATTGCCCCCTGCAGGTCTCCTCCAGGACTGGCTCTGGTTGGCACTGTTCATCGGTCGCTTGTGCCCTAGCTGCTTGCATAGGTAGCACTGAATGGGTTGTGAGTACTCCCGTGAGTTAAACCAGGGTGGCTGTTGATACCGGGCAGACGTAGGGGGTGCTGATGGCCGATTCATTGGAGGCTGATAGATGGTAGCTGCGGTTGGTGCGGCTGGTCTGTATTCCACTCTGGCGGGAGCCCTGCTGATGAGACTGTCCAGTTTGTGGTCATCTGTATACTCATCCGCCAGGCGAGCTGCTTCATGTAGAGTGGAGGGTTTACGGTCCCATACCCACTCTCTGACCCCTGCTGGTAATTTGTCAAAACAATGTTCTAATAGAAACATCTGTAGCACCCCTTCTCCGGACACAGCCTGGCACCCCGCCATCCAGTGGGCGGCTGTGTGGTGCACCTTACATGCCCATTCCACGTAAGAGTCCCCAGCTGTTTTAACAGTGTCTCGGAACCTCCTCCGGTATGCCTGGGGTATAACTGCATACCGTGAGAGTAAAGCTTCCCTGACGGCCACATAATCCCCAATCTCCTCATCAGGGATGGCCCGAAAAGCCTCGCTGGCCCGGCCGGATAACTTGCCGGACAATATAGTAACCCAGTCTTCCAGGGGTACCTTGTGCAGGGCACATTGCCGCTCACAATCAGCAAGGTACCCATCAATCTCTCCTTCTGTTTCACTGAAGGCTTTAAATGCAGTAAATGGCACTTTCTTTCTCCTGGGTTTGCTGTGACTGGGGCTGCTGCAGCACCGCTTTGGTGAAGCAGGTTGGCCTCCACAGCGGCCATGACCCGGTCAATGGTCTCTATAGTCGGGTTGGGACCATAATGGGCCAGCCTGATTCTTACCGCTCGGTCAAAGCTTGCCTCCTCGGGTGTTCTGTCAGCTGTGCTGGTACTCCATCCATTTCCAGCAATAACGCAATAATATCCCTCTTCCTGAGGTTACTGGCTTGTCCGCCTCTTTGCTCTAATAAATCTTTCAGGGTAGCTCTTCTCAGGTTTTGATATTGTAATTCCATTTAATCCTCGTTGTAGTGGTCTCTTTGGGCGCTGAGGATCATCCCGTCGCTTGCCACCAGTTGTTACGGTACCTCCAGTAGTAAATGCACAAACCGCCGTTTGGTGAATGCTCCGCGTTCGCAATAATGTGGTCTGGTACCGTATGCAGTGTAACCATGCGAACCGCCAGCTAGGGAACACTCCAAACTCCCGAACGGTACCTGTATGGCTCTTTCCCTTCTCGAGCTCCAAATGCACGAATCGCCACGAGCAGCCGAACGGCAATAGTTTCCAAGCGGCAAATAATCCCAATAAGCAGTCTCTAGTCGCCGGTAATAAAATCCCCCCAATAACGAGACCAAGCTCCGCTTTGAGGGTAAAACACGAACTGAGTTTACTGTGGGCTACCTGCCCGTATTTATGCAGGTCTCCCACTTGGTGGACACTCCCCTAGGGGACCAAATGGGAGACTGGAATAACAGAAGGACATGGGGACATTTCAGACATACAACCCCACAATATTCCCAGCATGCATCACAGTTTCCTCCCCTCTGCTCGGGAGATAATTGGGAAGTAATTCAATTATCTCCCCGAGCAGAGGCACATCACCATTTTAACTCAAAGTTATAAAACACATTAAAATCCATAACTTTGTAACTGCCGAACGTATTGCATTCGTATAACACATCCCCAGATAGCCTGGATCTGAGTGCATATTATTGGCGAATAGCATTCAGATCCCATACGCATAGTTCAATCGCCATGGAGTCAAAGTCTAATACAGCTCTTCGGTATGCGATTGACTCCATGGGAAGGCTATCTGGGTTAAGTCCATTCGTGTTGTTAAATCTCCCGGACGGCCGGTATTCGTATGCTTTTGTCGATTGAGAAGGGGAGGTCGACGGCTTCAGCGGTGTTCGGTTGAAAAAGTGTCCGTTTTGAGTTCCATGAAATAATCGTCGAACACCGCTGGGCTTTCGCATAGTCAAAATGGCCACCGCCTCGTGGTCGGCATACGAACGGCGACCACCCGGTATTCGGTTTTAATTGAGAAGTGTCTGTGGTTAATTGCAATGTTCTAATTGGGATCAATAGGTTACCAGCAGCACACTTCTCTTCTGGGTGGCCGTCCGTTCGGTAGTTCCGTTCGACAAAAAAATACATTCCCTTAACTAAGGCATACGAATGGGGAAATTCATGTAAACGGCAAAACAGACGAACACAGTACTTTTAGTCCATACGGATGGGTCTGTCACACAACCTATACGACACAATTGGACAAAGAACTGAACATACAAATACAAACAAAAGAATGGCACAAAATATTTAACAAAATCTTTCACACATCCAAAAGCATTATTAAAACACTAGGACGTTGGAAGTCCTCTGCTTATTCACAATACATACCTCAGCCTGTACAAGAAACACGTCAAGCATTTCTCAATATGACCATGTAACTGATGGAATGATAATTGTAGATTGAATAAATTATATGTATTGTATCATTCCTTTTTGCCCTCTTTTATTATAAACATATCACATCATAGGTTCTGGCACACCACAACCAACTTTTCAGATATGATGTGTCATGTATTTACTAATTCATATTATGTCACTCATTGCGGCATTACGCTCTGAACACAACTATATATATATGTGTTTAAATATATAAACTACCGACTACTCCTTATGTTTCAAGGCTTGTTTAAACTATAAATGTATTGTTTCATGAGAAACAAAGAAAGGAAAATACAGCTAAATTGCATATGGTGGGGTAGGGGTGACCTAACTCAAACTAATCTCACACTTGTAAAAAGAGAAACTAGAAAAACAACATAACTTTTTAATATATATTGACCCTGAGGAAAAAAGTCCCGAGTGGGGACTGAAACATTGGTTGTTTTTTTATTCAATAAAGCATTTATATTTTAAGACCAGTGAGCAGCCATCTATTTAGGATATATATATATATATATATATATATATATATATATATATATATATATATATATTAAAAAGTGATGTTGTATTTCTAGTTTCTCTTTTTACAAGTGTGATATTAGTTTGAGTTAGGTCACCCCTACCCCACCATATGCAATTTAGCTGTATTTTCCTTTTTTTTTTTGTTTCTCATGAAACCATAAATTTATAGTTTAAACAAGCCTTGAAACATAAGGAGTAGTCGTGAGTGTTATTATCTGGAAAAAATAAAAAAACAGTACATATCTGAAGAAATCACATCAAAACACTGCTATTCTTTTAGTTTTTTTCCATTCCGTGCTAAAAACACAATCAAATCAGTCAGTTGTTTTCTTTTCATTTAGGGATATCAATTAATTTTCTTGGTAGTGTTCCTTCTGTAACAAATATGTATGCTATCACTTGGAATTCCTTTTTAGTTTATGATTAAAGATTTGCTTCTCTGTTTTCATTTCAATATAAAAAGGAAAATGTGAAATTGGCGTTTCCTTCTTTCTTTTGTAAAGTACCAGCATCTGCTCAGCTTTTATTGTAAATAAAATCTTAAATAAATAACTTCAACTCATGTAAACGTAAGTGATAAAACCAAGAAAAATAAAGATAACTGGACAGGTGAAAATGGCAAGATTATTTATGGGGTTGAATGTTTTTTTTCAATTTGACAATTTTTATTGAGTGATAAGTTCAGCAAATGGGTACAGAAGGCAAGAAGGGTTATGTATTTGAGTAGGGGAAAAGACAATTTTTCCCCTACTCAAAGTTTATGATGCATTTTAAGGGGTTTTTCAAGCTATGGCATCGGCAATCATGCCATTTTCATAGTTAGGGTCAGCAATGGCATGTAGGATCTGCAGTAGGGGTAGAGATGGTGTTGCTGAACTATATACATTTCTTTATATCCTGATGAAAGTCCCGGTACATGTGATTTGTACAACCTTCCCACTCCGTAGAGAGGAACTTGACTTATATCTGCATAAGGTGGTTGAGTTAGCATACAAGTACGGCGGCTATGCATTTTACGACTATCATAAGTCTTTTTCTTCCAGATCCGCTGCATCTCTCTCCCAGTATAATACGGTTACCGATTGGGCACAGCTAGATACAGAATTATTTCAAATGCATTTTGCAGGCCTTAAAACCCCTTCCTGTGCTATATGCTCTTCTGCAGCTCATTCGGTAAACTTCTGTCCTGAAAACCTAGCATCCTCTTCTACCAGTAGCGCCAATACCAATCAAATACATCACAGAGGGAAGTGAGAGACAAACTTGGTAGGCCTATTGTTTTTCTAGGTAAAGCACAAGTCTGCAACAACTTTAATACGGGAGGTTGCAGCTATAGTGCTTGTAGGCTGTTGCACGTATGCTCTATGTGTTTTAGAGCACATGCCAAAACAATGTGCCCCAACAGACTGTACCCTAACAAATCATCCACAACAATAAACGTACCTAAGTTGCAACGCTACCTGTCTAATCATCCTCCTGTTCATTTGGTTGAATTTCTCACAAATGGTTTCACTAATGGGTTCCATACAGGGTTTGTGTCACTCCCTACAGGCGTCTTAGAATGCCCCAACTTACAGTCGGCAGTCACAGACCCAGACAGCATACGTGAACTATTACAGAAGGAAGTCACAAATGGTTTTATGATAGGCCCTTTCACCACTCCTCCTTTCACTTCCTGGAGAACAAACCCACTAGGGATCGCCACAGGTAAATATAACAATAAAAAGCGACTGATTATCGACTTCTCTGCACCACACTCATCCTCTACACCCAGCCTAAATGCTCTGATCCCATCAGCTGACTTTTCCCTACAATACGCCAGAATTGACGATGCCATCCAAGCAATCCTTCATACCGGGAAGGCCGCTTGGTTAAGCAAGTCCGATATCACAAATGCATTTAAACTACTTCCCATCCACCAGTCACTCTGGCATCTGCATGGAGTTAAGTGGGAAGGAAGCTACTATTTTGCTACAAGACTCACCTTCGGATCCAAAAGTAGCCCTAAATTGTTCGATATATTTGCCGAAACTTTAACCTGGCTCCTACTCAACTCCTGCAGATGTCCAGTAGTCATTCATTACCTAGACGACTTCCTCACTATCGAACCCCATCAGCACACACCCCACAGCCTTAAGCACATGCTCACTCTTTTCAAAGACTTAGGAGTCCCTGTGGCACAAGACAAAACTGAAGGTCCCAACACGGTCATTACATTCCTGGGTATTACACTTAATTCAGTTTCTATGCAAGCCAGCCTGCCTCAAGAGAAAGTAGACCGGATACTGTCATACATAAACACTTGCACATCACAAGGCACCTGCACAAGGAAACAACTACAGTCACTACTTGGTTCGCTAAATTTTGCTATGAGGATAATTCCTCAGGGAAGGTCGTTCATATCCAGAATCCGCTCACTATTACACGGCCTCCCCGACGACGACTCCACTACTTCCCTGAACGAGTCAGCTAGAGCTGATCTACAAATGTGGCAGCTGTTCCTATCCTCTTGGAATGGCAGGTCGCTATTTGTTCCACCAATTTCTGACGATTCCCCTGTAATCTGGACCGATGCTTCAGGGGCGTTAGGGTATGCAGCAATTTTTGGGGATGAATGGCTATATGACTCATGGCCAGTGGAGACCCTCTCACTCGACAGTTTCAATACCACCTCGGCTCTATTCGAGATTTATCCCATAGTGGCAGCCGCAAACGTCTGGGGTAAAGAATGGAGTGGACAGTCAGTTAGATGCTTTTCGGATAACATAGCTACCTGTGATATAGTTAACAAAGGTCGCTCTCAGTCCCTAACTATTATGAAATTAATAAGGAGACTGTCTTGGCTAGCGGCTAACCTGCAATTCAGCATTACATGTTTTCACGTCCCGGGTGTTCAAAATAACGCTGCTGATGCTCTCTCACGCTTGAATTTGCAGGCGTTTTTCAAGTTTCATCCATCAGCAAACCCTCAACCCAGGGGATCTCCAAGCTTCACAGAACTAATCATGCCTTAAGTTCTCTGTTACTCCGCTAACACAAGGAAAGCCTACTCTAGAGCTTACAATTTGTTTAAGGATTTTGTTCATGATTTTCACATAATAAATGCTTTTTCTGTTGAAACTATTGTTGCGTTTACAACTTTTTGCCATATTTCTCTTAAATTAGCTTACAACACTATCAAACTATACTTAACAGGCATTCAACACTACATGTTAACCAGCCATCCCAACAAATCTCCATTCCTATCCTCCTACCCAGTTAAAAGTGTCTTAAGAGGCGTTCACAGATTATCTACACATGTTCCCATCAAGAGACTTCCCATAGACAGTAAACTATTTAAAAGTATTTCCGATATCCTCGACACGTCCCCTTTTGAACACGTCACAAACCTAATGATTAAATCAGCAGCTTACTTAGCTTTCTATGGGTTTTTGAGACCCAAAGAATTTTCAGTGGAAAAAACAACCGATTCTAAACTTTGCCTCCAAAAGAGACACCTAATCAAAAAACAAGACCACTACATCTTATCTATTGCCCATACCAAGACAAGCCAAACAGGGCCTCCGGTAGAAATTAAATACTATCCTACCTCTACCAAATGGTGTCCTATCCTAGTTTTAGATAAACTACTGATATCCCAAAGTTCTTCTCATCCGTGTTCTCCACTGCTAGCTATTCAAGGTAAACCCCTAACCACCAAACTATTTATGTATTACATCCGTACATTATTGGTTCGGCTAGGACATAACCCAAACGCTTTCACAGGTCATTCCTTTCGTATTGGTGCCGCCTCAGCTGCCTCAGGTAACCAAGTACCTACACACATCATTAAAAACATGGGAAGATGGAAATCGTCTGCATACAATAGGTACATTCCTAACCCTGAAAAAGAAATACGAGTGGCTTTCCATGATATGTCTAAATAATGTTTGTATTTAATAAATAAGTTTATATGTATTTTGAGTATCGCTTCTAATTTATTTTGCCCTCTTTTACAGGCCTAAACCTCACGTCAGTTTCCGCACACCTCAACTGACTTGCTACTTCTCTTACTGCTTCTTTTTCTATCATTGCCTTACGTCCTCGTAATGTGCCGTACACAAATAGAAGGCTTGGCCTGGAATTGCGGGAGGTACATTTTAGCCCTATATAAACTACAAACAAACCCAGCTCACCTGTCATCGACGTTCCCGGAAGTGCCCCTCCCACCGCACCCTCAATTCATTTACATTTATACTAGGTGGGCCCTCTTTTACAGGCCTAAACCTCACGTCAGTTTCCGCACACCTCAACTGACTTGCTACTTCTCTTACTGCTTCTTTTTCTATCATTGCCTTACGTCCTCGTAATGTGCCGTACACAAATAGAAGGCTTGGCCTGGAATTGCGGGAGGTACATTTTAGCCCTATATAAACTACAAACAAACCCAGCTCACCTGTCATCGACGTTCCCGGAAGTGCCCCTCCCACCGCACCCTCAATTCATTTACATTTATACTAGGTGGGCCCTCTTTTACAGGCCTAAACCTCACGTCAGTTTCCGCACACCTCAACTGACTTGCTACTTCTCTTACTGCTTCTTTTTCTATCATTGCCTTACGTCCTCGTAATGTGCCGTACACAAATATATATATATATATATATATATATATATATTCAATTATTTTCCTCCCTCCCCTGTATTTCCCTCTTTCGCTTTGTCAGATGTACTGACTATAACAGAGGGAGTTGCCAAGGCCGTTCTCCCCGCATCGCTTTGACCCCAGATTTTAGTTTTGAAAACCATCAACAGTATTTTCATACGTCAAATTCTTGTGAACATCTGAAGAAAAAAGGAAAGTGGAGAAAGGAGAAGTGACACAATTTGAGAGTATACCCTTTTTTACTATTTTGAATGGCTTGTGGACTGACATAGGTTTTAGTTGGTGTATCAAATATCTGCAGTCTTAATGATATTGGAATGTGACCATCTGCCTAAGGTCTCAACATCAAAACTTCAAGTGGTCATCTTTCTTTTCTTTTTTTTTTTTTTGTATGATAGTTGTCTTGTAGTCCTCCCACTTGGATCTAGCCATTTTTGTATATTTATTAACGTAGACATATTTTTGTGCCATGGTTCTGTATTCCAAATTAATCGATATTTGATGCACTAGCAAATTTCTTTGGGCAAGTGTGGAGATTTCCTTGCTCTGGCAATTAATGTGACCACTGCTATTAGTACTTTTAAGAGCAGTTTATTTCAAGCTTGTGTAATGAGATGTCTTGTACAAAAAAGACACATCTTTCAGGTGTGGGTGTGTATGTCATTCCACTGAGGTCTGTTATGGACATGAAAAATTACTAACATTTTAATACAATATTTGTGCTTTTCTGCCCATAACACCCAAAGTTATTAGTTCACCATTTAACAGATATTCCCTGCATAAATGCCAGTTTTAAGCACTGAAAAGGTTAATTAACAAACCAGTTTAACCAGTTCAGAGTCAGGAGGCAGGTTGATGGGTAGGGAATAGGCTGGAAGGACAGTTGTTTATTGGACTGTATTGGGGATAGTAACGATGTAGCAGTTAATAGGCACAGGCAGCCTTACTAATTTTCGAAGGCGACAAGTATGTGATCTAGATCCATATTTTTTATCTTGGGACATGAAGCTTGATCTATCCAGAGCAGCAGAAATCTTTATTTTTATTTCACCTAAGATCCTGGGAATTTAAGTATAAAACCGTTTTACAGGTCTTTTAAACTTGTATTTAGATTAAATTATTTGGATAGCCTTTGATATGCTCAAACTGTGATTAGCACTACAAACGATGATTGTCTAGTTAGTATTACAATTGTTTAGCTAGAAAAAATGTTTATTAATAATTATTATATTTTCTCTAACATCTTGTTATTAAACATTATATTTTGCTGCACTCTGAGTGATTGTCATTTGGTTGCTACCTTAGGATACATCTCTGTCAAAATACCTTATTCAGATAATGATGTGGATTATAGATGGGCAAAATTAAAAAATTGGTTTTGAATGCAAATATATGTGGGCTTCCAGTAACTATTGTTAATGTAACTAGGTGATTTCTATTGTTAGTGTAACTAGGTTACACCAGGACACATATGGGAGGCCATCTTGATGCTCTTTGAAGCACATAGTCAGCAGTCCTATTGGTGCTCCCGAAAGTTTTAGCACAGTAGTTATTGTGAAACCTTTTGAATTGTGCAAACAAAGTCATCCAAAACCACAACAGGTCTGAGATAATGTTTCTGATTGTCTCCTAAAATGGCCTGAGATTAGGGCATTCCCACCATACTTGAAACATTGTGCCAGTATCATTGTTACAGCTCCAGAAAGATTTGTGACAACCTTCCAGGATCATGTACCCTCTGTATTGTAATTTGCGGATCATTTTTAAATTGTTCTCACATTATGTGTTTCCCTTATTTGCAGTGTATGCTTGCTTCCAATCGGACTCAGTTTCCGTGTGTCCTAAAACTTTGTAACACGCTTTTTGATATTCTTCCTCCCTATTTCTGTTGAGGGTTAACAGGAGTTTGCAGAAGGAGGAGAGAGGTCTGGCAAAGTAGCTGTCAGGACGAACCAGTAGCCCAACACGCAGAATTAAGTAAAACACATAACAAATACAAACAGAAACAACGTATTACCGGGCCTTAGAATGGCCGGAATTAACGTGTCACGAGCCGAGGTCAGAAATACAGAAAGAACAAAGCCAAAGTGCCAGGGATACCAAAAATATGGGAAGTCAAGTCAAGCCAAGATCAAAAACCAATAATCAGAATAAGGAACGTGATCTTGGATAACCAACAGGATGGAAACCACGACAAGGCACTGAACAACTGCAGGTTTTGGTTTAAATAAGCCAGTAAAGCCTGCTATTGGCTGATTTGGGTCCCATGACCCCAGAACGTGCATTCACAGTGAAAACGTGATGCCGCACGCACATTCACATCACTAGTGACGTCATTGTGGGCCGTGTTATTAATTAGAGCCGTCTTGCAGTGGCCGGCGGCCCTCCCAACACTGAACCCGGCTGCAGACCCACAAACTGCATTGAGGGAGAGGCTCTGGGGGTGAGGTGAGTAACCTCTCCCTCCTTTAGTGCAACCACGCCAATCAGGTGCGGCCACACTGTTGTGCTGATTGGGCACTGCGATAGTGTGACCGTACCGATCAGGTACAGTCACACAGAGGTGTGATCAGGCACCATGACAGTAGCTAGTTGGCAAGAGGTCTCTAGTTGTTGAAGGGCTAAAGATTGTGGGTTAGGGATCTCATTGTTAGATATGAATGATTTGAGCTGGAGGTACAAAACAAACAGCACCTTGGGTGGTAACGCAAACGTAGCTTGTAAGGTGGAGGACCGTATAATTAAAAGGTTGCTTATAATGTGATGTAGGTGAGTGCAGCGCCTTTCAGTTCACCCAGTATAAAAGGTAGTAATGAAAATGTGTAAACTTCGTAGTGTAGCCCCTCATCATGTCCCACATTTTAAATATTTTAAAGCCATAGTAAGTAGCATGTCTGCCTTTTATGAAACTTATTTGATCATTATGTATGAGAGATCAGTGGATCTGTTATTTTAGAAATATTGTTGGATTGCTATTGTTAGGTTATTTGTAAATGTTTTATCTTGCAAGAATGATTACTTTAGCCTCCATAGGCCGCATTGTATGCTTTGAAAAGATCCTTAAGCGTTAGGATGGTCAGACCAAGATACCTGGCCTATCCTGCAATGGTTAATCCCTTAAGGATGGCAGGTGTTCTATGTCGTTTTTATTTGGGCATGTCCCCACCATCCTTAATACTTACGGTGTCACCGCCCGCTGATTCCTCGCTGACTGTCGCAATCCCCTCCATCCAATCAGGCCCTCCCGGGGCATGTGATTATGGTGTCCTCACAATCACATGGCTGGAATAGCTGGGACCCCAAATGCTTGTAAAAAAGTTTTTTCAGAAAGTTAAATAAAGTTTTAAAACACTTTATAAATTAAAAAATAATGACTTAGATGAGAGAGAGATTAAGTACTTTTATAGACGCATACACATATAAACAGAAAACCATATATATACACCCACACACACATACAGTGAAGGAAAAAAGTATTTGATCCCCGTGCTGATTTTGAACGTTTGCCCACTGACAAAGGAATGATCAGTCTATAATTTTAATAGTAGGTGTATTCTAACAGTGAGAGACAGAATAACCAAATAAAAATCCAGAAAAGTGCATGGCAAAAAAGTTATAAATTGAGTTGCATGTCAATGAGTGAAATAAGTATTTGACCCCTTCGACTTAGTACTTGGTGGCAAAACCTTTGTTGACAAATAACAGATGTTTCTTGTAGTTGGCCACCAGGTTTGAATACATCTCAGGAGGGATTTTGTCCTCTTTGCAGATCCTCTCCAAGTCATTAGGGTTTCGAGGCTGATATTTGGCAACTCCAACCTTCAGCTCCTTCCACAGATTTTCTATGGGATTAAGGTCTGGAGACTGGCTAGGCCACTCCAGGACCTTAACATGCTTCTTCTTGAGCCACTACTTTGCTGCCTTGGCTGTATGTTTTGGGTCATTGTCTTGCTGGAATACCCATCCATCTGTCAAGGATCTTACCTGAAGTGGGAGTCTGGCACGCAGAGTTAAAGCACCCTTTGTAATTCGACACAGGCTGAGGGGACTCAAGACAGAAATCCCCAAGGCTGTGACACAGTGCACTGGGGCTGAAATAACCAGTACTTCCTGGAATGCAGTACAGACAAGGGATATCCAGAAGAGTAGTCAGTAACAGAATCAGAAGTCAGGACAGGCGGCAATCAAGCGAAAATGGTAGACGAGCAGGAGATCAAAACCAGGAATCAGATGAATAGCAGTGAAACCGAACAGGAAACATGATCTGACAGTGAGAACCAGCCTTGTGGGATTTAAATAGGGAGTCTCAGCCATTCATCAGGGAACCAGGAACAGGTGAGCAAATGTCCAGAACTAGAGATTCAGACAGCATGAACCCAGGAATCACACAAAAGAAACTAGAGATGCATGGAGTCAAGGACAAGGTGCCTGACTGGGATGCAGGAAACTCAGGTTCAAACCCAGCCAGACCCAAATCACCCATAGTTAGCACATAGCATGCTGGTGACTCTGACATCATTGTCCCTTTAATGTGGTGCAGTTGTTCTGTCCCCTTAACAGAAAAATACCCCCAAAGCATAATGTTTCCACCTCCATGTTTCAAGGTAGGGATGGGGTTCTTGGGTTCATAGGCAGAATTCCTCCTCCTCCAAACACAGCAATTTGAGTTGATGCCAAAGAGCTTGATTTTGGTCTCATCTGAGAACAACACTTTCACCCAGTTCTCCTCTGAATCATTCAGATGTTCATTGGCAAACTTCAGATGGGCCTGGACATGTCCTTTCTTGAGCAGGGGGACCTTGCAGGCGCTGTAGGATTTCAGTACTTCCCAGCATAGTGTGTTACCTTTTGTTTTCTGGGTCCCAGTTGCCTTGAGATCATTAACAAGATCCTCACATGTAGTTCTGGGCTGTTTCCTCACCATTGTCATGATCATTGAAACTCCATGAGGTGAGATCGTGCATGGAGCATGAGACCGAGGGAGACTGGCAGCTATTTTGTGTTTCTTCCATTGGCGAATAATTGCACCAACTGTTGACATCTCCTCACCAAGTTGCTTGGTGATGATCTTGTAGCCCATTCCATGCTTGTGTAGGTCTACAATCTTGTCCCTGATATCCTTGGACAGCTCTTTGGTCTTGGCCATGGTGGAGAGTTTGGAATCTGATTGATTGATTGATTTCTTCTGTGGACAGGTGTCTTTTCTACGGGTAAAGAGCTGAAAGGATGCACTGCCTTTAAGAGAAAGTTAATTTCAGCTCATTACCTAAATAAAAGACACTTGGGAGCCAGAAATCTTGCTGATTGATAATGGATCAAAATACTTATTTTACTCATTGACATGTATTACTTTTTTGACATGCGTTTTTTCCTTTATTTATTTTTTAGTTTTTCTGTCTCTCACTGTTAAAATACATCTACCATTAAAATTATAGACTGATCAGTTCTGTGTCAGTGAACAAAGTTCAAAATCAGCAGGGGATCAAATACTTTTTTATCTCACTTTAGATATATATATTACAAAAAATTGGTGTATATCATACTATATCAAAAATATGGGGACCCAGCAGTACAGTACAGTATTAGTTTCATGTATTTTGATATTTTGGCAGATTTAATATAAATTGTTTGGGATTCAACCATAGATTTTTGTATATTTTTACTTGTGTTTTAAGAGAACACTTAGGAGGTTTTTCCATTTTTATTTGCATTTTTATGTGTTTTTTTCATTTGCTTAACTTTTTGTTTAAACCTAGAAATGGATCAACATTTTAATATGTGTGAACAGATGATGTTGTGCTTTTGTAAGAGACAACTAGAGCAAAATGGTTTCCCTAATGATATTGGATTCCCTTCTCTCTCTGTAGATTGGTAGCAAGTTTTAGGTTTCATCTGTCTTGAAAGGCAGAACAGGACAGATCAGGCAAAATCTGAACTTTATTATTTTCAATGAATAAGAGTCCATGTTGTGGATGTGCTGTAGAATGTCTTTCTCTTCTAAGTAGTAGTATTTCTGACAAACAGCCTCTCTGGGCTCCAGTGAGAGCACTCTATTGTTGTGGGCACAATGTGTTCTATCAGAAAAGAGACTTATTGTCCATAGGCTTTTTTAATAATAGGATTAAGGAGGGATTGAGCTATGGTAAGGAGATTTTTAGGGCCTTCGTTTCACTTTGGGAGGACACATATACGTAGATTGTTTCATCTACTGCTATTTTCTATATCTTCAATATAACTGTTAAGAGGTTAAAGATGTCTGGTAGTAAGCTGAAATATTTTTTCAAGTATGCAGGCTCTATCATATTATAAAAAATTCCTTCTTACCCCAGAATGGCAGTCAGATTTATCCTTGGATCAAGCAGTTATTACCCTACATTGGAAGATTATAGCCTTGAATATTCTGTTTTTGCAAGTATGCATCTAGTAGCTGTTTGAACATCTGTATGGACTCTGATAAAACCACTTCTTCAGGCAGAGAATTCCACATTCTTATTGTTCTTACAGTAAAAAAACCTTTCCTTTGCCTTAGACGAAATCTTCTTAATTCCAGTCTAAACGCATGACCTCGTGTCCTTTGTAAAGTCCGGTTTGTGAATAGATTTCCACACAATGGTTTGTATTGGCCCCGAATATATTTGTATAATGTTATCATATCCCCTTTTTCTAAACTAAATAGGTTTAAATGTGTTAACCTTTCTTCATAGCTGATAGCTGATTTGTTCCATTCCTTTTATTAATTTTGTAGCCCGCCTCTGCACTTTTTCTAGTGCCATAATATCCTTCTTTAGAACAGGTGCCCAAAATTGCACAGGATATTCAATATGTGGTCTTACCAGTGATTTATAAAGAGGCAAAATTATATTCTCGTCCCGAGAATGAATGAATTTTTTCATGCATGACAATACCTTACTGGCCTTGGCCACTGCTGATTGACATTGCATATTGTTGCATAGTTTGTTGTCTATAACAATTCTCAAAGTCCTTTTCATGTGTTGTTATCCCTAATTCGCTTCCATTAAGGGTATACGTTGATTGTGTATTCTTTATGCCGAAGTGAATAACTTTGCATTTTTCAACATTAAATTCCATCTGCCATTTGAGTGCCCAGTCCCCCAGTCTATCTAAATCCCTTTGCAGCAAAGTAATATCTTGCTCACATTTTATTATTTTACAGAGTTTTGTGTCATCTGCAAACACTGAAACGTGACTTTCAATGCTGTCTTCAAGATCATTTATAAACATGTTAAATAGAAGGGGTCCAAGAACAGTCCCTTGAGGGACACCACCTGCCACCTCTGTCCAGCTTGAAAATTTAGCATTAATGACAACTCTTTGTACTCTGTTTTTAAGCCAATGTTCTACCCAAGAACAAGCATTTTCATCTAGACCGATTTCCTTGAGTTTCAACACTAATCTATTGTGTAGAACTGTATCAAATGCCTTGGCAAAATCCAAATAGATCACATCCACTGCAACACCCTGATCTATACTTCTACTTACTTCTTCGTAGAACTCAATCAAGTTAGTTTGACATGACCTGTGCTTCATAAAACCGTGCTGATTTTTACTGATAATCATGTTCTTCTCAAGGAATTCTTGAATATTATCCTTTAATAACCTTTCAAATATTTTCCCAGCCACAGAAGTTAAGCTCACAGGTCTATAATTTCCAGGCAAGGATTTTGAACCCTTTTGAAATATAGGAACCACATCTGCCTTCCTCCAGTCCTCTGGAACACTTCCTGAAAGAAAAGAATCTTGAAAGATTAAAAACAGAGTTTAACTTATTTCTACACTTAGTTCCTTAAGTACTCGTGGATGGATACTGTCAGGCCCTGGAGCTTTGTTTATATTAACTTTCTTTAGTTGCTGCAGCACCTTGTCTTGAGTTATTCAATTACAATTATTCTGCAAGTTTTTAGTAGCAATCATTTGCACATCTATTGCCATGGGTTCTTCCTTAATATATATGGAGGAGAAATAGTTATTTAAAATTCCTGCCTTTTCCTGGTCTTTTTCAGTTTTTAGTGTACCTACACTTTCATTTTTGGGGTTTTTAGAATTTATGTACTTAAAAAATGCTTTGGGGTTGGTTTTGCCCTCTTTAGCTATGATTTTTTCATTTTGAAGTTTTTTGCAAATCTAATTGCCTTTTTGCACGCATTATTTGCTTCCTTATATCTTTGATAAGATGCATCTGATTTGTCTGATTTAAATGCTTTAAATACCCTTTTCTTATTTTTAATCTCTTGTTTTACTTCTCTACTAAGCCACATTGGTTTTAATTTGTTTCTTTTATATTTATTTCCCAATGGAACATACTCAGAAATGTACCTTTCTAATATTTGTTAGAAGATGATCCATTTATCCTCAGTGTTCTTTTCACTAAAGAGTTTATGCCAGTCAATATATTGTAAAGCTGCCCTTAACTTATTGAAATTGGCCTTTTTAAAATGATATGTTTTAGTATACCCCATGTGCTTTTGTTTTTTTGAGTTTTTTCAAAGGACACTATATTGTGATCACTATTTCCCAAGTGCTCACCTACTTGAATGTTGGTCAAAAGATCAACGTTGTTTGTTAAAACCAGGTTCAGACAAGCATCCATTCTAGTTGGTGCTTGTACAAGTTGTGACATGAAGGTGTCATTTTACAAGTTTAAAAACCTAATTCCCTTTGCTGAGCTACTAGTCCCTCTGTCCCAATTTATGTCCGGGTAATTAAAATCACCAATAATTAAAGTGTTACCCAGATTTGCAGCTTTCTCAATTTGCTCAAACAGCTGTTGTTCCTTGTCAATATTAACATTAGGTGGTTTATATATATCCCAACCAATAGTTGGTTTCCCTTCTTTTCTCCCAAGCAGATATTTACCCATAAAGCTTCCACATTTTCCTCTTTCCACTTGCTTAAGATTTGGCTTTAAATCATGGTTGACATACAAACATACCCCACCACCCTTCTTGTTTTTCCTATCCTTCCTAAATAACATGTACCCATTTAAGTTAACTGCCCAGTCATGTGTCTCATCCCACCATGCTTCAGTTATGCCTATTATATCATTTTGTTTAGTGTATGCTACTGCCTCTAGTTCCCTCATTTTGTTATTTAGGCTCCTTGCATTAGTACGCATACATTTAAAATCATGAGTCACTTGTACTTTTTGTGAATTATCAACATTACATAGCTTCTCTGTTCTGAGCTTGCCCCTCCCCGTCTCCACCCCCCTTATACTGTGCTAAAGCCCATCTCCTTTCTGTCCTATCTCCATTTTATAGATTGCTATGACCCTCCAACCTTCTAGCCATCCAATCCTTCAGCACTGCAGACCCTCTCCCGTTTAGGTGCAATCCATCACTACTATAAAGGTTGTACCCAAGCTCAAAGTCAGCCCATTGCTCTAAAAACCCTCCTTCCTGCACCAAGACTTAAGCCACACATTGACCTCTCTAATCTCCCGCTGCCTTTCCACTGTAGCGCGTGTGGTGACATTCTGTCATTAAACTAATATGGTGACCAGGGGTCATGTGACCAAGCTCATGTATGCCTTTCTTACAGGGGGCTAAGCTTTACCTTTTGACATGGTAATTGGGTAATTCAATACCTTTACAAGTAGAGAGATAACCTTCCTTGGTGGATGTGATGTTGAACTTGCAGCAGTGAGCCATTACTAGATGTGAAGGCCTAACCGTGGGTGAGATCAAACGTCTGGGGAAGGGGATTACTATATAGATAGATTTAAAAAGGGTTGTTGCTCCGTGGGTCTGGGCTGTGTGTTTGTGATAAATTTATAGTATTGTGTTGTTGCCTTCTAATAAATACTTTTTAATGTAGATGCACCTTGTGTATATATATATATATTAATTTGGTGATACACCACAGTGCGTGGCACAGGTAATATCTCAGAGAATACCACCTTGGAAGTCCTTTTCTTAAGTTTGCTACCTAATTCCCTGAAATCATTCTTTAAGACCTTCCATCTTCCTCTTACTTTGTCATTGGTACCAACATGGACCATGACTGCTGGGTCATCCCCAGCCCCTCCCAATAATCCATCCACTCTGTCAGCAACATGCCGGACCAGAGCACCCGGGAGACAGTATACTGTCCGGGTTGAGCCGATCAAAGCAGCAGATTGCCCTATCTGCTCTGCTAATGATAGAGTCCCCTACCACCACAACCTGTCTTGCCTTCCTTACATTTTGATCCCCACCCATACTAGAGGGGCTGTTACTTCGGCTGTTAGAAGTAACAGCTTTCTCTAATACAGCTACTCCAGAGCTGATGCTCCCAACATCTTCACTTAAACGGGCAAATCTGCTAGGTTGCACCAAATCAGGACTAGCTAGCCCTTTCCTCTTCCCCCCCCTCTGCTTCCTCTCCCCACTGTCACCCAGCTACATGCCTGTTCCCCATCTGTCTTATCTCCTCCCTCTCCACTAAATGTCCCCACTAAACTCTGCTCAGTGAGCAGCAGACTCCTCTCAAAGTTGTGATTTGCTTCTCGAGATCTCCAATCTGAGCTTCCAGAGAAGCCACTCACACACAACCATCACAGAGGTATGGACCCTGGACAGGTACATCCAGGCATCCATACAGGCAACAAGATGCGCATAGAGTCAAACCACCAATCTTGCTAACACTCATTTCCCCAGATACAGAACAATAAAACAATTACCTTGTTAGTTCAAATCCCTTGTTAGTTTCAACTCCTGGTTTTCTAACTCCTACTAAAGAGTCTACTTTCAAGCAATGTGAGCAAGCTCAGTGAGTTAGGGGTGTGCCTTTATGGGGATACAAATCCCACACAGGTGCAATTAATGAACACCCCCCCCCCCCCATATCAATCAAGCAGCAGCACAAAAGAGGGGGGGGGACAGAAAACAGAAAAAAAAATGTAAAAAATAACTTTTTAAAAAAAACACTTTACAAACTGAACCGATTAAACAAAAATAAAATACAAACCACTCTCCACAGTATACAAACCACTCCAAGAAACTCCTGGTTTTCTAACTCCTACTTGAAAGAGTCTACTTAATAGAGTCTGCTTTCAAGTAATGTGAGTTGTCTGTATACACTAGGCAGTTGGCCATGTCACAGAAATATTTAGTTAAAATACACAGTTTTCCAGTTGATCCTCCCTTAAAAGCAGTTGGATTAATATGTGTTTGCTTCAGTTCATCATCATCATGTGCTACACTTGCCACCAAGTTACAGACCACTTGGAACTCTGAAAGTATATGGCCATCTGCATCAAGTGCCAAACCAGACCTCTCATTTTACAAAAGTACAATACAATAAATAGCAGGAGGGCATAGTTAAAAGGACTTGAAACTTAAAATGCAATGGTATTGGGAGGGCATGGCCTGATCGCTCACTGGAATGGATGCATGAGCACTTGGCTCTCCATTAGGGTACCCGATAACTAGCATTTATCCTAGCGGAGCCACACTATAATCCACACAAATTTTACAAAACAAGCATCTCACGAGATGGCTCAATGGTCGGTGAAGAAACCGAAACTCAGACCTCGCTGCAGCTTTCAGCCTTGTCCCCGTCACTGCGCAGTAACCAACATGGCACTGATAGGCACTGATAGGCACTCATAAACGGCCTCAATATCAGGCAGCAGCAACATTACCTCTGTCTCCAACAAGCCACTAGTTCCAGCGACGGATGCATCCATCCATGTTAAAGGAGATGCAATCCTCAATACAGCAAGACTTCGCCAAATTGGCAAAAGAAATACGCTCCAACATCCAGGAACCGGGTAAGCACACAGCACACCTGGAAGCTAAAATGGAGAAAATCATCTCAACCCACAACACCCTGGCAGAGGAATATGAATCCATAGAAGCACAACTGTCAATTACCATGAAACTTGCGGACCACGAAGATAGGGACCAGTGAAACAATGTACGCTACGTGGCATCCCTGAAGAGGTTAAAACACAAGAGCTCCAGCCATATGCTACTGACCTGTTCACAGCTCTGGCACCAGGCCTGCCAGCCTTAGCACTACACCTTGACAGGATACACAGATAACCACGACTGAAACACCTGCCTGTCACTGTCCCACACAATGTTATCACCAGGATCCATCACTTCACCACTAAAGATCTTATCATGAGAGCATCCAGTACTGCAACAGCACTGCCGGACATCACCCACATCACCAGAGCTCTACGCAATGCTGGTATAATATACAAGTGGGGATATCAGCCAAGCTGGACCGAATGGCTCACACCGATACCTGCTAACACCCGAAGAGTGTTACTCTGTCTGACTGCTAACACCCGAAGAGTGTTACGCTGAAACGCTGAAGGAATGGGGGATAACTCTGAACATGCAAAACAAATGGCCTAACAGAAACAACATGGTGACTTCACTGAAAAGAGTGAATCTAGACTGGAAAACCACAGCAACAGCCAAGTGACCCATACAGCAATGAAACACCTAACGCAGGCCATAAAACTGCAGTGTTTTTCCCTCCTATGTAATGTGTCACATTGTCAGACCCTTATGGTTAAACCATATATATTTTTTTGTTCTTGTTTTAAGTTTATTATAATTGTAACTATGATCCCATCGGTCACACTGTTATGGACTAAATAATGCTCTCAGTTCAGGCTCCTCTTACAGGAGGTATTTGAAATTCTCATAGTTATAGGGGCAGTCGCACAACAGGGAATCCACCCTGGTGTAAGGAGGCGACTACCTCTTACCTATACACATAATATGGTAAGAGGTAAACTGGTTCAAAAGTAATGTAGCCTAAAACCATCCCCCCCCCCCCAACTGCTGCTTACAATCTTCTCCCTTAACTCAAAAGCATTAAATACACCCAATAAATGGAGATTAGCATTACAAGAGGCCAAACTTGCCAAAGCACACATAGCGTTCTATCAAGAAACTAATTTCCAAAGTGACCATATGCCTAAGTTTTTCTCCAAACAATTCCCGATAGGATATTACACACCATACAAAAAGAAAAAAAAGAGGTGTCTCTATTTTGATACAAAAGGATGTGTCATTTCAACTGCTGAAAAAAAAATGGGGGATAAAGAAGATATCTTCTAATGAGAGGGGACACAAATTTTCTTCTTGACCCCGATAAAGATACATCGTGTCCACCAACCCAGCACCGCACGCTTAAAACGAGATACAATTCTACATATAAGCTAAGAACAGAGTTAAAGCAATAGGACTTTCTAGATGCCTGGAGGCTTATACACCCAACAGAAAAATATTCTACTTTTCACTCATTACCACATAATACATACTCAAGAATCGATCATTTTCTCCTTCCGAGCACTCTCATACATAAAATACACTCAACACATATCAGCACTATTTCATGGTCTGACCATCCACTCATTACACTTTATATCACAGAACAATTCCATAACAAAGGTATATGCTCATGACATTTAAATTAATCAATGTTGAATGATGCAGAATTAGTAACCCAACTCTAAGAGGAGCTGCAGATATAATTCACACTGAAAAAATCACCTGAGTAAAGCATAGAATTGATATGGCAGGCACACAAAGTGGTCCTTAGGGGACTGTTTATTAAATATTCTAGCTACAGGAAAAAGCAATGGTTAGCAGAATACACAGACATTATGCAAAAGCTGACAGATCTCACACACTCTAGTAAACGAAACCCCTCAACTGCCACTAAAAAAGAAATACGCAGTCTCCAAAGCACACTCTTTTTATTAATGGTAATAAAGCAGGTAAACTGCTGGCAAACCAACTCCAAACCCGCAAATCATCAACAAGAATAGCATATGTTCTGTCAGCGGATAACCGTAAAATTCTAGAACCCCAAAAAATAGTGGACGAATTTTCCACCTAATATAGCCTTTCTATACATGCTAGATAATGACCCATCTGCACCGGCCCGGACATCTGAAAATATTAATGCATTCTTAGAGTGTATGCAACTCCCACTTGACACAAGATGAAACCTCCACCATTTCGCAACCATTCACAGAAACAGAAATGTCACAGACTATACGAAAACTACCGAAGCATAAATCCCCAGGCTCTGATGGATTTTCTAACATTTATTACCAGACCTTCCAAGAAATACTGACTCCATACATGACAGCTCTCTTTAACGCATGTTATTCAAAAGGTGTCATGCCTCCAAGCACGCTACAAGCCCCCATCTCCACCTTACCCAAAGCTGGGAAGATGCCTACACAATGCCCCAACTTCAGACCAATATCATTACTGAAGTGTGACACTACATTGTATGCCAAGCTCATAGCCAATAGATTGGCAGGTATCATCCCAAGATTGATGCACAATGACCAGTCAGGTTTTGTCAAAAATATACAAGGTTCAGATAATACCAGAAAATGTTTAAATGTCTTGGCACACATGTCCACGACAGGACTTGGAGGTCTTCTCATGGCTCTAGATGCCGAAAAGGCATTCGACCAGCTCAACTTGAGATATATGGAGATAGTCCTTCAAAGATTTGGTTCCCACCAGAGTTTTAAAGGGAATTATGGTCCTTTATGAAGGCCCATCAGCACAGTTATCAAATGCAGGGTTTCTATCTAAACCCTTTCACATCACCAATGGCACAAGACAAGGGTGCCCACTTTAACCCCTGCTCTTCATTCTATCCTTAGTGCCTCTAGCCCACAGAATTCCCAACCATCCCCACATAGAAGGGATCCCCATACAGGATTCCACGTGCTGCCTCTCTATGTTTTTAGATGATATAATGTTGATGCTCAATTAATTGGGTCTCTTCTTGGGTCTCTCTTATACTGCTAGCGGCCCGTTTGTTAGTGTAACAATTTGGGATATGATGCATTTCACTTAACCCATATATCTGTCATACCTAGTATCAGAGATTCAGTTTATTCACCCTGCTGTTGTGTAGCCTTAGAATATTATTGATAGTCCTACTCTACTACTATAATCACTCTCTGTATCCTGGAACTATGCGTAAATAGTGCTATATCAGACCCAAGACTCCATACTAGCAGAGTCCGATCAGGTTTCACAGCTCTTTACAGCATTTCGTTCAGGATTGGCTGAGATATATCAATAGGGGATTCTTCTTTTCTTATCACTAGTGTCCCAATTGCAACAAATTTGGGAATTGCTGGGTTCAATTTGCCCCATATATCGGTTATAGCCATTACTAGAGACTCTATCCACCCTCCTACTTACAAATGCCCTTTTGAGTAGATAGATTTCTACATTTTATTTACTTACTATACCACAGATTAAATTGATATCTCTTATTACACTGCTCTTCATGGATAACCATTCCAATTCACCATCCTAATTAGACACAGCTTAGTAACCTTGATTATTGCAACTCTTTGCAACACTGTATTGGGTCTATTAGCTAGTGTATCTCGATTTTAAGTGGGTGTGCAATCTTGGAATTACCATTGAAGTTCTGACAGTTGGTCCTATTTTAAACAAGTATATGTAATTTACTTTTTTGTTTTTCAAGCACATTTATTTTGACACTTTCACTACATTTATTATCTTTTTGTGTGTGATTTCTTTACCCATATAGGGATTCAAGTTTGTGTTTTTAATCAAGGCACCTAGCCTAATACCTGTTTAGTTAATTCAAACAAGGGTAATATGATTAGTATTCATCTTGTTTTTTGCAATCATAGTCTAATCTTTCTCTGATAGCCCTGATTTGGGGGACAAACATATTAAAAAATCACCCAGATCGGTTCAGGGGTTCTGGAGTTCCATGGAAGTCTTAATTTGACCGACTGCACACGAGGCCCCTGCCCAGAAATAGTTCCATGAAATTAGGCAGTGCGGTCGGTCTATTTCAAAAAGTCTAAAAAACGAACAAATCCGTGAACGGTTCCCCTGGCTCATAGGTAGCGTGTTCGGTGTTCGGTAGTTTTATCTCCCAAATGAGGAAAATGAAAGGTAACGAAACAAAATATGTAGTTTCTTCACAAAGCGAATTGGAAGTGGGAATAAAATTGCACACCCCCTCAGGTACACTGCAAAATTGCACATCCCCTCAGGTTTGATATAGAAAATAACATGTCACCAAAGGATTCGATCCTAGACATCCTTTGGACAAATAAGGTTTGACCTAAACTGCCTAACTTACTCTACCTTACTGACCTAGCCAACTTGTGATGGTTTCACAAACTACACTAGGGAAACATAAAGGTCTACCCCAAGCTCCTATATTGGCTTTGGAAATTATCTCCTCTTGACTATCTCAAAGACAATGGAACAAATTAGGGATCAAGTGTATTAGGGACCTTTGAATAGGTTCTGTTATTAAAACCTTTTCTGGAACTGCAACATGAATACATCTGCCTACCTCATTTATTTTCACATACCTTCAACTAAATAGCATTATATCCACCAAAGCGCACTTTTCACATGGATGTCCACACTCACACCATATGCTACTACCATTGTTCTATGACAGATTAAGTCACAACCCTTGCAAATCAAAGGCCTTGTCTCTTTGTTATAAAAAAAAAAAACAGATACAATTTGTATCTTGTAATACTTTTTTTTATTGGACTAACAGAGAATTCAAAGTTGAGTTGTGATACAGGGGTTAAAGTGACATGAGTGCAAATAAGACTGGTTTGATAGAACATAGACACCATTCTTGCAGAGGGTCATAAATATCTTATGAAGATCACAGAGTGAGGGAGGAGAAAGAGAGAAAGTTACAGTTACAGAGTTACAGGATATGTATGAAGGCCTACACAGACACACGTACACATTCACACTCATGTACATATACCTACACACAAGTACTGCATACGTACAAGTATTCACAAGAACATACACACTATACCAAAGTACATACAATATACATAGAAATGCAGCCAAATGCCCAAATATATGTACATGTACACCTACACAAACATCCACACACAAGCACCAATATATGTACCTACACATATAACAATGTGCCTACACATACATAGATCCATATATATGTATATGTACACCTACATATATAAATTAATGATAGAACTCATACCCATGAAACCCTTCACATATAGGGAACAATGGAAAAGAGAAGGTATACAGGTGACATCTGAAAAGCAATGGTTATGGTCACTGGGGGCACTCAGCTCACATCGAAGAACACAAAAAACTAACATATCGATGGTACTTGACCCCTTGCCGCTTACATAAAATGTATCCAAATGTGCAACCTACCTGGTAGAGGTGCAACCAGCTTGATGGTAACATGAGACACAATTGTTTGGACTTCCCAAGTATCCAGCCACCATGGAACGAGTTACAAGCAATTCTTAACTCCTTTCAAATCACTGATATAGACAGAACCCCAGAACTGGCACTACTCTTGCTATTCCCAACCTCGTGGCCTTATGTGCACAGGAGGGTGGCAGTAATAGCCATACTAGCTGTTGGAAACCTCTGCCGAACTGGAAAACAACCCACTGCCCCTCAAAGAATGAATTACTACTTAAGATACACCAATATTATATATATATATCATACACATCTGATACACATCAAAAATTGCAATCCCTGCAAAAGGCACGGCACCGATGACCTGAGATACACTATAAGGCCACTATAAATTACTTAACACATAATTGCATCAAGGTTAAATGACTATAGTCCATGTTCTAGTATATATTGATCACATATCGTTGTTAGTCTATCAATAAAATAACCAAGTAGACACAATTTTCCTGCTTCTGGGATACATATTATAGCTGGGAGCTGGGAGCTGGGAGCTGGAACGGACAGGTGACGTCGCCACCCACTGGTAACAGATTCCCTTGTAGAGCAAATGCTGTAGAGGGTTGACCTCACATAAAATATGTCTCCATAAACCGCATCACTTACATTAGGCTCAAAGTCATGACATCAGGTTCCCTTTCTGTTTTCCCCCTTCATTTTTCTTGGGTACAATTCCTACAACCTATCTTGGCTCAATGGAATATTTATCCCTTGGGCTCATTAGCAATTATCTAAAACACAACCAATGACTACACCTTACAGTATGACATTACTCCGCTATCTGTGCATATAAACATCGATAACACTGTACAATAAGAGCAGTAGACCTAAGGGAACTAGCAGACATGGTGTAGAGATCATATCGCCTACTTCCTCAAATCTGAAGTGATGAGTTTAGTAAAAGGACACAACCAATGCTCTGTCAAAGTTTCCTTATGAGTTCTATGCAGTGTCTTATTATATATTATGGAATATGTTGTAATGCAAATGTTAACTGTACCCCCTCCCCTCCTTTTTTTCTGTACCCCCATTTTCTCATTCCTAAAAAAAAAATGAAACTGGCATTTACACATAGAAAAGTCGATTATTTATTTGTACCAAAGCCCAAAGTGGTACTAATACACTGGTAGTAATACATGAAACTAAAAAAAGTGATGGATTTTCCATATTTCTCTAAGATAACACCAATATCAGAATAAAATATTACAGGATTGTGGGAGTTTTTTTTTTTTTATTAAATTGTTTGTGTTTTTTCTTATTTTAATGTTACTTTTCTAATACCTAGTAATCATTTCTGCAAATAATCAATTTTCAGATTAGAAATTCATTGGTAAGGTTCAATATTCTAAACACATCAGTCACTAGAAAAAAAATGTGAATTCACTTAAGGTGCAAAAGGGAACATATTTCCTATATATAATATACTTATGAACTAAAAAAAAATCTGCAAAAGCTACCTTACAAGTTGTGTTCGGAGAAGGAATTTCAAAATGATTTTACTACAGAGATTTGGGAAAGGGCAATGCAACAGTTATCTAAATTTTTAAACTGCACAAATTGCAAAGCATTAATCTACAATAAAATGAGTTGGCGCTTAACACCAGCTTATATTTATGATTCTATTTCAAACAAATCTTGGCGAAATTGTGCATAAATGTGCTCATTCTTTTATCTCTGATACAACATCAAGAAGCTGCAAGATTTCAGGATGATGGTATTGTTTGATTATATTTGAGAACATATTAACAAGCTGATTGGGACAACTCTACCTTTCTGGCTTAAAACAGCAATATTAGGATAAAAAAAAAAATGAGACCGATATCTCATCAAGAAAACCACAATTTATATTACGTTTTATTATCAGCAAAACCAGATATAAAAATATCAAGTATTGAACTACTAGCCAGACCTAAAAATAACTTGACACCACAAAAGGACACAAACAGTTTTAGTTATGTGACGCGTGGCCAGCACTGGCTTGTTAGTCACCACATTAAATATTACTATAAGGGGAGTATTTCACCTCCGTATGTCTCCACCTGCTGCGGCATGTCTGCTAACCTTTCAAAACTAGCAACTGGGCAGACTGGGCATCCACTAGAAATGTCCCATCCCATAGAGGTTTTATTGATGCACTTTGTTTATTTGCTTTTTTTTTTAAGGGTTTTATTGATGATCTTTATTTGCTTATTTTTTTTATTTATGTGTTTATTTATTTATTAACTATTTAATGTGGGGACCAGCCATCTTATGCCACTAGTGCTTCCAGAGGGCAAATAGTTCTTCAAATAATCAATTCACTTGCAAAAAACAAGTGAAACATAAACTGCAAATGTGAATCCTACTAAAAGCGGTTCCCACATGCGCAGACGGATCTTCGGAATGACGACGTCCCTACGCATGCTCCGCCTACCGAGAACAGAAGAGACCTGAGAGCCAGCGAAAACACCATCCTACATGCTCCTGGGGAGCCAGTGGAAGCCTTACCTCGGTTCAAAAGAGCAAGAGGGAGAAGAAGATTATTAAGGTAAAAAAACAAGGAAAAAGACACTTATCCAGGCTTCTCACTAATCACTTCCCCACGATCAGAGGGGTTCTTTGATGCATATAAGGGGATTTTTAAGGATATTACCAACCCCACATCATATTAAATTATTATTACAGCCCATTAAGGATTCTTATTCTGTGGTACATATACTAATATGTACCTAACTCAGTTAGTCCTGCTTCTGCAGGCTGTTTACTGAGTTCTTCAGATGAAGAGTGGCTGAACTTCATCTGGAAGGACCCTTGGTGCACATGGAAAAAAATAATGTTTATAAAAGACAATTCATGTTTGTCCTGTTTAAAGACAGAAAAAAGACTGTGGGTTAGAGGGAGGAGGGACCTTTTATGCCTAAAGTCTGATTATAATTAGTTAATTGTTTCCTGTCCTGTTCCTGTTGGGGCGGAACTAACCCATAAGTGATGCTGCCATGAATGGCCAGGAAAACATTTTTCAATGTAGTAGAGTTCTGCTTTTTCTTGTAACAACATATTTGTTAGCTTCAAAGAATTTTTTTTAAAGTTAAGGTTCTAGAGTATTTTAATATGTCCATGTATACAGAGAAGGAATCAAATTTTCTACTAGGGCCCACTTTTAGACCTTTATTAAGAATATGTATTTCATTTTTATTTGGTTTAAAATTTGATAGTTTAAATACTCTCTCTAATTGTATGTCCTTCCTCTTTTTGTTGTAATTTGATTCCATCCTCTCTGTCTCTCCTTTTTTTCATTGGAGAAAAATAAACTTTCCCTCTCGTTCTCCCTAAAAAAATCATTCTGTCTGGAGTCAGATGAATCACGTGACAGAACTTTATATCTATTACGTAATACAATATCCCTTTTTCTCTGTATGTCTGGAGGGCTCCTTACTCTCTCTGATTCATAATATTGTTTGTTACTGGGCTCTACTCTAGTCCACTCATTGTTCTTTCTATTTTCTGTTGTTTTCCATTTAGGGGTATCATATGGATTAGAACTATCAATTCTTCTCCTTCTTCCATATTTATTATATTGATATCGATTGTCAAATTATTTTTTCCCATATTGATTTTCTCCTGTTCTTTGGTGGTTTCTTATTCTATTATATTTATAGTTATCCATATTTCTTTTATATTTCTTATATTTAGCTTGTTTCACCTGTTCTTCCAATCTATTTAGATTATCTTTGGTTTGTTTAGTTAGTTCTTCATAATCCTTAGTTTCTATTGTGGGTTCTATTTTTTAATTTTATTTATTTCTTTAACCTTTTTGTCAAAATCAGCCAAAGCATACCTTTTTGAAAGTAGAATTTCCAAGAGTGCTGGTCTTTTACACTTTACCTAAGGTTCATAAAAATTTAGAGAAACCTCCTGGCAGACCAGACCATTGTGTTTGGTATCGGATCTATTTCTGCTAATCTTTCGAAGAATGTAGACATTTGGTTGCAATATCTAGTTAAGGAAATGCCATTGTACTTGAAAGATATGACAGATGTAATTAAAATTGTAAAGAATATTAATTGGGAAGAAGGTTATTTTTTAGTAACATCGGATGTATCAGCACTTCACACTTCTGTCCCCCATGAATTAGGCTGCAATACTATACAAGAAATTTGATATAAATCAGGAAACAATTTAGACAATCATATTACGTTTCTTATAGATAGCATTAGGTGGATTTTAGAGAATAATTACTTTGTTTTTAATTCTAGGTTTTATTTACAGCGCCAAGGCACGGCAATAGGGACCAGATCGCCCCCAACTATGCCAACTTGTTTATGCATGGATAGGAAAATGTGGTTATTTACAGTAGCCCAGCATGGGGGACGAACCGGGTCACATACCATAGGTATATCGATGACCTATTTCTTTATATGGAAGGGCTCTCAGAGCAACCTTGAGATTTTTTTAGAGGATATAAATAGAAATGAGTGTGGCATTCAATTAAACAGTCAATTTAGTAATTTTAATATTAATTTTCTGGATTTAGAGATCTATGTCGACAAGGATATTTGTAAAACAATTTTTTTTTTTTTTTTAAAGGTAGATTCCAATAGTTACGTCATATTTATTAGTGGGCATTATACCCCTTGGTTAAACAATATCCCAAAAGTACTACTACAGAGAATTAGGAGGAATAGCACTGATAAATAAATATTTGAAAAACAGGCTAAATTAGTGATGGACAATTTCTCACAGAAACAATATCTTAATATTAGCTATTAGTAAAAGCTAATGAAGAAGTCGAAAAAGTTAGACCAGAATGATTTAATTTCTAAACCTAAAAATGGTGAGAAAGATAACTTTAGTACATTGCCTTTAGTTTTACATTTTAAAAAATACTTTAAGAAAATTAGATCAATTATTGACAAACATTGGTACCTCCTAAAGAAAGATAGGGAATTATCTACTATTATTCCGGATAAACCACTAATTACCTTTAGAGGTGCTCCAAGTCTCAAACAAATCCTAACTTTTAATCCCCCTAAAACGAATATCCCTAATACTTTTTTAAATAAAAACAAAATAGTGTTTTACTCATGCAGAAAATGTGTAGACTGCAAATGCAGTAAATAGGACAATCAAGGGTATTAATACATTTAAAACTAAAAATAAAGATGACAAATTTGCAATTAATGATTTTATAACATGTTTTAACAAAAATGTAATTTATCTTTTAATCTGTCCATGTGGACTCCAATATGTGGGCAGGACTATCTGTCCCTTACATAAGAGAATATATGAGTGCGTAAATAACATCCGAAAAGACTTTGACTTACATAGTGTTTCTACACATTTAAAAAAATACCCCAATAAAGACCCTAGTGGTTTAACTTCTTAGGGATACAAATGGTTAAAAAGTCATGGCAGGGAGGAAACTATATACAAAATATTGGAAAAGAAGAGATAAGTGGGTGCATAAATTGGAAACATTAGAACCTAAAGGACTTAATATAGAGTTTGATTTGTATAACCTTTAACTGTGCCTATAGTATGCATCAGCCCAATTACTAAACAAAACAAAAACGTTACTTGTCCACTACCCCTCTTAGTTGGCGTTCTGTCCTTGGTCTATACTTCCTCCCTTGGTAAACTCATCAGCTCCTTTGGCTTCAATTATCATTTATATGCAGATGACAAACAAATCTATCTGTCCTCTCCTGATCTCTCTCCGCCCATCTTGACTCGTGTATCTGACTGGCTCTCCGCGATTTCCAACTGTATGCCTGCTCACTTCCTTAAACTCAACCTGTCCAAAACAGGACTTCTGGTCTTTCCTCCCTCAAGTGTTGCTACTTCTGTGCCTGTCTCCTTCCAAATCAATGGCACCACCATCAAATCTACCTCGCAGGCTCGCTGCCTAGGTGTTCTCTTTGACTCCAACCTTTCCATCACCCCTCATGTCCAGTCGATCCCCTTTTCTTGCTGCTTCCATCTCAAAACATAGCTCATATCTGCCCTTTTGTAACACCAGACACAGCTAAAGTGCTGGTCCATGCCATTGTTCTTTCTCGCCTTGACTACTGCAATCCCCTTCTCAGTGATCTTACGTGTTCCCAGATTGCACTGCTACAATCTAAAATGAATGCGGCGGCAAGGCTCATTTTCCTGTCCGTCCGCACCTCCCACGCCTCCCCCTCTGTCAGTCCCTACTTTGGCTTCCAATTAGATATACAGCTCAATTTAAGATTCTGATGCTTGCTTACAAGTCCCTACATAATGGTGCTCAAAATTACCTATCCTCTCTAATACATAAGTATGTCCCATTGAGGCCCCTGCGGTCTGCCGAAGACCTACGTCTATCGTCTGTCCGTACTCCCACATCTGATGCTCGCCTGCAAGATTTCTCCAGGGATGCACTTTTTCTGTGGAACTCCCTTCCCTTCTCCGTTAGACTTTCACCCAGTCTCCACTCCTTCAAAAAATCTTTGAAAGCAAACTTCTTCAGGAAAGCATATCATTTAAACTGTTAGCGGGTTTTCATTCATCCCCCCCCACCACCCCGCCCCATCCACTCCCCCCATCCACTCCCTCCCCCATGATTCCTCTCCTGCAACTGTCAAAATATTTCATTACCCCTAATTATACCTTTTGTTTCACTATACCCCACTCCCTCTAGCATGTAAGCTGATTAAACAGGCCCCTTAACCCCTCTGTACTTGTGTGTCTATTTGTCTGGTTTCAGTTACGTGTCTGTTAGTCCACCCATTGTACAGCGCTATGGAATTTGCTGGCGCTATATAAATAATAAAATAATAAGAAAATATGAAAGAAAATGTAAAAGAAAATGTAAAAGTCAAACATAGGCACAGTAAAAGCTTTATTCTACATTATTTGTTTGTCTCACTTTTATGTCATAATACTGATGGTTGCACTATAATTCTAAAATGTCATAATCATACATAATCTGAGAAAATACATCTGGGTTGATTAGTTTGAGTAAAATAAAAACTGGTGTTTTGCCTAAATTGTAGTCTCTAAGCAATAACAAATGTATTGCAAAACACCTATAGAAAATCATAAGAATCACTTAGCTGGCTCATATTTGCTAGACAGACTAAGGGACAAGAAAATTGTACTACTTACATTTTTGGATTAAACTTTATATCTGCTTGGAGTGAAGGTATGATTATTTAAAGTATAATTAGCATATAAAATAGTAATAACTGATAAGCCTTAATTTATGCTGCACGAATCAGTGAACATACAGTTTTGCCTTATGCTTGTTTCCTAGGTGCCCCATTCATCCTGATTGAGGGGGGAAAGCATACCACCAATTTCAATATAAATAAAGAAAGGTACAATTCTGGTATTCAGGAAAGATGACCCATGTATACCAATAAATATCAGTCAGACGTCCTGATCAATCCTCCATCCGTTCGAGGTCCTTCCACTCGTTTTTTTCCCCGGTCGAGGTACCCGACTTCTGGTCACGAGACCGGCACGTTCACGTAAACTAGGCGAGGGAATTAGCATTCGCTATTCCCCGCCATTCGGGCCTAAAAACTTAGGGGTAGGCTCCCTCTATCGCATTTACACGAATACATGCTCTTTGTATAAAGTTTCCGTTCGCGCCAAAATGCACGAACGTTCGGCTCATTTCACTATCGTTTAAACATATTCGTACGGAAACTACCGAATCTATATTTAAAGTATTAAGCTCATTATTATCTGTATTCCCTTTTTCTGTTCGGTCACTCAGTACCAACCTATTTCGTACGGTTAATACACGAACACCATCTTACTAATCCATATTCGGCTATATTTCTATTCTAACAAGCTAAAGTATGCACAAATTCTAATCACACGAATCATACTACATTTTTCGTATATTCCTTGTTCGGTCAGATTATTACTAATACCTTCACATCAGTATGGGGTTATACTATCTGGTTTAACTACCAGCCTTGTGTTTTTCCTACCTATGCTAACCGATTAACGTATTTTACTGTAATAAACATACTGTTTTAACCATGGTACATACCTTCATACGTGACTAATACAAGTAATACCAATTTTTTAAAAAAAAAGTCATTTAAACACTACGTGCCAGAAATACCCATTACACCAACATCCGTACTATTCCTTTCACATAAATCACGCTGTCACATATTTTGGCTTTTACAGATTGCATCGGTCTCTTGCTTTTCTGTGCTAAAGTTGTTATTTCAAGGTCCTTTATTACAGGAACAGGTATTGTATCTTATCAGTTTGAGTTATCAGGTTTTATCACTTACCTTCATATCTGTCGCTAAATATGGAAATTGTCTTTGGTTAAACCCTTAGATCCTGTATTATTCTAAGCTTCCACCGATTCTACGCAGTTAACCTGCCACGCTTAAACGTAATCTCTGTACTTCAAAACCAAGGTATAGTTCACTCTCTTTTCCATTACTACCTTTCCTCAGGCTTACGCCCACGATACATTATCTCTTTACTATTTGTCTACACAGACATTCGGTCGTACGGCCATCAGGCTCAGAAAACACCAAAACCTGACCCGGTACTCAGCCATACCTTCAGGTACTTACGTCCTTACTCAAGTACGTCCATTCGCTACCCCAAGGCCTCATTCTGCCTTCTCACAATTATCTAAAATCATCCCATTCTTACACCTAACCTTCCAGATCCCTCAATGCAGGATCTCACGTTGCGCCCCTAACAAACCTACTCCCAATACTAATCATACGACATCACGATACGCATAAATACATCAACATCTGTCTTAAACCCTCAGGATTCTTCCTCAAAGACAGCATTAAGACAAGACCCTCTACACTTATTACCATCAGGAGGCTCCAGATACCATTTGCGACCAGTCAAGGTTAGTATCCACACACCACTCCAGTCCTCTCACTTTACCCTTAAGCATACAATCGAACTGGCTATAGGGCACAGGCTAATGCCTTAGCCCACCCTATCAGGAAATCCGATCCCGCGAGGCCTACCACCCCCACCCCACCTCAACACGGAGGTATGGCCCCACGCCCAAACCATAGTTATAAGCCTCGCATGCCCTACTACAGGGCTCTAGTTAGGGCCTCACCTGTCACGGCCACACGTTTTGATTTCTCTTATCGTCACCGAGAGGCCAACATCCTGTCACCACGTCTGTGGCACCTACGTCATAAGCCAAATCATATGTAGAGCCTCTCACCGCCACTTGGCATTAGCAGGGCCTCACCTATCCAGTCATTCAACAGTTAAGTTTTTCGCCTCGGCATCTAGCATTACAGTCCAGTTCTTCCAGATACACCACCCCCGATACCCCTCCTACTTACCTCACTCCCCCTCTAATATATCTTTCACATAATCATTCCTTTTTAGAATGTCCCAAGAACCAATTCCAACCGAAGAATTGACAGAAGAAACACCATTCACGCCAATCAGACCCGTGTCTCCAGGCGAATCACTCACTCTTTCAACCCCCACGTCCTTGAGAGCATGGACTATTCCCAAAATCACGGCCGAGCTTAGGCTCAGGGGAATCCCCTTTCCGGCCACAGCTAGAAAGGCAGAACTTTGCAGGCTGCTTACCCACCAAGCCCCCGAGCCTAGGCCTGGAACTAACTCTCAAGGACAACCACCAAGAAACAGCACGGCCACCCAGGATACCCTGGCAGATATCTTGGCCAATCTACAGACCCTCAATAGCAGGCTATCTAAGGTGGAGAGCGCCATCTCCTCCTCAGGTACTAACACTGAAGTCCCAGTCTCTACCATGGCTGTACCTGCTATACCAACATGCCTCCCTATACTCCCCCCTCCAGCACCTTGCACAGCCATCACACCATTCGAGTCACCAGCACACTCCGTCCCAGACTCTATCAGGAAAGATATCCTAGACGGGAAGGATGAGTGTCTGGTGTCTTTACTCATAGCCTCTCAGGATATACTCGAGAACAAGGCATACAACTATGGTGACATTTCAATTGTGCTCAAAACGAGGGATCCCAGGCTCAATAAAAAATTGTATATCCTCCAGTTCGTAATAGCTTTCAGGATATACCGCGACGTCATTTGCACGGTGTATCCCCACAGGAGAGAAGAGCTAGATCTCTATCTTCACAAGGTAGTGGATCTAGGCATCAAGTACGGGGGCTCTTCCTTCTATGACTATCACAAGTCAGTTTCAGCGAAGGCGGCGACCCATCTCAAGCAGTTCAACATTAGAATGAACTGGGGTCAGATGGACACAGAACTTTTCTGTCGCCACTTCGCTGGACTCAGGCCCCCAGCTTGTGCCATTTGTAATTCGACATCCCACATGGCGGACTTATGTCGCGTTGAATCAGATCCCAACAACTCCACTCCCACCCCTCACCCCACGTTCACACCTCACTCTACTTTCACCCCTCACAACAAACCAGCGGGTGGTCTTCGGGATAAGCTGGGTAGGCCCATCTCCTTTTTAGGTAAGGCGCAGGTGTGCAATAACTTCAACGCAGGCTCCTGCAGTTTCAGCGCCTGTAGATTATTGCACATCTGCTCCATATGTTTCAGGGCACATACCAAGACCATGTGTCCAGCCAGGTTGTCACCAAACAAATGACTAACCGACATAAATATCGACAACCTGGTTTTTTATCTAAGGTCTCACCCTAGCAAGCACTTGGTGGAATATCTCACCACAGGATTCTCGCAAGGGTTTCACACAGGCATAGCAGCCATTCCCCCAGGTACACTAGAATGTCCTAATCTCCAGTCAGCACGTTTAGACCCAGTCACTATAGACACTCTCATTTCCTCAGAAACCTCTAACGGTTTCATGATCGGACCCTTCACCTCTTCACCGTTTTCCTCCTGGCGCACTAACCCTATTGGTATTGCTATTCACAAATATTCTAATAAAAAACGTCTTATTATCGATTTATCTGCACCGCACTCCTCTTTTGTTCCAAGCACAAACGCACTCATTCCAGCAGATGAATTCTCACTTCAGTACGTAACCATCGACGACGCCATACAGTCCATCATATCATCTGGTAATCGACCCTGGCTCAGCAAAACAGACATCACAAACGCTTTTAAATTACTGCCCATACACCCCTCACTCTGGCACTTACACGGTGTTAAATGACGAGGGAATTATTACTTCTCAACACGACTCACTTTCGGTTCTCGAAGCAGCCCCAAACTTTTCGACATTTTCGCAGAGTCACTATGCTGGCTGCTTCTGAACGTCATCAGGTGTCACTCCGTTATTCACTATCTAGACGACTTCCTAGATAGAGCCAGGGTCATCAACACCCTCAGCAATCAAAAGTACTACCGCACTATTTTCCACACTTGGAGTCCCTTTGTCCCCAGCCAAAACTATAGGACCCACAACAAAATTGACCTTTTTAGGCATAGAGCTCGACTCTGTCAAACTCAGAGCTAGCCTTCCCCACGACAAACTATCACGATTGAGAGGGGAGATAGACATGTTCCTGCGGAATGATGTTTGCACCAGGAGAGAACTTCAGTCCCTTCTTGGATCTCTGAACTTCGCCATGCGCATCATTCCGCGGGGAAGGTCTTTCATATCCAGACTTCTTTGCCTGCTCCACGGAGTCCCGGACTCTGGCACAGTTTCTTTGGACCCCCATGCCAAGGCTGACTTAGCTATGTGGGGGAAGTTTTTGAAAGACTGGAATGGTATCTCCATGTTTATCCCCTCTCTTCTTCTCACCTCTTCACCCATCATCCACACAGACGCAGCAGCCAACACCGGTTTCGCAGCCATTTTTGGGAACCACTGGTTTAGGGGCCACTGGCTCACTGAGATGGATGCCTTGCCAGGATTCAGGGAGACCTCAGCCCTATTTGAAATTTACCCCATTGTGGCGGCCGCACACACCTGGGGTCATCTCTGGTCCGGCAAGGCAGTAAAATGCTACTCAGATAACTCGGCAGCTTGCGAAATCATTAACAAAGGTCGCTCATCATCCCTGACCATCATGCGGCTGATTCGCAAGCTGACCTGGCTGGCAGCATCCGGTCAGTTTCACTTAGTATGTTCTCACATCCCGGGTATTCACAACACGGCCGCTGATGCTCTTTCTCGTTCGCAAATGCAGGAATTTTGTCAGGCACTCCCAACGGCTCACCAACAGCCATCCAGGACACCACGGTTTCATGAACTAATCTTGGATTAAGCACACTCTTGCTTCACGCTAGATCACTCACTCACCAAGCATTATCACCCAACACTGCTATCACTTACAATAGGGCACTTAACATATTTAACAAATTCACTGCAGAATTCGGGCTACAAGGTGACTTTTCTATCCAAACCATGGTGACTTTTGCCTCTTTCTGCCACCTACACCTTAAACTGTCGCACAACACCATTAAACTTTACCTCACCGGGGTTCAGCACCACAGCCTCACCAATTTTCCTAACAGCACTCCTTTTTTGTCATCATACCCCATTAAAAAGGTCTTGAAAGGTATATCATAGGTTTCACCTCCACTCGCAAGCACTAGATTACCTATAGACGGGCCTATCTTCAGGTCACTTGGCAATCTCCTTGACACAGCCCCACCAATACGGTGATCAAATCTGCTATATATCTCGCTTTCTATGGTTTTCTCAGACCTAGAGAGAGTTCACCGTGGTTTGTCAAGGAGATATCGCGCTAAGCCTTAAAACTTCACACCTCACCAAGATAGAGGATCACTACCTACTTTCTATCCCTACCACTAAAACCAACCGGTCACTACACCCTACAATAATTCCTCTCTTCCCTACTGATAATGCCTGGTGTCCGGTGAAAGTTCTAGACCAACTACTGTCAACTCTTCACGCTCACCTGCCAGACTCTCTGCTCTTAACATTACAAGGGCACCCGCTTACCACGGCAAAATTAATGTTACATGTCAGAACCCTGTTATCTAAGCTCGGACACAACCCGGCGGCATTCTCCGGGCACTCCTTCCGTATAGGAACCATCTCAGCAGCCTCTAGCACAAATGCACCGGTCCACATCATCAAAAGGCTGGGGCGATGGTAATCCTCCATATATAATGCATATATTCCGCAACCGGAGAAAGAGCTTCGCCAAGCTTTCAGGAACTTGGTCTTGTAAAATGCAATAAAGTGTGTATTTTCTCGAATTTATCTTTTGCCCTCTTTTATTTACAGGCCCACTCGTACGTTGGTTTCGGCACACCACAACCAATTTTGCTCACAGATACTATCCATTACGTATTTAAATTCCGAGCACAAGTAGAAAGGCCATTAGGCCTTAATTTGTGGGAGGAGTAAGTCCCCTACTTAAACTCCCAGCCCCTACTCACCGCTGCCACTCAGCTGATTGTCCCCACCCACCTACACCCTGTTTTAACTACATTCTCCTTGGTGGGCCCTCTTTTATTTACAGGCCCACTCGTACGTTGGTTTCGGCACACCACAATACTATCCATTACGTATTTAAATTCCGAGCACAAATATATATATATATATATATATATATATATATATAAAAAAAATACAGAATCCAGCGCACTCGCTTATTCACTAAACAATGATTTCAAATCTTAGAGATTGTAATAGTTTTATTTAAAAACACCTCACCTAGGCAAAAAAATTATGGGGCTTTAGTTACATTATATGATCATACAACATAAGCCTGCCAACTACGTCAAAGTACCCCATATTCGGCAGGTCCTATCCTAGTAGCAGCCTAATGCTTTCTCTTATGAGATTAATCCACTTACTTGGGAAATATTTCCTTACTGGGACTCTCTGCAAGTCAAGGCTAAATAGGGTCCTGGAATGAGGCACATGTAACAGGGAGGGGTGCAAAACCAAGTTGGCCTTGGACTCCCAAATATATAAAAGAAACCAAGAGGGCTGCACTAACCTGAACATGCATACATTTTTTTTCCTAGGGGAGGTGTTTTTAAATAAAACTATTACAATCTCTAAGATTTGAAATCATTGTTTAGTGAATAAGCAAGTGTGCTGGATTCTGTATTTTGTATATTTTGGCCCCAGCAGCACCCTATAATGTATGCATGTTCAGGTGAGTGCAGCCCTCATGGTTATATATATATATATATACATATATATATATTATGTACAAAACAGAGAGAAAACAAATCTCAGGCCTATGTTTGTTATCCTGATGAAAGTTCCTGGTAGGAACTGAAACGTCGATATTTTGAAGTAAAAGAAACTTCATTTAAAAAATCCTGGGAGTGCTGATTTTTTTCTGCCATTCTAAATGCATTCCAAATGCATGCAAAACATCATGGGAGTTCTAGTTCTACAATATCTGTCAATCTACCTTTTGGACACCCTTGTTAATATGTATAATTACATGTAACATGGTAAATAACTTTGTTTGCTGACTGTTTTGTATATTCTTTAAATTGATATATATATATATATATATATATATATATATATATATATATACACACCAATACATGGAATATAAAATGGGAATATTTTTTGTTGATTACTGATGAGTTGACCTACATGGATAATCCCCTGTGAAAAACAGAATTCTACTTTATTTACATTAGAATTTGAAAGATCACTGTTGTACCATTGGTGTAGGCTTAGAACTATTTTTAAGGCAAAAATATGGATCTACATTTTATGCATAAACCAAACTGGATATATAAAAAATAATTAACCCATTTTTACATCAACAAATTAAAATGAAAAGCACATATATACACAAACCTTCACTAAATTTAACAACTTTTCAACACCATATCAATAATTAAAGCAATTTTAGATCATACTTAGTTATTTATGAAATAAAACCATCTAATGTTTATTATTAGTAGTAATAATGTTTACTTAATATTTTATCATTTTACTTTATAAATACTATTTATACTGCTACAAATAATATAAATAATACAAACACACTTTTTTTATTTTTTCTATATATTTTTTTTCCACAACCATTAAATGTATTTAGATATGTTTAAAACAGGTCAGAATACTACAATTTGCTGCAAAAATATAGATATTGGTTTTAAAAATATAAAAAAGAGCAACTAGGATATTCTTCTTTGCTGAAACTGTAATATATTGCATGAATACAGAAGTCATCATATACATTCTTCTTAAAACTATTTGGCATAGCAACAGATCATATTTATCCCTCTGCTGAGAGTCATTTTGGAAGCATAACTCAAAGGCTCTATCGGTCCAGCTGAGTTATGAATTATCTGGTTTATGTGGATTTTGAACATATCTCAAAGTACTAAGTGACAACTGTAACATACTGTGGTAATTCACTGAGAAATGAAAAAGAAAACAAAATGCAAGCTGTAATCCTAATAAACTGAATCTAAGACTTTGCCAAATACACAGAAATTCAAGATACTAAAAAGAAAGGGAAATTCCTCTTCGTACAAATATAATTCGGACTCCCATCTGTGTACTATTCAGCATATGGATCCTTAACAAACACACACACAAAAAAAAAAAAAGAGGAACAACAGAGGAAAGCATAAACAAAAGTGAATGTTGTACTTAAACCCTTAAGGACACAGCTTCAGAAGCTGGACATTCCCTTAAGGACACATGCAATTTTTGCATTTTTTGCTGTTTGTGTTCAACTGCAATTTGCATCTCTCATTTATTGTACCAACACATATTATATACCGTTTTTTAGACGTCAAAAAGGGCTTTAATTTGATGTGACATATATATGTATATATAAATTCTCATTTATTACAAAAAATGCAAAATAATGGGAATATATATATATATATATATATATATATATATATTTTTTTTTTTTCTCTCCCCCCATAGATTTGGTAATAATAAAGTGTGCATAATATGTCCAGCTTAGGAAAAGTTATTCAAAATCAATGAATTTATGTGTCTTGATTTACAGAGTACATAATATATGTGGCATTTCATTTTATTTTGAAAGTTACATGTCACAAACTACAAGGTCTAAAATAAAATTTCAATGTGAACCAGTTTTAAAAGTTGGTATGTTTGTTTTGGAAGTTTAATACCCATCACAGAAAACAAAATTGATACACAAAAGTATATATTTATATAAAGTAGACATCACAGGCTATTTACCTAAGATTATTTTGATACTTTTTACGTAGCCATTTCACCACCAATCTCTGCTAAATATTTGTGTAAATTTGTGTATTTTGGCATATACACATATAACAAGTAGTGATGTACCGAACGGTTCGCCGGCGAACGGTTCCTGGCGAACATAGCATGTTCGCGTTCGCCACGGCGGGCGAACATATGCGCGGTTCGACCCGCCCCCTATTCGTCATCATTGAGTAAACTTTGACCCTGTACCTCACAGTCAGCAGACACATTCCAGCCAATTAGCAGTACAGCCTCCCTAGCAGACCCTCCCACCTACTGGACAGCATCCATTTTAGATTCATTCTCAAGCTGCATGCTTAGTAAGAGGAGGGAAAGTGTAGCTGCTGTTCATAAGATAGGGAAAAGCATAGCTAGGTTAGGGATAAGGGTATGCTTTTTTTATTTTTTTTTTCTATGTAATGTAAATGCACTTAGTTGTCTGCCACTGCTGCCAGCTTCTGTGTCAGGCTCACACATACTGTGCCCATTTCCCCAGTCAGTGCCACCAATTACATCTGTGTCACAATAGCTTGGATTTAAAAACAAAAAACTTTTTTCACTGTTATAGATTGAATAGCAGTCAGTTGTCTGCCACTGCTGCCAGCTTCTGTGTCAGGCTCACAGTGCATACTGTGCCCATTTCCCCAGTCAGTGCCACCAATTACATCTGGTGTCACAATAGCTTGGATTTAAAAAAAAAAAACTTTTTTCACTGTTATAGATTGAATAGCAGTCAGTGTCCTTAAAGCGGGTGTGTTACGCTAACAGTGGATACGCTGACAAGTGCCACTAATTAGATCCTGTGTCACAATAGCTTGGATTTAAAAACAAAAAACTTTTTTACTGTTATAGATTGAATAGCAGTCAGTGTCCTTAAAGCGGGTGTGTTACGCTAACAGTGGATACGGTGACCAGTGCCACCACTTAGATCTGGTGACACAAAGCTTGTATTTAAAAACAAAAAACACTTTTTTCACTGTTATAGATTGAATAGCAGTCAAAGTCCTTAAAGCGGGTGTGTTACGCTAACAGTGGATACGGTGACCAGTGCCACCACTTAGATCTGGTGACACAAAGCTTGGATTTAAAAAACTAAAAACACTTTTTTCACTGTTATAGATTGAATAGCAGTCAGTGTCCTTAAAGCGGGTGTGTTACGCTAACAGTGGATACGCTTTGACAAGTGCCACTAATTAGATTCAGTCACAATAGCTTGGATTTAACAAAAATATTTTTTCACTGTTATAGATTGAATAGCAGTCAGTGTCCTTAAAGCGGGTGTGTTACGCTAACAGTGGATACGCTGACAAGTGCCACTAATTAGATCCTGTGTCACAATAGCTTGGATTTAACAACAAAAAACTTTTCTTACTGTTATAGATTGAATAGCAGTCAGTGTCCTTAAAGCGGGTGTGTTACGCTAACAGTGGATACGCTGACAAGTGCCACCAATAGATCTGGTGACACAAAGCTTGGATTTAAAAAAACAAAACACTTTTTTCACTGTTATAGATTGAATAGCAGTCAGTGTCCTTAAAGCG
>OW240915.1:175392969-175410475 GCA_933207985.1 Pelobates cultripes | reverse complement strand
CTAAGTGTATTTTAATATTTATATATAAAATATATATATATATATATAAAATCAAAATACATGTAGAATGATATTGATTAAATAAATTATAATTATATATATAATAGAAAAAATAAATATGTAAATACGTTTAAAAAAACAAGTGTAATATATATATATATATATATATACATACATACATACATACATACATACACACACACACACAAAGTATATTTTATTTTTAACCTTAAAGGGGTTAAGAGGGGAGGAGAGGGGCAGAGACAGTGTCAGCCAGTAATTTCACATCATTGGCTGACACACAGGAACAGTGATCACAGTGACTGGCTGTCACTGTGATCACCTCCTGCAGATTGCGGTAATTGGCTACAAGGGGAGTGCCTGGGTGGCTAGACATGCCTGCCACCACAATCTGCAGGGGGTTCATGCCTGCAGTTACATGTGTCAGCCAATAGGCTGACACATAGTAACGGAGATCGCAGAGACAGCCTGTCACTGCTATCAGACCGAGCAGATCGTGGTCACTGACCGCAGGGGGACCGCTTGGGGGGCCAGGCATGTCCCCCGACCGCAATCTGCAGCAGGTAAATGCCACAACTACATGTGTCAGGCGATTTTAAAAATCGGCTCACACATGGTAAATACCGATCGTGGTGACAGCCTGTCACTGCGATTGGAGGCTGCAGACCTCGGTCACTGGGCGGCTGCCTGGGGGGCCGGGAATGCCTCCCGTCTGTCCGGAGCCTCTACGTCCTATCAACTTCTCTACTGTGTCGCCTTCCCGCCCGCGGGTTCCCCCAGGGAGGGATGGGTGAGGGGGGGGGTAGGAGGGGATAAGAGGGGGAGGGGGTGTTTTATTTATTATGATGTTGTTTCTGGTATTTTTTCTGTTTGTTTGTGTAGTTGAGAAATATAATAACATTTTAATCACCCACAAAATTCTGAACAAATTTTCTAAATAAATGAACAAATTACATGTCACTCCAAAAAAGTTATATATGTTATATATGTTATCATATGCCAATGTGGTCTCTTATGTTGGTCGAACCATTCGTCCCTTGCATGTACGCATCCAAGAACCCATCAGGATCATCAAGAATGGTTTTGAGAAATACAGCATCTCTCTACAGTTTTCAAAAATACATAATAGAAATCTAAGTAACCTCCAATTTATGGGCATACAAAGAATGACACCAAATTGGTGGATCTTCAACCTAAATACAGTGCTATTTATGGGTTGAATAGTGACTTAGAACTCGGCCATTTTTTATAATTGTTTATTCTTTTGAAGGATATATCCCCTTTTCACTAGTTTAATCTTTTTATGTTTTTTTTTGTTTGTTTTTTTTTTTTTTTAACTATTTGCCATTTTTACTCATTTTAATTCATTTTTCTTTATATCTATTCCCCTTATCACCATTTCATACAATTCCTTATGTGTTTTTCCAACTACACTGTTTTATATAACATTTTTATTTATTTATTTCAATTTACTTTTTATTGAGCATTTTCAATTTAGGGTACAGAAAGAAAATTAGGGAGGGGAGTATTCCTTCTGGTGTAGAGGTTCATAGTTTGGGTTTTGTTCGTCTCCCCTAGGGACGGGTGTAAAGGGGGGAATGGATTGCAACAACATTGGGTAAGACATAACGGTTTGTACAATCAGAACAGTGACATTTAGGCAGCACATTGCCCTCTTATTCCAGGTATCCCTGGCTATTCCCTCCACCGTTTTCCAATATGGCGTTATCTGGCTACATGTCCACCATATATGGTACATGGTGCCTTCCTCCAACCCGCACCTCCAGCACTGTTTTGTTGTATGTGGATATATGCTTGCTAGTCTGGTCGGCACTATGTACCACCTGTACTGGAGTTTCCTCATTAGCTCAAGGTGGGAAGTGCACCTGGATCTCCCTTTATGAGCAGAGAACGCTCTCTGCCATTGGGTGTCGGTGAAGGTTTTGTGTATGTCTTTTTGCCAGTGCTCTTTGAAGTTGTCTGCTATTGGTGTTAAGGTGTTGTCGTTTAGGGTGGCGTAGAGGGTGGACAGTAGTTTCTTTGGTGTGTTCCATGTTTCGCATAGTTTGTATATTTGTTCCAGGGGTTCAGGGCTGTCTATGCCTGTCTTGTCTTCAATTAAAGACTTTATTTGGAGACAGGAGAATATTGTGTTGCTAGGTAATGTATAGGTTTGCTGCAGGTCAGGATATTGCACTAGTTTACCGTTTCGATATAGGTGTTTGATTTGTGTGCATCCTTTCTGTACCCATGGGCGATAGTTTAGTGTAGGGTTGACAACGTGCAAACTGTGCTATGGGGTTGATAGCGCCCATTGATTGTTCCGGCCTAGGAGGCTCGTAGTTGAGTCCCATATATCTAGAAGTAGTTGTGTGGTCTTGAGCATGGTTGTTGGTTTGGGTCGTAGTTTGTGTGGCAACCAGAACAGATATTTTATCCCTCCATAAAAGATTAGGTGTACACTCAGTATTGGAAATTAATGATAAAAACCACCACTGGTGTGCATATGGAGCGCTTACAAATTTGTTGACTCACCCATATGGGTTAACATACATATGTATGGAAAACGTGACTCATAGCGATATATCTGAAACAAATGTAAATGCAAGAAATAGTGCAGATAACGTTTTCAATTAGTGCAGTGAGGGAATATTCTATATGGTCTCACTCACATGTAGCAGAGCCCTATAGGATAGGCTCAGATCTCAATGGCCTGCGTATGCTTATGGTGACACAGTACCCAATCGGTCCTCTAGGCGGAGAGAGAAAAAGAGAGAGAAAAAGAGAGAGAAAAAGAGAGAGAAAAAGAGAGAGAAAAAGAGAGAGAAAAAGAGAGAGAAAAAGAGAGAGAAAAAGAGAGAGAAAAAGAGAGAAAAAGAGAGAAAAAGAAAGAGAGAAAGAAAGAAAGAGAGAGAGAAAGAGAAAACAAACAAGGGGAAGAGAAGAACCCCTAGTGCGGTCAATCCCAATGTACAATGGCAAATAGTGCAGAAAAAGTGGCTTCTCACCTGATGTGGAGCCCTATACCTGGCTCCTGGTGTGTAGGTGTCTGTGCCTTTAAGGGGGCAACTACCCTTCTTTAAGCAGCAACAATGGAGGGTGGATTCCAAATATAAAACAAAATTTATTAAATAAAGTAGTAAAAACTTACAAGTAAAATATAAACAAAATTGTGAGAAATTATAAAATGTGGAATCTTCAATCCTCCAGCCGAAACATGTTTCACTGTACCCAGACAGCTTTTTCAATCGTTAATATAGTTGCTGCTGTTACTTGTTTAAATACTTTGTACTTCCTCCTGTGTGGTCCTTCAAACTTCCCTCCCTCCAATCCGCTGGCGTCCTTTTTCATGAACAGCTGTGCTGTGTTAGTAATGAGAATGCTCCGGTCTCGGAACAAGTCATGTGACCCGAAGCATCACGTGCCGCATCACAAATTGGGCGTGTTTTCAATGTAGGGCTCACAGTTCCATATCGTCCATTTTTAAGTTGGGCAAAATGCCCTTCCTTCAACCAAGTCTGTTCCTATTTACAAGCCAGATGCTCAATTTGAGCGATATATAAACGAAAAAATGAAGGGAGAAAGGGGGATAGTATATTGCTTACAAGTTAATTCATAAAATTTACATATCAAAAAAATATAAAACATCTATTGTTTTTCATTCAAAGTGACAGTACATGCATAAAGATAGGTGGTGAATAGGAGTGTGCTCTTTTAGGAGAAATGCTGATTATTATTGAATAGGTCTCAATTGTGTCAGCAGCTTATCTTCAATGATGATATCAATATTAAAATATATATATAAAAAACATATAAATATATAGTAGGTTCCTAGCTGGTCTCCCATACAAGTACTAACCAGGCCTAAGCCTGGATAGCTTCTGAGATCTGACGAGATCAGGCATTTTCAGACTGGTATGGCCATAGAGCAAATATTTAAAATGTATGAAACATACTAATAAAAAAATAATTTAAGTTAAAAAATGGCATAACTCAAAATCATCATTGAGACCATTAGGCTGCATGGTATTCAGGTTAAAAATCCATTGCATCTCCCTTTGGCCTCATTTTTTAATAAAATCTCCCCCTCTCCAATCGGGTGATACCCTCTGAATTGCATGGAATTCTAACTGGGTGGGATCGCTATTATGTTTATTTTTAAAATGTAAGGAGACACTGTGCTTTTCATAGTTGTTCCTAATATTCCTAATGTGTTCCTGTACTCTAATGTGCAACTTTCTTTTGGTGCGCCCTACATATACAAGTCCACATGGGCATATCAAGAGATAAATAACTCTCGTGGACTGACAAGTAATTAGCTCGTTGATCTTAAACATGACTTTTTTATTTTGAGGGTGTGAGAATTCTTTTACTAGTCTCTTCTTACTTTTTGAGTATCTTGCACGCACCACAGTGTCCACAACCATAAAACCCTTTTGTTTTGTTGAAAAAGTCCCTATTACATCTTTTTAGGGGTATATGGTTAAAAACCAAATTAGGAACTCAAGATACAGGTTGGAAAAAACTCTGGGGAGGGAAATTAAGATTCAGTGGGAAATAGCCACTATGGAGAAGTATAGAAGGGAGGAGATCACGCCAAGGGGTCTTAGATTCGCAAAGAATCCTTCCTTCGATCAGGAGGAGGAGGACTTCATTAAGGAGTGGTCGGATCTCTTGGAAAGCTTCTCCTTTGGGCTAATAGATCTCATTATAAAAAGAAGAAAGGAAACATTGCTTAAATTAGATACTGAAATCAATACCCTAAAAGCGTTTTTGACTATAAACATGCCCCCAGAACAATACACCAATACCTTAGAGGAAATCCAAATAAATTTGGAGAAACTTGAGAAAGGGGTGATAGAAATTAAAAAAAGAAAATATTTAAGAGATAAAACTGATTACGCAAGGGGTGAAGTCAGAACTTTTTTTAAGAACAACCATAATCACCGAGATAGATATGATGCCACAAGAGACGGGAGATATGAGGATAGATATAAAATCAAACAGTATTATCGCAATGAGGGAAGCCCAAGCAGACCTAACAGATTACTAAAACAGACTACGACACCAATACGTAGAAAACTAACACCTAAATGGAGACATCTATCTAGAGGAGGTAAAAGAGGAACACCAAATAGAAACCTTAGGGAAGATAAGAGATCACCAAAACCAGTGGGAATACCCACACATAGAGAACAGATCCCCACGAGGTATGGAAATGTATCTAGGGATACAAAAGGGACACCAGATATGCACTCTAGGGAGATAAAAAAATCACCAGAACCAGTGGTAAGGAGGAAAATACAGACTAGTAGGAGCGATCAGCATCCGGTAGAAAGAATACCAAGGGGGATAAATAATAGAACTGATTGGGATGAAAAGAAAAAAATCCCTACTTATAACAGATTTAATGCCCTCAACACTCAACACAAAGAGTAGGATTTTTGTGGAGACTACATGAAGGGCAGGTACAAGGACAACAGACTAGGCTGGGGAACCCCAGGAAAAAGAGGACGGAGTATAGAGGACGGGGAACTAGAGGAGGAATTCTTTTACAAAAAAGGAAAAAAAGTCAGAGAATAAAGGGAAAAGGTATTTTTAATTTATCATCAAAAACACTTACTAATCCCCAAATAAATCTACTTGAGAAGGGACTTAAATTTGCGCCCACTAAAGCACTTGATAAGTTCAGTATCTATGTAGATCTCAACAGATTCAAAAGGAAAATGTGTTTGAAAAAATTCTTCCTAAAAAATCCAATCACTAGGCCAGAAGTACCCATAGAAAGGTCGGAGGCTGTGCACACTTCTATCCTAGGTTCTGTATCTCAGAAGAGATGTCAACCTTTGAAAAGATGGTGATGAAGGATATAGAAAAGATTAAAAAACCAAATCAAAAACAATTCAACCTTAATTATGGGGAAAGACAGGCATTGAAGGAATTAAGGCAGGACGATTCATTGGTAATTAAACCAGCAGATAAGGGTGGGGGTATAGTCATTTTGGACAGCGAAGACTATGATATATAATAAGTGTGGGTGCATTTACTATGAAAGAGGTGTATTACGGTTGGACAGACATGTAGCGCAAATGCCAGGTTTTGTTTACATTTTGTTTTGTTCACAATGTGTACATTTGGCTCCGTCCTTAAGGGGTTAAAATGTATGAAACATACTAATAAAAAAATAATTTAAGTTAAAGGACCACTATAGTGCCAGGAAAACATACTCGTTTTCCTGGCACTATAGTGCCCTGAGGGTGCCCCCACCCTCAGGGTCCCCCTCCCGCCCGGCTCTGGAAGGGGGAAAGGGGTTTAAACTTACCTTTTTCCAGCGCTGGGCGGAGAGCTCTCCTCCTCCTCTCCGCCTCCGATCCGCCCCGCCAAATGTCCTAGTTACCTGAAGGACACCTCCAATATCCTCCAAGTTTTAACAGATCATAAGTGGAAGGAAAATAGCTTTTTGGTGACAGCTGATGTTAGTTCGCTGTACACCATTATTTCTCACGATAAAGGGTGTCAAGCGACAGAACATTTTTTACAGCAGTCAGGAACATTTCCAAGTGGACAAATTGATTTTTTAGTTAAAAGTATCAGATGGATACTGAATAACAATTATTTTTGGTTTAACGATCTTTTTTACTTACAGATATGTGGAACTGCGATGGGCACGAGGTTCGCGCCAAGCTATGCAAATTTATTCATGGCTTTGTGGGAACAAGAATTTATTTACCAAGATGGTAGTTGGAGCGCGAACCTCGTTGCCTATCGCCGTTACATAGACGACATATTTTTCATTTGGCAAGGGGATGAGACATCCCTGATATCTTTTTTGGACCATCTGAATAATAACGATTGGGGAATTAAATTAGTCTCGAATTATAGCAAGATTCTAGTGGAATTTCTGGACCTCCAAATTTATGTTGAGGATGCATGTTTGAAGACATGTACTTTTTTCAAACCTGTGGATGTTAACAGCTACATTGGGGAGAATAGCTGCCATTTTTCCCCATGGTTGCTGAATGCACCCAAAGCGCAACTGCTCAGGATAAGGAGGAATTGCACGGAGGAATGTAAATTCCAAGAACAATCCCACAAAATTCTGAAAGATTTTAGAGAAAAGGGATATAACGAGACATTGTTGGGGAAAGCCCTTGAAGAAGTCAAAATAAAGGACAGAAAAGATCTAATTAAATATAACACTAAAAATAAAGTTGAACCACAAACAATAGGACTTATATGTGACTTTAACTGTAAAAGTAAAGAATTTAGAAAAATAGTTTCAAAGTATTGGCCAATTTTAAGAAATGACCCCCTCCTTAATAGTATTCTTCCGGAGAAGCCTAAGATTGTTTATAGAGGAGTAAAGAATTTAAGAAACACTTTAACATCTAACCATATACCCCTAAAAAGATGTAATAGGGACTTTTTCAACGAAACAAAAGGGTTTATGGTTGTGGACACTGTGGTGCGTGCAAGAACTCAAAAAGTAAGAAGAGACTAGTAAAAGAATTCTCACACCCTCAAAATAAAAAAGTCATGTTTAAGATCAACGAGCTAATTACTTGTCAGTCCACGAGAGTTATTTATCTCTTGATATGCCCATGTGGACTTGTATATGTAGGGCGCACCAAAAGAAAGTTGCACATTAGAGTACAGGAACACATTAGGAATATTAGGAACAACTATGAAAAGCACAGTGTCTCCTTACATTTTAAAATAAACATAATAGAGATCCCACCCAGTTAGAATTCCATGCAATTCAGAGGGTATCACCCGATTGGAGAGGGGGAGATTTTATTAAAAAATTAGGCCAAAGGGAGATGCAATGGATTTTTAACCTGAATACCATGCAGCCTAATGGTCTCAATGATGATTTTGAGTTATGCCATTTTTTAACTTAAATTATTTTTTTATTAGTATGTTTCATACATTTTAAATATTTGCTCTATGGCCATACCAGTCTGAAAATGCCTGATCTCGTCAGATCTCAGAAGCCATCCAGGCTTAGGCCTGGTTAGTACTTGTATGGGAGACCAGATAGGAACCTACTATATATTTATGTTTTTTATATATATATTTTAATATTGATATCATCATTGAAGATAAGCTGCTGACACAATGGAGACCTATTCAATAATAATAAGCATTTCTCCTAAAAGAGCACACTCCTATTCACCACCTATCTTTATGCATGTACTGTCTCTTTGAATAAAAAACAATAGATGCACACCAGTGGTGGTTTTTATCATTAATTTCCAATACTGAGTGTACATCTAATCTTTTTTGTACTAATCTATAGGGTAGAGAGTCCCTATTTGTGTGGTAGCTGCTGTCATTTTATTCAATTATTAACTGAAAGCGCCTTGAAAACACACAAATTCTTATTTCTATATACCACAATTAACTGGCTCTGCAGCATACTTCTATTTTGTTTTTCATCAAAATAGCACCTACTCCTCCTATTTTTTATGGACACCTACTTTAGATCTTAGTAGCGAAGCTTAGCTATACAGACTCACTAGATCTCTAAATCCACCCTAAGCTCTATGTGAAAACATATTCTTTTAATCCATACCTCAGACCACATATATTTCTAGATCTACCTTAGAATCTAAGTGAGAACGAAAGATTTACTTTCCATGCAGGTGATACAGTGACTATTCCTGCACCAGTGTATCACTATATTCCATTGCCACTGTCTTCATATACTGCAACAATTAACCTATTAGAGTCACATAGACTAATGGTATCTTACACCAGCATTCAAGTGGCAATAGGGATATTTGAATAACTATTATATTAGTTTTACATTTATTTCTTCTTTTTCCTCCCATTTTTTTTACATGAGCACCTATTCACTACTTGCTATTTGTATTAGATTTAATAAAATCTATTTATTTTATACTTTTTTATTTTACCCATGGCAACCATTCAGTGGATTTCTGGCAATGACTATTTAGTACATTTCATCTATCCCAGTCCCTATCGGTACCCTTCTCTAGTTTGTTAGCTCCCAGGATCTGGTAAGACTCTGGTGAGGTCTCCCTTTATGGTTATCTCACAAATGATATGTGCTAAGATTTTACACCTGGCTAGCACCAATTATCATTTTAAGTGTTGCTGTTTGAGAGATTCCATTTTGCAATCACAGAGCGCACTGTAATATGAGAGCTTGGAAATCCCTCTGCTGATGTCAGTAGAGGATAAGAGGGTGACATTAAGGGTTGGATTTAGGGACAATGTTAGAAGTTTAATTGTGAGTAGCATTATGTGTTAAATTAGGAGATGCATTATGTGTTGGATTAGGAACATAAATGCTTGTCTGGCACCATAATTTGCTGTGTTGACAGCCTGGGTACCTTCTCTGTAACCACTCTAGCATTGTTTCTGATGTGGAACACTGTTGCCATGCCTACATTTTTGACTCTGCATGGTTTTTAATGTGACTATTGGCAATCTCCATCAACGCAATGCTGTTTTTGCATGTTCTGGTGTTACATATGTGATACCAACCAATTGGAGTGTCCATGTGCCTATTTAAGAATCTCCTCTTGATCCAGTCTTTGCCCTGTCATGGTATCCCTAGCTGATCCTGGAGTATGTTTATTTAGCTATTTTTGGTTCCTGGTTTACTGATATTTAAGTTGTCTTGACTTCCTGACCTTGGCTAGTCTCTCAATATTGTGTACTTCTGTAATCCTTAACTTCGGTCAGCATGATGATTTCCCTATTTCTCTATCTGTTTTCTTATTTAAGCTGGCCACCATTAAGAACAGGTAGTACGTACTTATTTATTCTCCCTTCTACCTCATGAACTGTGATTTACCTCTGCGTGTTGTCTACGTCCTCTCCTGACACCTTTATTTTAACCCCTGCATGTTGCCGCTCATGTATACAAGAATGTCTGAGTTTGGACCAGATCCCACAATTATATATACACTAATGCAATCATTACAAATTAACTGTGTTAATTGCAATCAAATGTTATTTGCAATGATTTTGCTGACGGCAGAGCTGACACTACCTTTCTATTGGCTGTGCTTCCCCTTAGCCCACCACACACAGCACCAGCCAGTAGAGAGATTTAGAGATCACCCTGCACGGCACTATTATGCTCACTATGCAGGCTGCCCTATGGATGAGTGCTCCTCATTATGATTTGTTGCTTCATTGGGAAATCGGACCATTGAGTGTGCATCTTGATATTGTATTTGATTTTGCATATATATTTTGGTTAAACCTATTGAGTGTGCCTAGCTTTATAAACTGGTTTTGCCCTATGGATGAAAGCAGTGCTTAGCAAATGCTCCCTCCCAGAAGGGAGCATTCTTTTTTTTCCCTTCAATTTGACAATTTTTATTGTTTTATAACAGTATGCAGGGGTACCGAAAGTAAGTAAGGGGTGGGTAGTTGGGGTCAGTGGCGTATATATAGGGGTCGCAGCTGCAACAGGGCCCATCACTCCAGGGGGCCCAGCCGCCCTTCGGACCCCTGCAACCCGGTACCAGCCATCATGTTTTGCAGCCCTGCGTGGCAAATCGCTGGGGCTGCAAATTCAAGGGTCCCATCGGGTGACCCATGCCCATGATTTCCAGGAGGCCTGGTCAGTGCTGCGGTTCTTTAACAGCGTGACCGGCCCCCTGTGAGATTACTGCTGGGAGGAAGTGACTGCCCCGGTCACTCCTCCCAGCTATCAGAGACCCTGATCTGCAACTACAGGAAGAGTTTTGTTGAAGTTATTGCTGCCAAAGGAGGTTCAACCAGTTTTTAAATCCAAGGGTTCACATACTTTTTCCACCTGCACTGTGAATGTTTACATGGTGTGTTCAATAAAAACATGGTAACATTTAATTCTTTGTGTGTTATTAGTTTAAGCAGACTGTGATTGTCTATTGTTGTGACTTAGATGATGATCAGATCACATGTTATGACCAATTTGTGCAGAAATCCATATCATTCCAAAGGGTTCACGTACTTTTTCTTGCAACTGTATACAGTTGTGCTCAAAAGTTTGCATACCCTTAGAGAATTCATCTTGCCATCAATTTTCACAACATCAGTGAGCCACCAACATGATTCACAGTGGTGATGTTATTCTTTTCACTATAGGCATTGTTGGCCCCTATTCAAACATAGTGCTTATGCTTGTGACCATAGTGCTTTTGGTCTCGTCACTCCAAATTACAGTGTGCCAAAAGCTGTGAGGCATGTCAAGGTGTTGTCGGGCATTTGTAACCGGGCTTTTTTGTGGCATTGGTACAGTAAAGAATTCTTTCTGCCAACTCAACCTTGCAGCTCATTTTTGTCCGTGTATCATTGTTTTTTGCTCCTTGTAACAACCACACCATCTTTTTCCAGAGCATCCTGTATTTCTCCTGAGGTTATCTGTGGGTTTTTCTTTGTATCCGAACAATTCTTCTGGTAGTTGTGGCTAAAATCTTTCTTGGTCTACCTGATCTTGGCTTAGTATCTTGAATTTTCCACTTAACAAATGATTGAACAGTACTGACTGGCGTTTTCAAGTATTTGAGATCTTTATAAATTCTTTTCCATCTTTACAAAGTTCCATAACCTTGTTATGCAGGTCTTTTTAAAGATCTTTTCTGTTCCCATGGCTCAGTATCTAGCCTGCTCAGTGGATCCACATGAGAGCTAATACACTTATTGACTATTTATACGAAAACACTAATTGCAATTTAAAAAGTCACAGGTGTGGGAACTTAACCTGCAATTGCCCTTTTAACCTGTGTCTGTAACAAGGCCAAACATTTAAGGATATACAAACTTTTGATCAGGGCAATTTGGGTGATTCCTGCTATTATGATTTAGAAAGGAGACAAACAACTATGTAACAATAAATGGCTTCATATAATCAATATATTTCATTAAAATACATTTTGTTGCATGATCAGCCATATTTTCAAAATCAATGCTAAAATTTCAAAATTTTCTGCAAAGGTATGCAAACATTTGAGCACAACTGTATCACTAGAGTAGTTTGTGTTCTGGGATCATAGTTCTTACTTTAAATGTCTTACCAACAATTGCTCTTCTGCTTTTACAACATTCATATATTTATACTGTATTATGAACACTACACTTTCCGGTGTCTCTTTTGGTTCATGTTTAGATTATTGTATCACTATACTCTTTTTGGTATTTTACTTCTTTTTGCTTATTCTTACGATCAGCTTCTCGTTCTCTTCCATTCATTAATTCTACCAGGTATGTAAAATCAGTCCTTCTTAGCATTATGCATTTATGTTTTTCAAGTCTCCACGCTAGTGACTCGCTTTAACCCCTTAAGGACCAAATTTCTGGAATAAAAGGGAATTATGACATGTCACATATGTCATGTGTCCTTAAGGAGTTAAACTACTACCTTCCTCGTTACAACAGCCACTTACTCTATAAGAATATTACCATTAGCTTGGTCTGGTAAGGGTTTTTAGTGGTCTATAAACTTTCTGATAATCAGTTTCAGGTCCAAATTCAGGACATATACAGAGACATGAGCCCTAGGAAGCATCATCTCCTTACAACAACTGGTACGGAGCACAGCTCACAACTAGAGATGTCGCGAACCGTTTGCGAACTTCCCAGCTTCCATAGGCAGCTTCAACATGGATGCTGTCCAGGAGGTGGGAGGGTCTGGGAGGGAGGGTCTGCTGGAGATTGGCCGGGATGTGTCAGCTGACCAGAGCTCGCCGCGAATGGTTCAACATGGATGCTGTCCAGGAGGTGGGAGGGTCTGGGAGGGAGGGTCTGCTGGAGATTGGCCGGGATGTGTCAGCTGACTGGAGCTCGCCACGAACGGTTCGTGGCAAACCGTGGCGAGCCGTTCGCGGGAAGTTCGCGAACGGTTCGCGACATCTCTACTCACAACCAACAGTTAATTTTCTTATAGCTCGCATAGCTCCATATCTTCTACATTTAGTCTCAATTTACTAATTGAACATATTGACATGTTCAATTCCTCAATGCTTTCTTCCTAACAACCTGGAAGTATTGGCAATATGTATAGTTACAGTATTAAGCTAGGTACAATTACGCCTATACCATAAATGGCTTTTGTTATTATGTAGTTATGAGTTTAGGCAGTTTTAATATTTTCCCCCTCTTTTTCAGTCCTACCATGTTAGTTGGTTTTGGCACACTCAATCCTTATTGTTTGCCTTGGCAGTTGATCCCATACCCAGATATAAGGCAGAATGCCTGAAATTGTGGGAGGGGTTACCAGCCTACATCTACTCCATCCTTCTAGACTCCTCCTGACATTCTGCCTACGTTTTTATAAATCCACTCACCTCTCCCGTTTTAATCTCTTTTAATAGATGTGCCCTCTTTTCCAGGCCTACCCTATTCATTGATTTTGACACATCACAACCAATTTGCTACTAATCCTTGTTGTATGCCTCTGCAGTTTTATATATATATATATATATATATATATATATAAAACCTGGGGGCAGCACATACCTGAACATTCATAAATGGGGTGCTGCTGGGGCCAATTTATACAATACACAAGATCCAACACATTCACTCATCAACTAAACAGCAACTTCAAAGCTCACAGATTTCATTAGTTTTTATTTTATTTTTTTAAACACCTAATCTAGGCAAACACAATGGGGTTTAGTTACAGCATATGACCACACATTGCATGCCACAACATCAATGTACCCTATTTTTGGCAGGTCCTACTCTAACAGCCTAATGTCTGCTCTATATACACGTGTATACAAATACAAACACACACACAACTGAGAAATGAAAACATATTTAACATTGAATAGGTGAGAAGATTATATATTATATGTATTTATTTATTTATAAAATATTTTACCAGGATGGATACATTGAGATTTCTCTCATTTTCAAGTATGTCCTGGGTCTTTGTCCATAAAGCATTGCATTATTACAATAAGATACAATATTACAAAAATACAATATACAAACAATTTAATACATAACAGGTAATAAATATATTTACCCATGACAGGTGCATTCTGTGCTGGAGTATATTGCCATAGATCTCTTAAAAGATTTTAGATTGAATGGACATTTGATTCCTGAGGTTATTCCATAATTGCGGTGCTCTGTAGGAAAAGGAGGATCGAGTCACTTTGTTTTTGTATTGCGGTATGCTAAATATCGTGCTAGTAATGGATCGGCGGTTATAGGAGGTATGAACAGCCGGGGTGAGCATTCTACTCAGGTAGGGTGGGGCTTCCCTTTTATGCACAAGGCTGGAAAGATGAAGAGTGTGTCAGGATTCCAGTGACAGCCAGTTTAACTCTTTTAACATGTAACAGTGGTGGGTAAAGTAATTACATTCTAGTACAAAGCGGCAGAATGAATTGCATAACGTATCAAGTTTATTATGGTGGTGTAACGGATCATCTGGTACCCCGACTTGGCACCTCTGTTGACAGACGCTTCCTAGTTGACGCCGAGGTCCATAAGCACCGCAACGGACACCACAACCACCGCAGACTCCACAACCACCATAGCTTAACTGGAGTCTCGCCATCTTCCTTCCACCCTGGATCAACCTCTGTCCTCCAGGACCATGTGGGAAAGACCTCTCCTCCAGGAGAATGTATCAGGAACAGCTCTTAAAAGAGCTATGTGATTAGAGCTCAGTGGAGTATACAAAGTATAGCAATCCCCAGTGTGAATGTAGCAGTTCCCTACAATAATGAGACAAGGCTACGTATTGAGGGTGAAGCAGAACAGAATTAACGGAGGGTTTATTGTCTCTTTATACAAGTTTTCCCACAAGGATACCACCCATGTGGACCTTTTTGAGCACAGGACACAAAGTTACAAAGCCAATCAAACCACTCTTGTACAGTTAGGTACTCCCAGATAATGTACACAAACCCTCCCCTCTGCCTGTGATACAAATACCAAACACAATGGACTAACTCACAGGCAGAAAACACACATTTTTCACAAAACACAGAAAACCCCAAAACATCACATATCCCCACAAATCTTACATCCCTGGATAGCCCTGATCTGGGTGAACAACATATCCAATAATCACCCAGATCAGAGGAGGGGTTCAAAAGTTTTATTAAAGTCACATTTGACCGACCACAAGCATGGTTTTCATGCCTAAAATAGTCCCACAGATTTAGGATGTGCGGCCGGTGTATCTTCTCCTCTATCCTGGAGATAATTGGCTTAAGTGGCTGTGGTAACTTAATTATCTCCAGGTACAGGAAATATCTCGCCAAAAACTGCTACAAAAACCATATAAAAATACATGACTATTCTAATAAAATGTTTAAACTATATGTCCAACATATCCATAGATAGCTTGGATCTGAGCGCTCAATATGTCCAATGTTAAAAGTGCCCAATAGTACAAATAAGGGTGGGGTCAGAAAATAGCAAGGACTGATGGGAGATTGAGGAGGGACAAAGCAGCCAGTTTAAACTGGTCTGGCAGTGTCCCTGGGACAACACCCTTCTGGAGAACAATAGGACAGGAAAAAGGGGGGAGGGGAAGATGCACATTTTCCCATGGAGGTTACTTTTTAGCGCGTCTTTTTGCAGGGTCCATAGTCTTGGAGCAGGAGGCTGGCAATCAGGCCACTCCAGAAGCCAGTGGCGAAGGGTAGTTCGTCACAGGTGGGTTTCTGGTGCGGGTGCATACACTACATCCCCATTATCAATGACCGGCATTAGCATTTGTTGCATCTGTTTCTATACTGTAGGGCTTAGGCGGCATTTGTTTCTGTACAGGGCACCTAGTTTTTGGTAAAGTTTTGAAGAGATATTTTCAATTTGAAGGCCCAGGACAGATTGGAGTCTAGTAACATACCTATATATTTAAAAGAGCAGACTGCTGTCAGTGTGCTATTTGAATTTCTTCAGATATACAATTGTTGATTTTGTAGTTTGTGTAATTTATGTACAGTTCCAAAGATCATTGAAATGGTTTTGTCAGTGTTTAGGAAGAGTTTATTATCCGCTATCCACTTTTCTACCTCTGTGAATTGGTTTTGGAGCACAGCCTCAAGCTGCAGCTTGGGTCTACTGGCATAGATTACAGTGTTGTCTGCATACATGTGTACAGTTGAGGATTTGGAGACGTTAGGTAGATCATTTATAAATAATGTGAATAGCAGGGGCCCGAGTATGGAGCCTTGGTGAACACCACACGTGACTGCAAGAGGGAGGGAAGCGCTATCAGAATTGCCCACATATTGCAATCGGTCTGAAACATACGATCAAAACCAGGTTAGCGGACTATCACCAATGCCTGAGTTTTTAAGTTTGTGCAAAAAAATGCCACAGTCTACTATGTCAAAGGCCTTGCCAAAATCAAGGAAAATAGCTCCAGTTAGGTCTCCTTTTTCCATGCCAATTTGGATGTCATTGCAAACTTTTAAGAGGGCAGTCAAAGTTGAGTGACTTGGACGAAAGCCTGATTGATCAGGGGTCAGATAATTTGATTGTGGATAATATTCACATAGTTGAGTGTGGACACATTTTTCCAAGATTTTTGACAATACAGAGAGCAATGATATCAGGCGATAGATACCAAAGTATTGTCACCACTTTTATGGATAGGTACAATGAGGAATAAATTTAATACTTACTAGTATACTTTCCTATCTTTTTGTAGCCATTAAATAATGTGCTATCTAGGCATACTGAAATGAAAAATACATTTAAATATTACTATCTTGAACACCCAAAATAAGTTTTGGGGATGGCTTTTCTGCAAACCGCTTGGCAGTGAAGGGGTTAAACATGAAATAAACAAATGTCTTAAATAAAAATGAAACGTTGGCAATATATGGAAAATACAAGCCTTTACATTAATCTACAATATTATAATTATGTACAATAAACACAATTTAAAGAATGTAATGTATAAACATAACACTTTGAAAATAAATAAGAAGGAAAATGAAAGATTTTAACAGAATGATTTTCTGTTTTTCTCAGAGAGAACATAATGGCATTGATTGAAAATAAAATTCCTTAATTACAAATTTGTCCAGATTAATTTGTATGCTCTTGGAGATTTTTAGTATATTCCAGTAAAAGCTAGAAATAGAAAAGGGTGAGTAATACACGGATAGAATAGCATTTCTCACTGCTGTTTTGTCATTTCATTAGAAGGTCACACATAAGACATGGGTTGTTCGGTGTTGCCTGCACAGTAAGACAATATAAATCAGTGACGATGATATTAATTCTATTATATCTATGTACCTTATGTCATCTCATAAAAACATATTGTTTGCTTTATAGGATACAACAGATGTTGCATTTACCACGTGTATATTTATGGATACTTTTACATAAATATTCATTGAGCTGTTAATTGACTTAATATGCATGATCAGAATCACTCCTTGGTTGAAGGCTTTGCAACTCATCTAACATTAACTCCAAGAAGCAAAGACTGTTTGCAATATGTACATAATTACATATTGTTATCTTTTTATTTAGAAAT
>OW240915.1:175361902-175390203 GCA_933207985.1 Pelobates cultripes | reverse complement strand
TAGACAACCCAAGGTATTGCAAATGGGGTATGTCCAGTCTTTTTTAGTAGCTATTTGGTCACAAACACTGGCCAAAGTTAGCGTTAGTATTTGTTTGTGTGTGAAAATGCAAAAAATGCCAATTTTGGCCAGTGTTTGTGACTAAGTGGCTACTAAAAAAGACTGGACATACCCTGTTTGCAATACCTTGGGTTGTCTACTATTGCAAATGGTATGCCATCATAGGGGTAATTTTCATTCTTGGGCTACCATAGGGTCTCAAAGGCAACGTAGCCAATCTGGCGAATTTTAATGTGAAAAAAATGAAACACAAGCCTTATATTTGACGCTGTAACTTTTTGAAAACACCATAAAACTTGTACATGAGGGCTGTTTGCTGAACATATTTTAGCCAAAATTAGTAAAAAGTATCACAGCAATAATATTGTCCGTGTAATGCTGTTTGTGCGTGAAAAATGCACAAAACGTCACTTTTACTGGCGATATCATCGTTGTAATACATTTTACTGTTTTGAAACACTAATATTTGTGTTCAGCGAAGTCTCCCGAGTAGAACAGTACCCCCCATGTACAGGTTTTATGGGGTCTTGGAAAGTTATAGGGTTAAATATAGTGCTAGCAAATTAAATTCCCTTTACTTTCGGCATGGGTTGTCAGGCAGGTCCCGCTAATTGTAATTAATTAAGATACCTAATTATGTAAAAAATATTACATAAATATATATGTAGAATTAATATATGTATATATATACGTATGTGTATATATATGTATATATCTATATAATTTTTTTAAAATATTTTTATTTATATATAGGTATATATATAGTGATATATACGTATATATTTATGTATATAGATATATATATTATTTCGTTCTACGTGTATTTTGATATATATATATATATATTAATTTCACAAAACAGTTAGAACGAAATAACACACATCTATATATATTTTAATTATTTATTTTTAATTATTTTTTAAATTTTATTTTTTAACGTATTTATATTTTTATTTTTTTTATATTATATATAAATATATATATAACAATAATTATATATATATTTAATCAGTATCAGTCTACGTGTAATTTGATATTAATATATATATATAATTATATATATATTAATAGTAAAATACACCTAGACGGTGTACGTGTGTGTATGTATATGTGTATATATATATTTAGATCATATATATATAATATATACATATGATCTAAGTATATATTATTTTTTTTTTACACCAATAAATGTAATTTTAATTTTATTTTCAGCCAGCAGGGGGACCACCTGTCATTACAGGCAGCCCCCTGCTGGCAATGCAGGAGGCAGCCTACCCGGCCATGTGATTGTGGGGTCCTCGCTAGGACCCCACTCTCACATGGTCGGGGAGCACCGGAGGAGAAGGATCTGCCGCGGGGGGGCTCCCTGGGAGTCCCCCCCACCGCGATCGCCGGCGTGGGACCGCCGGCGACCGGGTAAGTTAACAAAAAACGGAGGGCGTACAATTACGCCCGGCGGCGTTTAGAGCCGCCTATTAGAGGGCGTAATTGTACGTCCTCCGGATTTAAGGGGTTAAATATTTGCTCTATGGCCATTCCAGTCTGAAAATGCCTGATCTCGTCAGATCTCAGAAGCCATCCAGGCTTAGGCCTGGTTAGTACTTGTATGGGAGACCAGCTAGGAACCTACTATATATTTATATGTTTTTTATATATATATTTTAATATTGATATCATCATTGAAGATAAGCTGCTGACACAATTGAGACCTATTCAATAATAATCAGCATTTCTCCTAAAAGAGCACACTCCTATTCACCACCTATCTTTATGCATGCACTGTCACTTTGAATGAAAAACATTAGATGTTTTTATTTTTTTTGATATGTAAATTTTATGAATTAACTTGTAAGCAATATACAATAATACTATCCCCCTTTCTCCCTTCATTTTTTCGTTTATATATCGCTCAAATTGAGCATCTGGCTTGTAAATAGGAACGGACTTAGTTGAAGGAAGGGCATTTTGCCCAACTTAAAAATGGACGATATGGAACTGTGAGCCCTACATTGAAAACACGCCCAATTTGTGATGCGGCACGTGATGCTTCGGGTCACATGACTTGTTCCGAGACCGGAGCATTCTCATTACTAACACAACACAGCTGTTCATGAAAAAGGACGCCAGCGGATTGGAGGGAGGGAAGTTTGAAGGACCACACAGGAGGAAGTACAAAGTATTTAAACAAGTAACAGCAGCAACTATATTACCGATTGAAAAAGCTGTCTGGGTACAGTGAAACATGTTTTGACTGGAGGATTGAAGATTCCACATTTTATAATTTCTTACAATTTTGTTCATATTTTATTTGTAAGTTTTTACTACTTTATTTAATAAATTTTGTTTTATATTTGGAATCCACCCTCCATTGTTGCTGCTTAAAGAAGGGTAGTTGCCCCCTTAAAGGCACAGACACCTACACACCAGGAGCCAGGTATAGGGCTCCACATCAGGTGAGAAGCCACTTTTTCTGCACTATTTGACATTGTACATTGGGATTGACCGCACTAGGGGTTCTCCTCTTCCCCTTGTTCTCTCTCTCTCTCTCATGTATGCATAAGGATCTCCAGACGCCTAGAGGACCGATTGGGTACTGTGTCACCATAAGCACACGCAGGCCATTGAGATCTGAGCCTATCCTATAGGGCTCTGCTACATGTGAGTGAGACCATATAGAATATTCCCTCACTGCACTTATTGAAAACGTTATCTGCACTATTTCTTGCATTTACATTTGTTTCAGATATATCGCTATGAGTCACGTTTTCCATACATATGTATGTTAACCCATATGGGTGAGTCAACAAATTTGTAAGCGCTCCATATGCACACCAGTGGTGGTTTTTATCATTAATTTCCAATACTGAGTGTACACCTAATCTTAATTGTGGTATATGTGTGCACACGTCTGTGCCTGAATGCTCAACTTCGTCAGAGTAGAATCATCCATAATTTCTATATTGCTCTAATGTTCTAGGTGTCTGTGTAAGGTGGGTGAAAAAAAAGTCTAGCTAGCTAAGTAACTGTTAATCTAGAATGATAGTAACATCTCTGGGTAAGGAGTGCTCTGAAAGGCAAGTGGACAAAGCACAGCTCACAGATAGTGCAAAACCGGTAACCCACCAAACGCTGCTAATATAAAGCTGTCACTAAATCCCACTATCTAATAACACATAATGTCTAAGAAGTAAGGCAGACAGAAAGAAACAATAATAAAAAAAATATATATATTAATTATTAAAAGCAATAGTGCATTAGCAAGTCAAGGTGCTAGATCAAGATCTGGAGAACAGCACAAAAGACCCCCTGGACGAATCCATGCACGCTAGTACAAGTAAAATAAAATATTATTTCCTCATTATTTCCTTTAGAGATTGTCTAAATGTTTATTATCATTTAGGATTATTTTTCACATTGAGCCGAACTTTCCATTTCGTATAATTTAATATAATTGAGCTGCAATACCGTAGCACATACACACACTGTGTACTACTGTATCTCTGATTCTTTCAATCATTTTGTGGGCATGCAACATTGTTACTATATTCGAGAGACAAATGTATCTCTTGAAATAGCTACTATATCTCCATATGGGTCAATAAGCTTCTAGCTCTGATCTTGTTCAACGCTTAGGGCTACACCATTACGAACAACATATTTCATAAGAGATTTTATTCTCCCCCCTTGTTTAATCAAGAAATAAGAAAAACTATTGGATTTTAATAACAAGAAATTTAGTTTTCCACCGATAACCAGTTGATCTGGTTATTTCATAAATGAAAGCATTTCCAAGGAAGCTTCATTTACGTGACTTATACCATTTACATACTGACTCTAAGTAAAGATAAGTTTCACACTGACTCTAAGTAAAGATAAGATGTATAACACTTCTATTCATCCAGGAAGGGGTTAATTTATCTCACTTAGGTGACTCCCCTCCTGAGTTAATGCTAATTCATCACATCATAATACACATATTTTAAACTTACCAATCAGAAAACCTTTCCACTGAACCAATGAGATAACTTCGGCTCCTTTTTCAATTCAGTGCTCTGTACCGACCGGTTCCTTTCTGACAAGCCAGGTCAGGTGAAACGCGTGCGTCAAGGGGTCTTTTGTGCTGTTCTCCAGACCTTGAACTAGCACTCTGACTTGCTACAGCGCTATTGTTTTTAACAATTAATATTTATTATTTTTCATTTTTCGTTCTGTCTGCCTTACTTCTTAGACATTAGGTGTTATTAGATAGTGGGATTTAGTGACAGGTGCCCTCATAGGCACGGGAGGGAAGCAGCTTTATATTAGTAGCATTTGGTGGGTTATCAGTTCTGCACTATCTGGGAGCTGTGCTTTGTCCACTTGCCTTTCAGAGCATTCCTTACCGGAGATGATACTATCATTCTAGATTAACAGTTACTTAGCTATCAAGCTGTTTTTTTCACCCACCTTACACAAACACTACTCCCCTATCCCGTGTCTTGGAAGGGCTTATTAGAATCTTATAAGGGCTTATTAGAACACTAATCATGGTTTTCTTCTATGCTATTTTGGTCTACGCATATTCCAACAATTTAACTATTTCCTAGAACATTAGAGCAATATAGAAATTAAGGATGATTCTACTCTGACGAAGTTGAGCATTCAGGCACAGACGTGTGCACACATATACCACAATTAACTGGCTCTGCAGCATACTTCTATTTTGTTTTTCATCAAAATAGTATCTACTCCTCCTATTTTTTATGGACACCTACTTTAGATCTTATTAGTGAAGCTTAGCGATACAGACTCACTAGATCTCTAAATCCACCCTAAGCTCTATGTGAAAACATATTCTTTTAATCCACACCTCAGACCACATATATTTCTAGATCTACCTTAGGATCTAAGTGAGAACGAAAGATTTACTTTCAATGCAGGTGATACAGTGACTATTCCTGCACCAGTGTATCACTATATTCCATTGCCACTGTCTTCATATACTGCAAGAATTAACCTATCAGAGTCACATAGACTAATGGTATCCTACACCAGTATTCAAGTGGCAATAGGGATATTTGAATAACTATTATATTAGTTTTACATTTATTTCTTCTTTTTCCTCACTGTTTTGTACATGAGCACCTATTCACTACTTACTATTTGTATTAGATTTAATAAAATTTATTTATTTTATACTTTTTTATTTTACCTCTGGCAACCATTCTGTGGATTTCTGGCAACAACTATTTAGTACATTTCATCTATCCCAGTCCCTATCGGTATACTTCTTTAGTTTGTTAGCTCCCAGGATCTGGAAAGACTCTGGTGAGGTCTCCCTTTATGGTCATCTCACAAATGATATGTGCTAAGATTTTACAGCTGGCTAGAACCAATTATCATTTTAAGTGTTGCTGCTTGAGAGATTCCATTTTGCAATCACAGAGCGCACTGTAATATGGGAGCTTGGAAACCCTTCTGCTGATGTCAGCAGAGGATGAGAGGGTGACATTAAGTGTTGGATTTAGGGACAATGTTAGGACTTTAATTGTGGGTAGCATTATGGGTTAAATTAGGAGATGCATTATGTGTTGGATTAGGAACATAAATGCTCGTCTGGCACCAAAATTTGCTGTGTTGACAGCCTGGGTACCTTCTCTGTAACCACTCTAGCATTGTTTCTGATGTGGAACACTGTTGCCATGCCAATTTTTTGTTGACTCTGCATGGTTTTTAATGTGACTATTGGCAATCTCCATCAGTGCAATGCTGTTTTTGCACGTTCTGGTGTTACATATGTGATACCAACCAATTGGAGTGTCCGTGTGCCTATTTAAGAATCTCCTCTTGATCCAGTCTTTGCCCTGTCATGGTATCCCTAGCTGATCCTGGAGTATGTTTATTTAGCTATTTTTGGTTCCTGGTTTACTGATATCTGAGTTGTCTTGACTTCCTGACTTTGGCTAGTCTCTCAATATTGTGTACTTCTGTAATCCTTAACTTCGGTCATTCCAAAGAACTTTCCCATGCCGTGTAAAATGACACAGAGCACTCTGCTTGGTTAGCTTGAAATCCAGTCAATCAGACTGCTCTGTGTCATTTTACACACCGTGGGAAAGTTCTTTGGAATTTTCCCACGCTGTGTAAAATGACACAGAGCACTCCGATTGCTTAGTTTGAAATCCAGCCAATCAGAGTGCTCTGTGTCATTTTACACAGCATGGGGAAGTTCTTTGGAATTACCGAAGTTAAGGACCAAACTTAATTTACCCACGCTGTGTAAAATGACATAGAGCACTCTGATTGGTGGATTAAGTAACCAATCAGAGTGTTATGAGTCAAATTACCCACCAATCAGAGTGCTCTGAGTCTAATTGCAGGGAAGGGCAAGGCTTTATAAGCCTTCCCCCTCCCTGCAGAGCTCAGTCTGCGTGGAGCCCTCCATGGGTGAAAATGGATTTATTTATTTTTTGCGCTCGTTTTTTTTTTTTTTTTGTGCGTCGGTTATTCTGGATTTTTATTTGGCCTTTTTTAGGGCTGAAAAAAGAAGAGTTTAGAAGAAAGAAGACATCAAATGGTAAGTCTATTTTTTATTTATTTTTTTACAGGTATTTAGATAAGGGTCCCCGCTCATTATTTTTAGGATGAAGGGGATAAGTAGGGGTTATTTTTTGGGGGAAGGAGGGTGACTAGGGGTTTGGGGACCCCTAGTCACCTATGGGGTGGTTACATTTTTATTTAGGGCCCCCAACCACCACTCAGGGGTGGGGGCCGGGGGAGGACAGTAGGTCCCCCACCATTTTTATTTATGGCCCCCACCTACCGCTCAGAGGTGGGGGCCGGGGGAGAGGACAGTAGGTCCCCCCCAATTTTTATTTATGGACCCCACCCACCGCTCAGGGGTGGGGGACGGGGAGGGGAGGAAAGTAGGTACCCTCCCTTATTGTTATTTTGCAGTCAAGGATTGGGAAGGTCATTGTCACATTTTAAATTTACAATGCAAGTCTCACAAGGGAGAAATTAAAGTGAGTTCAAAGTGAATTGCAGATTTAACTCCGTAATTTAAATCTTAATTTCGCACAGTTTTTTTTTTTTTTTTTTTAACTTTCTCTAACTTTCCAAAACACCATAAAACCTGTACATGGGGGGTACTGTTATACTTGGGAGACTTCACTGAACACAAACATTAGTGTTTCAAAATAGTAAAACTTATTACAACAATGATATCATCAGTAAAAGTGCCATTCGTGTGTGAAAAATGAAAAAAATCTTTGCTTTTACTGAAAATATCATCATTGCAATTTATCATTTTGAAACACTACTATTTGTGTTCAGCGAAGTCTCCCGAGTAAAACAGTACCCTCCATGTTCAAGTTTTATGGTGTCTTGGTAAGTTACAGGGTTTAATATAGTGCTTGCAAATTAAAGTCTCTGCACTTTCTGCCTGGTTTGTCAGGCATGTTAATCAAATTTTAATTAATAAAATCACATAATTATGTTAAAAGATTACTTAAAGGATCACTATAGGGTCTGGAACACAAACCTATATTCCTGACCCTATTAACACTACCATCTAGTCCCCCTGGGCCCCTCATGCCTCCATAAATATAGCAAAATCTTACTGTATTCAAGCCAGAAGCTGTAATTCTGCATGCTGTTTGCCTAAAAAAACAAAAACAAGCAGTCTGCTGACATCATCAGAAGTGGTAGCCTGATCCAATCACAATGCTTCCCCATTGTATTGGCTGAGAATGACGAAGAGGCAGATCAGGGGCAGAGCCAGCATGATTCAAACACAGCCCTGGCCAATCAGCATCTCCTCATAGAGATGAATTGAATCAATGAATCTCTATGAGGAAAGTTCAGTGTCTGCATGCAGAGGGTGGAGACACTGAATGTTTGGATGCATTTTAGGCAGCCATGATCCAGGAAGGATTTCTAACAGCTATCTGAGGAGTGGCCAGTGAAGTTATCACTAGGCTGTAATATAAACACTGCATTTTCTCTGAAAAGACAGTGTTTACAGCAAAAAGCCTGAAGGGAATGATTCTACTCACCAGAACAAATTTAATGTATATAGTTGTTCTGCCGTGCCCTGTGCACATGTGCGACCAAGCTCTGCCCACTTGGTGATGTCATAACGTGATGACAATGCGTTAGTTTCCATAGTGATGCGGGTAACCACAGCATCGCTATGGGAATAAAGAGAAACAAACATGCAGTGAAGCAGACTTATAAGGTAGAGAGCATGATAAAGTGACAGATCGAGAGGATGATATTAAGAGGATGAGATTAAGAAAACCATGTGTAGCCATGTTGTATGCATATTCCTGTGTGTAAATGAGATAGTGCAGACTGGTAATTTCTCATAGGCAATAATAAAGTGCACTTTTAAAGTGACAGGCATCTAAGAAAAATAACAGGCATCTAAGAAAGATCTGTGCCTGTAAAATAGTGTTACAAGTGATCATCAATACAGTGATCATAGGAAAGTGACATATGCCAATATAATAAAGTGCTAATAGTGATAACCAGTCAAAACTAACACAAAATCCAAAAAGTGCTTAAAGTGCCATCATATATAAAGCATATCAATTCATCACTGATTATATGTACTATAACTGTATTAACCAGTATAAGTGCATATGGATTAAAAACATACATAACAATCACTATAAACTAAACACATATATATAATACAGCTATACACACATATCTATATACACACACACATTCTAAGATATACAATCCTTTCCATACTAGTGTTGTCTTATAAGTCATATGTTAGTCTGTTCAATTAAATACCACTTTATAATGTGGTGTGAACTATATGTACTATATATCTAATTATATGTCATTCTAATGGCCATTATGTGTTGACATCAACAATAGTATATCATATATCTAGGAATATGTATCCTAAAAGAAATTAAATGCAAACTGGAGCTCTATAACTAAGACTATTATGCATATACTAAAATTCTATGCAGACAATATATTCAAAGAAGTATTTATAAAAAAAAGTTTATAAAAAGGAGTGGAAGGAAATAGTTCCGTTCAAGCCTCTTGGGGACACTGTGTCTAATTCACAGATCCAAAAAAGTCTCTCTATTCAGTAACAACTTTCCCCGGTCTCCTGCTCTTCTTGATACAGGGACGTGGTCAATAGCTATACCCTTTAAGGTGCCTTATGGATGTTTCTGCTCAAAAAAGTGTTTAGCCACTGGTTTATCAGACGCCCCGTCTCTGTATGCCAGTCTAATGCTAGACCGATGACCTCTGATCCTCTCACACAGTGCTGTTTCCATCTTTCCAATATAGATAAGGCAACATAGGCATGTAAGCTTGTATGTGACATGTGTGGTCTTAGACATGATAGTGCTTTTTATGGAATATTTCTTGTTAGTATGTGATGTGAAAAAGTTCTCGATGGTGTCATGTGTCCACACGTTATGCATCCGAGACATTGGCTCAGTTCTGAGTAATGATTTTATCTGTATAACTTAAAACAGGGTCTGTGTGGACCAAGAGATCTTTTAAATTCCTATTCCTCTTAAAGCAAACGAGAGGGTGTTCTTTTAAGAATTTAGGGAGGGTGTCATCTGCAGCCAAAATTCTCCAGTTTTTTTCTGATGGCTGAGGAGATCTGAGTGATAAATTGGTGGAACGTGGTAGGAAAAAACTATTTTTGAACTGTCGCTGCCTCCCTAGGTGCTCGAGGAGTCCTAGCTTTCTCTAGAGCCTTGTCAAGGGTAGAGTAGTGGTATCCACGTTCCAAGAACTTTTCTGTCATTTCCAACAGTTGTCTCTCTTTTATGTCTTCATCAGTGTTATTCCTCATAACCCTTAGGTATTGGGCTTTTGCGAGTGATTTTTTTAGTGCTTGAGGGTGAGCACTCTAAACGTGTAGTAATGTATTACGATCAGTTGTTTTCGTATACAAGCTGTAATCTATTCTATTTGTATTGATGGATCATTCTACATCCAGACACTGAACTGATGTTTGCAGACATTCTAATAGGTGTTGATAGCTTGTTGAGTTTTTCAACCATGGTATGTGCATCAGTCGCGGTGCCTTTCCACATGATTAAGAGGTCATCTATCTATTAATAGTACCCCTGTATTAGATGGCCGTATGGTATCAGAATATTCCTTTGTTCATATGCGAACATATATGAGTTTGCATATATGGGGGCCATAGCCGCCCCCATCGATGTACCCGAAGTTTGTAGATACCATTGATTTACAAACCGGAAATAATTCTGTTCCAGTGTTAATGCCAGTATTTCCAAGATATATTCAATGGGTGGCCCCCTGTATACTGCTGAAGCTGTAAGCACCTGATGCATGGCTTCTATCCCACCTTCATGTGGGATAACAGTGTATAAACTTTTCACATCCATGGTAATTAGAATAGGTTTATCATCCAGAAATCTGATGTTATTGATTTTGCTCAAGAGTGTAGGTGTATCTTTAATACAAGTTTCTAGTTGTTCTATCGGTCCCTTAAATAAGAAATCAAGCCACTTAGCTAGAGGTTCCAGGATTTCTTTGATTGCGGACACTATTGGGCGTTTTGGAGGTCTTTGTGCATTCTTATGAATTTTCGGAATGCTGTAAATGATGGCACTACGTGGGTGCTTCTAATTAAGAAACTGAAACAAGTCAACATCGATAAAACCCGCTCTTAAGTCCATAGAGAGAGTGTTGTATATAACACGTTGGAAGTCCATGGTGGGATCATGATCCAGGAGTTGATATATACTTGTATCCTGTAATTGACTCTTCAACTCGTTTGCATAGTCTATATAGTCCATTAAGACTATGCCCCCTCCTTTGTCTGAAGAGCATATAATTATGTATTTATCCTCAGCCAGATTTTAATGAGTTGGCGTTGATACTTTGAGACATTCTGAAGTCTATTAGTGGATTTGGACATTGCCACATGTGCATCTTTGTTAGTTAACAATAGATAAGTTTTAATTGAAGGTTTGTTAGTTGATGGATCAAAGGTTGATTTGAGCCGACATTTCTCTTTCATTTCATCATTGGCAGTGGTTGTGGTAGCATTGCCTTTATTAAAGTATTCCTTCAGTCGAAGATTCCTGCCAAACTTGAACCATTTAACCTCCCACTTAAATTGGTTGGCATTGGCCGTGGGGACGAATGATAGTCGTCGACTTTATGAATCAACTTCTTCTTTGATTAACGGCCTGTGGGACAAATGAAATATGGGGATTATTTCTTGTGAGGTGGCTTGCCTTTTGCCATCCCTTTTGGTTTTCCCACCTCTTTTGGTTCTGCGCTTCTTCTTGCACGGCTCCTGGTAGAGGTTCCCATTTCTGCGGCCCCTAAAAAAGTGGAGTTTGGGGCGTAGGTTCATTTATGTTGTTGTCGGAGGCAGATTCCCCTGACATGGTGTCAATTGTGACTATCCTGGGTTTGACAATTCTTTTACATTGCCTTTTCGGTCTTTGTGTACTATTTCCAGATAACCACCTGTAGACTCTGTGGTCCTGGTAGTCCTGTTGGACTTTCTCAAATTTCTGCTTCTTGAACCTGATTAGTTCGTTCTTATATTTTAACCGGTCCTCTTGGAGCTTTTGTTGTAATTTCTGCTCCTCCGTAGAAGCTAGTAATAAGGCATGTTCAGTTTAAATTTCCAGAATCTTCTTATCCACATCAACCAAGTCTTCTTTGACGTCCTTAATAATAATGAGCATCATATCCAATGATACTCTATTGAGGACCATGGTCCAGTCCTTGCAGACCTTCGAAAGCATATATGTTCGTATATGAACAAAGGAATATTCTGATACCATACGGCCATCTAATACAGGGGTACTATCGATATATAGATGACCTCTTAATCATATGGAAAGGCACCGCGACTGATGCACATACCATGGTTGAAAAACTCAACAAGCTATCAACACCTATTAGAATGTCTGCAAACATCAGCTCTGAAAGAGTTCAATATCTGGATGTGGAATGATCCATCGGTACAAATAGAATAGATTTGAACGCATCGTCTTCACGTTATGACATCACTAAGGGGGCGGAGCTTAGTCACACATGAGCACAGGGCATGGCAGAACGCCGGTTAGATGGTGGTTTCACCTGGGGGTAAGTCAATTTAGCTAATATTGTCATGTATAAAAGTAATGAATGTTCATTATATGTTTGTATTTGATCCTGATGAAAGTCCTCTATTATTAATAAATTTTGGACTTTAAAAACCCGTGAGTGCAGCTACCTATTTGGAACAATATATATGTATATATATATATATATATATATATATATATATATATATATATATATATATATATATATATATATATAAAAACACACTTTTAATTTATTTTACATGTTTAATAATATATTTTTTTTTACACTTCCCACCAGCAGGAGGACTGTCTGACAGCCCAGATAGCCCCCCTCCTGACATACCCACAGCCAGCTATTGGGGGCCATCTGATCGCTCTTTGAGAGCAATCACATGGCCCCAGGGGCCTGATTTGCCGGGGACGGCTGCCTGGGCTGTCAGGCAGTCCTCCCGAAGAGGATTGCGGCAGAGGTAAGTACCGCAGAGCTTCTGGAGGCTTAAGCCGTTACGGCATTGTATGCTGCCCCAACGGCTTTAAATCCCATTATAATGGGGACGGCATAGAACGCCGTAATGACGTTAAGGGGTTAATTATGTTACACCTGTTGTGTGCTTTTAATGTATGTGTGAGTTTGAACTATTGCAGGAAAATTTATATGATTTGTGTTATGATATGAATATTTTAGGAGCCAACATAATTCTCAGCTCCAAATGTCATATTATGCATTTACTTTTTATATTGGTTCTCTAGGTGGTCATAATGTGATCTTAGTGGACATTATTGTTACTTGCAATGTACTCCTTTACAGTATTAATACATACTGGTTGTCTACCTGTAAAAGGATTATTTTTACTGCTACTAATTAACTTTACGTGTCTCCATTTTTCTCTGTCATACCAATGGGTTCAGGCTCACTACTTGCATTTTTTAACATATTCTCATGACAATAGTTAAGTTTTAATAGAAGCAACAATACTAATAGCGTGCTGTTTTTACAATAGAAAATGCACTTTATTTTTACATAGCACATTAACCAACCTAAAGACCATGCTTAATGGACTCATTACCTATTAATACATATTTTATTTTCAAACATACTGCCGCCTATCACAGCAATTATAATGTGTATTATGGAAAAAATTAAGTTTAATCAGTTAACAATTAAATTCAAGACGATTTATTCTTCCCTTAGATTATAATTGTACCTTGTTATTTATAATGTGTTGCCTATGTCTTCCAAAAAATAGGTAAACTTGCTCTGAAGAAATTGCTCCTTATCTGATGAACTGACTCCACATACTGGGCAGTATTAATAATGGAAGTTTGCGCACCTAATGTTTACGAATTGTATACGTCTATATCAGAGACTTGCCATATATATATATAACCTTGAAGTTGTCCCCTATTTTTTCTCATAGTCTGAACTCAGTTCGGGATTACTCATAATCAGACCCCTATCTGGGCTGGAGTTTTGGAACTAAGGGGATCCTCACTGAGCTAGAAGGTCTACTCATGCTACACCCTCTTACCTAATGGAAAATGGTAAACTACATTTCTATTAGCTATAGATCACTTTAAGAGCTCCCTTGTGGTCCCCTGGGGCTTCTCAATCGTTTCTAATTTTATAGTTTAACCACTCTATTTTCCTTTTTGCATGCATTATTGTCTTCCTTGTATCATATGCCCTTTTCTTATTTTTTATCTCTTGGTTTATTGTCAAACTAAGACACAATGGTTTCATTTTTTTAAATATATTTATTGCCCAGTGGTACATACTGAGAAATGCACCTTTCTAGTATTTGTTTGAAGATATTCCATTTATCCTTAGTGTTTATGCCAGTCAAGATTCTGCAAAGCTCCATATTGAAACTGGCCTTTTAAAAATTATATGTTTTAGTATACCCTATTTGCTTTTGCTTTTTTGACTTTATTTTAAAAGACACCATATTGTGATCACTATTTCCCAAGTGCTTTCCTGCTTGAATATTCGTCAAAAGATCAAAATTGTTTGTTATAACCAAATTCAGACAAGCTTCTTTTCTAGTTGGTGCTTGTACCAGATGTGACATAAAAGTGTAATTTAATGACTCTGTTGCAGGACACCGTGTGACAGTGACAGGAACAAAAACATCTTGGCAAAATGGTGAAGGTTGGTGTTAATGGTTTTGGTCATATTGGCCGTATAGTGACCTGAGCTGCCTGTGATAATGAGTGTAAAAAGGTTGACATTGTTGCCATCAATGACCCATTCATTGACGTAGACTTCATGGTTTACATGTTTAAATATGACTCTACCCATGGAAACTTCAAGGGAACCATTGAAGCAGTGTATGGAAAACTGGTTGTGAATGGTCATGCAATCACGGTCTTCCAAGAACGGGACACAAGCAACATTGAATGGGGAGTTGCCGGTTTAGACTATGTAGTAGAGTCTACTGGTGTCTTCACAACCATTGAAGGGTGGTGCAAAACACTCCATCTGCTGATGCTCCCATGTTTGTTATTGGTGTAAACCATGAAAAATACAATTCCCTTAAGTTTGTCAGCAATGCCTCCTGCACCACAAACTGCCTGGCTCCTCTGGCCAACGTGATCAATGACAACTTTCACATTGTTGAAGGACTGATGACCACAGTACACGCTTTCACTGCCACCCAAAAAACAGTGGATAAACCATCTGGCAAACTTTGGCGTGATTGAAGAGGCCCTGGACAGAACATCATTCCCGCATAAACTGGTGCAGCAAAAGGTGTTGGCAAAGTCATCCCAGATCTGAATGGAAAACTTACTGGAATGGCATTCCGTGTTCCCACACCAAACATGTCTGTAGTGGATCTGACTGTCTGCCTGGAAAAGCCAGCTAAATATGATGATATCAAGGATACCGTTAAGGCTGCAGCTGAAGGACCCATGAAGGGAATCCTTGGCTACACTGAAGATCAGGTTGTCTCCACTGACTTCAATTGAGATGCACGCTCATCCATTTTTGATGCTGGTGCTGGTATTGCTCTGAATGATTACTTTGTGAAGCTGATCTCCTGGTATGACAATGAATATGGATACAGTAACCATGTGCTGGATCTCATAGTTCACATGTTCTCCAAGGAATAGACTATTGACCTCCTTCCTGTCACTGAGGGTCCCCAATTCACCTAGTGGTATTGTCACTGTAGGACCACAGAGTCACCCTCACTAACTTGTCTGTCTCAATTTTCTGCGTAATGAAATTGAAATGAAATTTGAAAAAAAGTGTAATTTAACATGTTCAAAAACCTAATTCCCCTTGCTAAAATACTAGTTCCTAATTAACATGTTTCCCAAATTATGCAGTTTTTTTAAAATTTGCTCTAACAGCTGTTCTTTCTCATCAAAATTAACATTAGGTGGTTTATAAAAATATCCCTACCAATAATTGATTTTCCTTATTTTCCACATTCCATTTGCTTATGAATTGGCTATCTCCATTTTGTACATTTCTGTGTCCCTCCCCCCTACCATTAGTTTTAAATCCAGCTCCACACCTCTTATGTTAGAATCCCCCAACAACAACTGCTTTCTATCAGGCCTCACCTTATCATTTTTGTCATTGGCTGCAGTCTTACTCAACTTTGACATAGAGGATGGTGGTTCAACAAACTCGGTGCCTGAACCTGTCTCCACAACACCATTACATTCTGTGTCTGAGCCTGTCTCCATAACACCACTACACGCTGAAAGTGCTGAAAATGAATTATGTAGAAAAACAGAGTGTGCAAGTTACCTTTTTTCCTCAACTCTAAGTCTACTAGATACTACAGTAATCCATCTGCCATTCCCATCCACAAATTTTTGATTAGCCTTGACTATCAATGGCAGAGACCATTTTAACACTGCTTTCATCTTGTTTGGGACAATTTGAAACCCTTCACCAGAAATAACATAACCTAAGAAGTGTGCACTAGTATGGTCAAATGAACACTTCTCAAGTTTGCAATACAGACCATTCTCAAGGATTGTTCGAAGAACAGTCTGTAAGTGATTGTGGTGAGATCAGGTCAGTGTATGAGGATGTCATTGAGATAAACAATAACAAAACTGTTTAGGTACTCTCTTAAGACATCATTAACAAGATCTTGGAACACGGCAGGTGCACTACATAACCAGAATGGCATGACCAGGTACTCATAGTAAATACCAGTATTAGAAAAAGGGTCCAGGCATTCCAATGTCTTCAGGCACCTTATTGGAACATGTGGAACACTGCAACCTTTTGACACCCATTGGAGTCTTTGTCAAGACCAAGGTAGTCAAAGTGACCACTACAGGTATTTAATTCAGTTTTCCACTCATCACCCTCATTGATCCTAACCAGATTAGGCACCTCTTAAATCAAGTTTAGTAAATCATGTGGACGTCTGAAGACGGTCAAAGAGTTTAATGATGAGTGGAATGGGATATACATCTTTCACAGTGATTTTATTCAAATCGTTGTAGTCTATGCATGGTCTTAGATCACCTTCCTTTTTGAATAGAAAGTAAAATCATGCTCCAGCAGGTGAAGACACGTAATAAATCCCTTTTTAAGGGTCTTCTGAATTTGTTCTTCCATGACTAGATTTTCATTTAGTGAAAGAGGATAAACCCTACCCCTGGGTGGCATAGTACCAGGCAGCAAGTTTATAGCACAATTATAAAGTACAGTATCTAAACAATTAAAGTGACCATGCTTTTATTATGTATTATTAATCCACTCAATATAAAATAAATATTATTAAAGTGACAATGCAATCCAAGAAGCCACCGAAAATTCGATTTCAAGTAGCCTTCTAAAATTCAAAATGTTCGGGTAGGAGGGGGGAGGAGTGATACAGAGAGGTAGAGCTGAAGCAGGAATGGGTTTGACTGAGGTGATAACGTTTGAGACTGCATGGTGAACGCTGAGGAGAGCTTAAAGAAAATTGGATTTTACGATCTCAGGAGAGGTGCTGGAATGCTGTAAATAGTACAAGTTCGTGAATAACTTGAAGGGGATGAAGTGAAGAGAGAGGCTTTTGCAAGAGGTATCCCTCTGGGAATATTTAAATTGATGAAATAGGGAAATTGGTTGAGAACCAGTCGGGAAAGAGCAGTAAAAGTTTGACAGCTCTGCCTAGAAGATAACAAATACTTGAGAAATGCTGCAGGGATTGCTGAAACCTTATACAAGTTCCCAGATAAGTAAAACAAATAGTTTTCTTTTCTGTCTTGAATATCAGAAAATACTCTTTATCTTATATAATAAGAGGGAAAGAGATCTAATACACTGGCTGAAAATTAATAAGAGCGTTATGCAAATCTGCTTTTAAGACATACATGCTGAATAATTTTCTTTTTGGCCGCTTCCTTTTAAAAGCTCTGTACCCTTATTAATTAACAAAAAGCTTGAAATATAAATACGGACAAAGAAATGGAAGTGAATTGAAGAAAAGAACATTAAAGAGTACTATAACATAGAAAAAAGGGCAGATCACCTAAACTAAGTCTCAAAATCCTTAATAAATCTCCAGTATATGGTATTTAGGAAACTTCAGGAATTATAATACTGAACTGCAGGAAATCTAAGGACAAAGTAACTGTAACGTGGTAGCTACTAAAACTTTGGTGAATAATTTGAAAGGGAAGAAGGGAAGAGAGAGTCGGTGAAAAGAAGCATCCCTGAGGGAAAAACTCAACCAGAAGACAAAAGTGAAATGGGCTATGAACCAGCTGGGTAAGAGCAGTAAAAGTTTGGCAGCCCTGATTAGAAGATAAACAAACCCTTTGAGAAACGCTGCAGAGATCGTGAAAGTATATATAAGCTATCAGACAAGTAAAAGTAATATTTCTATTTTCTGTGTTTATCTTTAGATTATACTCTTGCCCTTATACAATTAGAAGGGTAGAGAATTAATATATTGGCTGAAAATGAATAATGAGAGATTTATGCAGATTTGCTTAAAGGGACACTATAGTCACCTGAACAACTTTAGCTTAATGAAGCAGTTTTGGTGTATAGAACATGCCCCTGCAGCCTCACTGCTCAATCCTCTGCCATTTAGGAGTTAAATCCCTTTGTTTATGAACCCTAGTCACACCTCCCTGCATGTGACTTGCACAGCCTTCCATAAACACTTCCTGTAAAGAGAGCCCTATTTAGGCTTTCTTTATTGCAAGTTCTGTTTAATTAAGATTTTCTTATTCCCCTGCTATGTTAATAGCTTGCTAGACCCTGCAAGAGCCTTGTGTATGTGATTAAAGTTCAATTTAGAGATTGAGATACAATTATTTAAGGTAAATTACATCTGTTTGAAAGTGAAACCAGTTTTTATTTTTTTTCATGCAGGCACTGTCAATCATAGCCAGGGGAGATGTGGCTAGGGCTGCATAAACAGAAACAAAGTGATTTAACTCCTAAATGGCAGTGAATTGAGCAGTGAAATTGCAGGGGAATGATCTAGATACTAAAACTGCTTTATTTAGCTAAAATGAATATTTTTGTTCAGTATTTACAGATGAAAATGAAGGAAAGGGGCATCAGTTAGGAAAAAGGACAAATTAGTCATTTATTGCATGTGAATTTACAGAGGAAGAGGTTCTATTTCAACTGTCAAAAGTAAAGACAAATACATCAATGAGACCTGATGAAATAAACCCAACGTTATTAAAAGAACTTAGTGGTGTACTAGCAAAACCATTAACAGATTTATTTAACCAATCATTGCTAACAGGACTTGTCCCAGAAGTCGGGCAAATATAGGCCAGTAAACCTTACTTCAGTAGTGGGAAAAGTAATGGAAACTATGTTAAAGGATTGAATTGTTGAACATCGAAAAACACATGATTTTCAAGATCAGAGACAACATGGATTTACTTCAGGGAAATCATGCCAAACTAATCTTATTGATTTTTTTGATTGGGTAACTAAAATAATAGATTAGGGTGGTGCAGTAGACATTGCTTACCTAGCTTTCAGTAAGGCTTTTGACACTGTTGCACATAGAAGGCTTATCAATACATTGCAATATTTAAGTTCGGATTCCAATATTGTTGAATGGGTAAGGCAGTGGCTGAGTGACAGGCAACAGAGGGTTGTAGTCAATGGTGTATATTCGAAGCATGGGCTCGTCACCAGTGGGGTACCTCAGGGATCTGTACTTGGACCCATTCTCTTTAATATTTTTATTAGTGATATTGCAGAAGGTCTTGATGGTAAGGTATGTCTTTTTGCTGATGATACTAAGATATGTAACAGGGTTGATGTTCCAGGAGGGATAAGACGAATGGCAAATGATTTAGGTAAACTAGAAAAAGGGTCAGAGTTGTGGCAACTGACATTTAATGTGGATAAATGCAAGATAATGCATCTTGGATGTAAAAACCCAAGGGCAGAGTACAGAATATTTGATAGAGTCCTAACCTCAACATCTGAGGAAAGGGATTTAGGGGTGATTATTTCTGATGACTTAAAGGTAGGCAGACAATGTAATAGAGCTAGCAGAATGCTTGGTTGTATAGGGAGCGGTATTAGCAGTAGAAAGAGGGAAGTGATCATGCCATTGTACAGAACACTGATGAGACCTCACTTGGAGTATTGTACGCAGTACTGGAGATCGTATCTCCATAAGGATATTGATACTTTAGAGAGAGTTCAGAGAAGGGCTACTAAACTGGTTGATGGATTGCAGGATAAAACTTACAAGGAAAGGTTAAAGGAACTTAACATGTATAGCTTGGAGGAAAGACCAGGCAGGGGGGATATGATATAAACATTTAAATACATAAAGGGAATCAACACATTAAAGAAGGAGACTCCCCTTTTTCCTGTCATATTGTTCTCCAGCAGGTTATTGTCCCAGGGACACTGCCAGACCAGTTGAAACTGGCTACTTTGTCCCTCCTCAATCTCTCATCAGCCCTTGCTATTGTTTAACCCCATGGTGATCCAACTGTATTTGTGAGATCTCAGTGCTTCTCTGACATATTGAGCTATGAGATCCAAGCTATCTGGGGATATGTTGGACATATAGGTTAAGCATTGTATTATAAGAGTTATGTATTTTTATGTGTTTTTTATAACAGTTTTTGACTTAGAGATAGTTCCTATTACTGGAGATAATTAAGTTACCACAGCCACTTAAGCCAATTGTCTCCTGGATAGAGGAGGAGATAGACCGGCCGCACAGCCTAAATCTGTGGAACTGTTTTGGGCATGAAAGCCATGCTTGCAGTCGGTCAAATATGACTTCCAGAAATTTCCTGAACCCCTGTGCTGATCTGGGTGATTTTTGGATATGTTGTTCACCCAGATCAGGGCTATCCAGGGATGTATAGTTGTGGGGATATGTGGTGTTTTCGGGTGTTTTTGGCCTGTGAGTTAATTGAGTTAGTCCATTGTCTTTGTTAATTGTATCACAGGCAGAGGGGAGGGTTTGTGTACATTATCTAACTGTACAAGTCTGGCCTGATTGGCTTTGTAACTTTGTATCCCGTGTTCCACAAGGTCCACATGAGTGGTAACCTTGTGGAAAAACCTGTATTCAAGGGAAAATAAACCCTCGACTGCTGAGTTCCTGTTTTACCCTCAACATAGAGCCTCGTTTCGTGTGTGGGGGAAAAGCCTGCATCTACACTAGGGATTGCTATATGCTGTACACTCCCCTGGCTATAATCACTAAGCTCTTTTAAGAGCTTGTTCCTGCTTCGCTCTCTGAAGGAAAAGAGGTTCATCCACTGGAGCCTGGAGCCTTGTCGTAGGTCCAGGGTGGGTAGGAGACGGAGAGACCCCAACCAACCTGCGGCGGTTCGTGGGCTCTGCAGTTCTTATGATGTCGAGTGGAGTGATTGGAGTCCTTGGAAAGCACTAGGAGCATCCATCTACGGAGGTACCCATTCGAGTTGCCAGGTAATCCGTTACAGTTTCTATGTAAGATTAAGAAAAAAAAAAAAGATTTAAAAAAAAAAAGAAGCGGAAAGAGAGAAACCCCTACCAAAAACACCAATTGGAAAGTCCAAAGGGGATCAAAACGATCAAAAAGGAAGGGGAAAGGAAGGAAAAAAGAAAGAAAAGAAATAACTTAAAAGAAAAGGGAGGGAGAGGGGAAAAGGAAGGAAAGAAAGGGAAAAGAAAAAAGAAAGAAAGAGACCCCCTGAGAAAATCCAACATGGCAGGTAAAAGAACATCTGAAAATAAGTTTCCAACAAAAAAAAGAAGACTAAAATTGAAAAGAGATTATCCTTTTTCTCCCCTCATTCTGCAAGTATAGAACTGGAAAAATCTACAGCAAACGAAATGGAAGATAAAACAATACAATTGACAGAGGTCCTAGGAAATGCAAATGCTGTCTCTTTAGTAAACCAAATCTATATTACAAGAGCAACTAATAACATTATTAGACACACATTTTGAAAAAATAAAACATGTAATTCAAATTAATATGCAGGATTTAAAGAAATACAATTCTATATTAGGCAATAGAGTTAAAGATCAAGAGGACAAATTGGAGATACTGGACGTCCAAGCCAGGATGTATAAAGATATAAATAAACAAAATGAAAAGAAAATGGAAGAAATGGAACAGAAAATTGTGGATTTGGAAGATCGTTCCAGAAGAAACGATGTGAAAATACGTGGAATACCTGAATCCATAACTAATGAAAATCTGGAAAATTCCCTCTCTGAAATCCTTATCAAACTAGGAGTTTTACAAGCAGATCAGCCATATATCTGGGAAAGATGTCACAGAACAGGGTAACCCCCTGTTTCAACTAAAGATCTACCAAGAGATGTACTTATGTGTCTTTCTACGTCGAGAATTAAGGATAATATACTCAGAGCTAAACGAGAAAATTCTACAAGAGCCATATGATAAGATTAAGATAATGCTGGATTTATCCTTCTACACACAATTTAAAAGAGTATTATATGCAATATCTACTGGAATGTTGAGAGAAAAGAATATCAGTTACAAATGGGGAATACTTACTAAGCTCACACTTACATATGAAGATAAGACCTTTTCCTTTGGCTCTACTGAACATCTAAGTACTTGGATAAGAGAAAAAAATCTCTAATCTACCATAACCCATATTCAATGGATTTTTTTCTCTCTTTTTTGTTGTTGTTTGTGTTATACATAAGAGTATAATATATACTTAAGTTATTAGGTAAGTTAGGGCTTGTGTAATTTAAAAAGTATATCCTAATTAAAATAAACGGCATGTAATATAAAAAGAACACACAACATAGATAAAATTGAGGTGCAAGCTAATGGAGTTTAGTTTATGTGACAAATATAATATGTATATGTAACACAAAAAGACAGCACATGTTTTTTTCTGTCGTGATATAGAGTACCACACATACTTAAGATATATTACACTTTAACGTTCACTTAAATTTAAGTATACTTAATCATATTAAATATTAACACAAAAATGATAATTGAAAATGGAAAATCACCCTGATAGGATTGTACAGAGGGAAAGTGTAAGAAATTAGGGATTGGAACAAATAGGAGCAAATAAGAATCTGAAGTATTGATATACTGATTTTTTTTTTTTTTTTGTACCTGTAAATTATTTTGTGATTAGATTTGTGTGACTCGTATTTGATTTCTGATATAGATTGCAGAAATGGAGGAAAAGGGGGAGAAAAAAGGAAAGAATTTAACGAATATATACCTTAGGCATCATCAAATTTAAAATAGGATTTAATTTTAACCACAAAGGTATGTAATTTAAAAAGGATAATATAAATTTAAGAGATATCTCCCAATATAAAGGTAAAGTAAGTGATTTTTAGAATTATGGATATAATAAACATAATAAAACCAATTTTAGATAATTAAGTATAGAAAAAGGAAGATAGAAAGAGATTGAAAGAAGTGATCGAGCCTAGGTACGGACCACCTGTTTTTGCTCCACTGCCAAAGATTTATGGTACCAATTTTCACAGGTGTTTGTTAAGCAAACTCATGTGGAAATGGATCTACACACAGGGTGTGTATTATTGGTAGGGATCTTTTTTATTATGTGTTGTCTTTAATGTCTTTTTCTGGTGTTTCTTGTAAGTCTGGCAGTGCAGCTCTGGAGAGAGGAAGTAAAACACGGAGTAAAGGAACATTAGAATAGCAACATTACATGCTCAAGGGATTAACTCTCCACAAAAGAGGTCATTGGTATGTCAATTCTTAAAACAATCAAATATACAGATATGTGCTCTCCAAGAGGCTCACTGGATAACGGGTGAGGAGAAAAGAATGATATCTAAGGATTTCCCGCTGATATTTAGTGCAGCCTTGGAGAGCAAGAAAAAGAGAGGAGTAGCAATCCTCTTTTCAAGAAATATATCCCCAGAAATAATATATCAGGAAAGCAATATGAAAGCTAGATATGTGATATTTAGTGATGTCGCGAACATAAAATTTTCGGTTCGCGAGTGGCGAACGCGAACTTCCAAAAATGTTCGCGAACGGGCGAACCGGGTGAACCGCCATAGACTTCAGTAGGCAGGCGAATTTTAAAACCCACAGGGACTCTTTCTGGCCACAATAGTGATGGAAAAGTTGTTTTAAGGGGACTAACACCTGGACTGTGGCATGCGGGAGGGGGATCCATGGCAAAACTCCCACGGAAAATTACATAGTTGATGCAGAGTCTGGTTTTAATCCATAAAGGGCATAAATCACCTAACATTCCTAAATTGTTTGGAATAACGTGCTTTAAAACATCAGGTATGATGTTGTATCGATCAGGTAGTATAAGGATTACGCCCGCTTCACAGTGACAGACCAAACTCCCCGTTTAACGCACTGCAAACAACCGAAAACAGTCCATTTGCACAACCGCAAACTCCCCATTTGCACAAGGTTGGATACTAAGCTAGCCATGTCTGTTCCTTGTCCTCACTGATGTCATTGAAGGTCTCTTCCTCCAACCAGCCACCTACAACACCAAGGGTCCCCAAAAAGTGACAACAAGCCCCCTGGGACGCTTGCTGTGTTTGGTCTTCCACCTCCTCAAAGCCACCTCCCTCCTCTGACTCCTCTTCTTCAGACTCCTCTCTCTGCGTTGCCTCTCTCTGCGTTATTATAAGGTGTGTTAAGTAGTACTATTCCAATCAGTTTAATCCCTGTTAGGTCCCCTATCAGAGGACGTGTATATGGCATCGATTTTAGGAACCGGGAGATGGAAAAAGATGATTGGTCGGTCCTCCTACTGCAAATTTGGGGCACTGCGCGTGCAATCTAATGTGCCACCAGATAGGAGTGGTGTGTTAAGTAATACTATTCTTATCAGTTTAATCCCTGTTACATCCCCTATCAGGGGACGTGTATATAGCATCGATTTTAGGAACCGGGAGATGGAAAAAGATGCTTGGTTGGTCCAAATTTGGGGCACTGCACGTGCAATCTAATGTGCCACCAGATAGGAGTGGTGTGTTAAGTAGTACTATTCTTATCAGTTTAATCCCAATGACACTGTGACGAGACCAATCTCGCCACATTGCATTGGAGAAGCCTGGTTGCTCGCCTGCTGCCTTTGGACTATGGCCCCCTTTTAAAAGACTTTATTTTTGCCTGCAGAAAAGCTGTATTTGTGCTTTTCTGCCTGGGTTTCAGTAGATTTGTTTGAATGTGTTATACCCCAGATGGGAATCCCATGGAGCCCATTCGTATGAAACTGACTGTAAAGACTTTGGCTCCATGGCGATTAAACTGTATTCGTGTGGTCTGAGCGCCATTCACTTAATAATGTGCGCTCAGACCTGAGCTATCTGGGGATATGTTACATGTCTGTGTTTTATGTAATAAATGTGACTTTATGTATTTTAAAGTGTTTTGTGTCTTTTGCAACCATGTGCTTAATGGAGTCTTGTGTCTGTCCTGGGAGATAATTGAATTACTTATCTCCAGGATAGAAGACTCTGAAACTGGTTTGGGCCAGAAAGCCATGCTTCATTTAGTCACAAAGGACTTTTACTAACTTTTGAACCCCTTGTCTGATTTGTGCCATTTTTGAATATGTTGTTCCCCTGAATGGATTGATTGAGAATATGTAATTTTATGTGAATGTGATGTATGGTTTTGGAGTTATGAAAGTTGGGTAGAAAGTATGTTTTAACTGTTTGTATAATTGAGTTTCCTCTCAGGATAAGGGGAGGGAATATGTGGGATGTAACTGTGATATGATTGGTTGTTTTATCCCTCCCTGTGGGTGGTCCTGTATTTGAAACACTGTAATAAAAACCAGGCTGGGTGTGCCAGCACCTCAGACCACTGCTTGATCCTCAACACGGAGCCTTGTCTCGTTCTTGGGGGGATTCACTGTATGCTGTTAGAGACTGATTGCCAGGAGTGTAAGCTGCTTGGGAGCTTTTCCTGTTCGTCTGCTAGCAGCTATTTGGGAGGTTCCAGTTCGGGAGTTGGAGTGCTATTTTGTATCCAGTTTGGGAGTTTGGTGTTCTGCAGTAGCTGTGCCTGTATCTCTGGAAAGGGGGCCGATCGCCTAAACGGTTTTTACCCCTTGTGTGCAAAACGGTCCGTTACAATTGGTGGCAAGCGGCGGGATCGTTCCCACGGACTACAGGACAGCTACAGGAGACACCATTTCTTTGGATTTTACAATTTGAGGGCAACGCATGTCCCAGTACAGCGACCCTGACAGCACCAGCATGGAACCAGCAGTGGAGTATGACGAGGGTGCCATGGATGACCGAGATGCAGTCCGTAAAGGCATCTGGTACCAGGCACTGGGTATTGTGGAGTACCAGCGGGGCAAGAGACTCCCCAAGGAAGACCAGCGGTTGCAGAAGCGAGTAGCCCTGCGGATGCCCTTCCTGGGAGAGCAGCCCCTGGAGGAATGGGTGAGGAAATTGGAACACCTAGTATGGCAGGAGTTGTGGCTAGAGGATGCCTACCAGGCGCTCTGGTGGTATATGGCACAGTATATACCCTGGACAGCTGAGCATGACAAGCCAGAGGGAGAGGAGTTTGATGGTCCTGGCTTGTTATGGGAGTCCTTTGCAGAGCCTGACTTCGGGAGCCCTGCGCAGAACAGACTTCAGGAAATTTTCTACGAGAGGGAGGCTAGGCATGACTGGGATGACCCCCATGAGGTAGAGCAAGACCTGGCTCACCTAGCAACCCTGGAGTGGGAACTGGAGCAGGACTACCGAGATCTCTTCCACTCCATTGGGAAGGCTCCGCAGGACAGCAGAGTGACAGATCCAGTCTCAGACCCATTCAGCTGGGAAGATATTGTTGAAATTTACTGGGAGGAACCCCAGGCGGCAGATGGAGAGGGGACCGAGGTCTCTCCACCGGTATTGCAGGGAATTGGGAGCCCAAGCTCCATTCCCCAGTGGCAGGCTGAGTTACAGGGGGCAGAGGTAGTTGTTCCTGCCCCCCAGCAGCAGAGTGATATGCCGGGAAGGCAGTGTAAAGTGCAGGGAGAGGAGAGCAGCGTCCTCCCTCCCCAGCGGCAGGCTGGGCTACAGGGGGCAGAGGTAGTTGTTCCTGCCCCCCAGCAGCAGCATGATTTTTTGGGAATTGGGAGCCCAGTCTCCATTCCCCAGTGGGAGATACAGCAGGGAATTGGGAGCCCAGTCTCCATTCCCCAGCGGCAGAGTGTCCTACCGGGAATAGAGAGCCCAGTCTCCTTTCCCCAGCAGCAGGACACTGTATTGGGAGCGGAGACAGTCGGTCTCCCTCCACAGAGGATGAAAGTATGTATGGGAGAGGAGCTTGCTACCACCTCTCCCCAGCGGCGGATCATTAATGGGCAGGGAATAGAGAGCTCAGTCTCCTTTCCCCAGCGGCAGAGTGTTCTATCGGGAGAGGAGCCTGTTACCCCCTCTCCCCAGCAACATCTTAGAGTATCCAAAGGGGAGACAGTCGGTCTCCCCCTCCGGCAGCAGAGCTGTGCAACAAAAGGGGAGACAGTCGGTCTCCAGCAGCAGAGCTGTGTGTCTAAAGGGGAGACAGTCGGTCTCCAGCAGCAGAGCTGTGTGTCTAAAGGGGAGACAGTCGGTCTCCAGCAGCAGAGTGGTGTAGTTAAAGGGGAGACAGTCGGTCTCCCCCTCCAACAACCAGGCTTCAACCAGGCTACCCTCCCGCTGGTCTCTGCCCACACAGCAACCCACCAAGTCAGCGTACCCGTACCCAGCACAGCCGTGGTGAGGCACCTGGACATGGACAAGCTTCTCCTTTACCCAGGTGTAGTAACCATTTATTGTGGGTGGGCTGTGCTGTTGATTATTTGTTGTGGGTGGGCTGCTGGACTAACAAGGGCACTGACCGGCAGGAGGTCAGATACCCTGTTAGTCTGTTTGGAAAAGGGGAGAGATGTGACGAGACCAATCTCGCCACATTGCATTGGAGAAGCCTGGTTGCTCGCCTGCTGCCTTTGGACTATGGCCCCCTTTTAAAAGACTTTATTTTTGCCTGCAGAAAAGCTGTATTTGTGCTTTTCTGCCTGGGTTTCAGTAGATTTGTTTGAATGTGTTATACCCCAGATGGGAATCCCATGGAGCCCATTCGTATGAAACTGACTGTAAAGATTTTGGCTCCATGGCGATTAAACTGTATTCGTGTGGTCTGAGCGCCATTCGCTTAATAATGTGCGCTCGGACCTGAGCTATCTGGGGATATGTTACATGTCTGTGTTTTATGTAATAAATGTGACTTTATGTATTTTAAAGTGTTTTGTGTCTTTTGCAACCATGTGCTTAATGGAGTCTTGTGTCTGTCCTGGGAGATAATTGAATTACTTATCTCCAGGATAGAAGACTCTGAAACTGGTTTGGGCCAAAAAGCCATGCTTCATTTAGTCACAAAGGACTTTTTACTAACTTTTGAACCCCTTGTCTGATTTGTGCCATTTTGAATATGTTGTTCCCCTGAATGGATTGATTGTGAATATGTAATTTTATGTGAATATGATGTATGGTTTTAGAGTTATGAAAGTTGGGTAGAAAGTATGTTTTAACTGTATGTGTAATTGAGTTTCCTCTCAGGATAAGGGGAGGGAATATGTGGGATGTAACTGTGATATGATTGGTTGTTTTATCCCTCCCTGTGGGTGGTCCTGTATTTGAAACGCTGTAATAAAAACCAGGCTGGGTGTGCCAGCACCTCAGACCACTGCTTGATC
>OW240915.1:175324240-175361802 GCA_933207985.1 Pelobates cultripes | reverse complement strand
AAGAGTGGAGATCATTAATAAAAAAAATAAAAAAAAACAGATTGCAGAATAATCTGAAAATATATAATCACTGTGTAGCGTTACTTACCTTAACCGGGGGCCGGTCGCGGTCCTCTCTTCAAGCCACGCGCGGTCCTGCGGCTGCACGAGCCGCGCGCGGCTCATCCAACTGCTTTGGATGGAAGGCGGGCAGTGACCGCGTGAGGCGGTCACGTGTCCCGCCTGAAACTAAGAGCGCGCCGCGAGTCTCGGGCGCGCTCTTAAAGAGACAGTGGGAGCCTAATTGCCAAAAGGCTCCCATTGGCTCCTGTCACACCACACTCCCTGTACAATTACCTATAGGGGGTGTGGAAGTGACAGGAGCCAATCACTTTCGTTTTAAAGCTATTTAAACTTACCTTTTTCCCTTAGCTCGTTGCCCTATCGTGGTTTCTGTTTCAGTTCCCTTTAGCGCTTGTGGTGTTCAGTTGTGTTTTCTCGTATTGACTTTGGCTTCGTATTCTGACTTCGTTTTCGCTTTATCCTTATCTGTACTGTTTGCCGGCTTGCTGTTTTCCGTGTACCAGACCCCGGCTTGTCCTAGTTTACGCTGTCTCTCTGTGCCCTTGACCTCGGTTTGTTCCTGGCTCTGTCTCCTCTCATATACGTCGAGTCCGGCCATTCTAAGGTCCGGTAGACGTATCTCTCCTCTGTATTTGCCTCTGTTTAGCTGGATCCTGCGTGTAGGGGTATATTCTCGTTACATTACGATAGGGCCATGGACCCCGCAGATTTAGCTCAACAGATGGCGTCCCATGAGGCAAGATTTGTAGAGCAGGATCACCGTATGGATCAAATAGCTCAGGCTCTCCAGACGCTCCTAGCTAGAACCGTTCCAGCAACTACACCTAACCCTCCTACGCCCCTTCTCCCTGAAGTATCTACTTTGCCTAATACTTCGGCCCATTTAACACCTCCTCCTAGGTATGGAGGGGACTCTAAGACTTGCAGAGGGTTTATTAATCAGATTGAATTTCACTTCGAAATGTATCCACGTTCATTTCCCACAGAGAGGTCTAAGGTTGGGTTCTTTATGCACCAACTTACCGATAAGGCACTTGAGTGGGCAAATCCTATTTGGGAAGCCTATGGTACATGATTTCAACAGTTTTCTTACGGCTTTTCGTAGAACTTTTGACACAATGAAAAGGTCAAAGAATGCCGCAAGAGCATTAATGAGAATTAAACAGGATTCTAGGTCTGTGGCTGATTATGCTATTCAGTTTCGCACTCTTGCTTCGCAGGTAGATTGGACCAACAATGGGTTAACTACTACCTTTATGGAAGGTTTGTCAGATACGATATTGGATGAGGTAGCAGCTAAGGAGCTTCCTATTGCCTTAGAGGACCTTATCGATTACCTCATTGATATTGATAATAGAATTCGTGACAGGCTCTATACCAAGAACAGGAATAGACGTTTTGTTACACCCATTAACCCCAGAGTTAATATACCAGAGAGTGTTAAAGTGTCTGAGGAGGAACCTATGCAATTAGGGGTTGCCAAACTCTGATACTGAGAAATTACATAGGAGAAGGGAGGGACTCTGCCTATACTGTGGTAGGAGAGACCATATGGTAAAGGAATGTCCTTTACTCCCGGAAAACTCTCGCACCTAAGACCTTATAGGGGACTGGCCTTGGGTGTGATATCTAAGTCTCCTAAATTGCCTCCTAACCGCTTGCTTCTCCCGGTTTCTTTATATATGGGAGAGATTTGTATAGTTGACAACATATATGCTCTGGTTGACTCTGGGGCAGCTGAAAATTTTATAGACTCTGGCTTTATAAAGAGAAACAACATTCCCATCAGAGAGAAGGAGATACCCTTGGCCGTTGAGGCCATAGATGGTAGACCATTAAGTTCTCCAGTTGTTACTCATGAGACTGTACCATTACACATGTACACAGGGGTTTTACACTATGAAACCATTCGATTCCAGGTCATCACCTCTCCCTCTTCACAGTTAGTATTAGGGTATCCATGGTTACGTGCTCACAATCCCATTTTTGACTGGGAGACAGGGCAAATAAAATCATGGAGTGAGGCCTGCCACGAGTCTTGTACGTTGGAAGTCACCCCTTTGAATTCTATTGAGGTACCTACCAGTCCTCCTTTGTCTACGGTTATACCCCCTCAGTACTTATCTCTAAAGACTGTTTTCGATAAAAGGGAGGCTGAGAAATTACCGCCTCACAGACCCTATGATTGCGCTATTGACTTGTTGCCTGGCACTATACCTCCAAAGGGCAGGGTGTACCCCTTATCGGTTCAAGAAAACCGTGTCATGGAGGAGTACATCAAGGAATCACTAGAAAAAGGGTTTATTAGGAGATCCTCTTCTCCAGCTGGAGCAGGGTTCTTCTTTGTATCGAAGAAAGAAGGTGATTTAAGACCGTGTATAGATTATAGAGGTCTAAACAAAATCACTATCAAAAATGCATACCCTATACCTTTGATTACAGAATTATTTGACAGGCTGAAACATGCCACTGTGTTCACTAAATTAGACCTTAGGAGTGCATACAATTTGATACGTATAAAGGAAAATCACGAATGGAAGACTGCATTCAACACTAGATCCGGTCATTACGAATATATACTGTTATGCCATTTGGGCTTTGCAATGCCCCAGCAGTATTCCAAGAATTTATTAATGATGTCTTGAGAGATTTTATTCACACATTTGTTATCGTATACTTGGACGACATTTTAATATATTCTACAGATATACACACTCATCACAGACATGTTACGACAGTTTTGAAGACCCTTCTTGCTAATGTTTTTTATTGCAAGCTAGAAAAATGTCTGTTTGACCAAACCGAAGTCCAGTTCTTGGGGTATTTGATTTCCGCTAAAGGTTTTCGTATGGATCCCCAGAAGCTAGCTGCTGTAATAGAATGGCCTCTACCGCAAGGTCTGAAAGCTATTCAGCGTTTTCTTGGGTTCTCCAATTATTATAGACGTTTTATCAAAGGTTTCTCGTCCATTGTAGCACCTATTACCCGTATGACTAAAAAGGATGGCAATACTCGTGTTTGGTCTACCGAGGCACTTCAGGCTTTTGAATTTCTTAAAACTACGTTCGCCTCTGCACCTATTTTACAGCATCCTGTCCCCTCACTGCCCTATATTCTTGAAGTTGATGCTTCGGATATTGGGGTAGGTGCTGTCTTATCCCAAAGAGAGTCGCCCGAGAAGCCATTGCATCCATGCGGCTTCTTTTCTAAACAAATGTCCAAAGCAGAGAAAAATTATGATGTGGGTAATCGCGAACTCCTTGCTATTATTTTAGCACTTAAAGAGTGGAGACATTTGTTAGAAGGAACTAAGGATCCTATCCTCATTTTTACGGATCACAAGAACCTATCCTACCTTAGCGAAGCCAAAAGATTGTCTTCCAGGCAGGCTAGGTGGTCACTATTTTTGTCCCGTTTCAATTTTATTATCACCTATAGGCCAGGTGATCGCAACACTAAAGCAGACGCTCTGTCCAGACAGTTCGAAACTACTGACAAACAGGAGATTGATGTTACTCCTGTCATTCCCCCAGACAGGATAATAGCTACTACTATTTTGTCTATTTCCTCGTCCCTCTTGCAGGCCATACAAGCGAAACAAAGCATGGCACCTAGCGAGAGGCCTAATGATAAACTGTTCGTTGATGTTCCTGAGAGACGGGATATTATGTCATTATATCATGATACTAAGACCGCTGGACATCCTGGTATTTCCAAAACGGTGTCAGCTGTTTCTCGGTATTTTTGGTGGGATTCCTTACGAAAGGATGTCACTGACTATATAAGTGCTTGTACTACTTGTGCCTGTATGAAATCCTCCCGTAGAGTTCCTTGTGGGCTGTTGCATCCGTTACCCGTTCCCGAGAGACCTTGGTCTAACCTGTCCATGGATTTTATTGTTGAATTACCCCCTTCAAATGGTAACACAGTGATCCTGATGATAGTGGATCGGTTCTCCAAAATGGCTCACTTCGTGTCTCTTCGCAAGTTGCCCACATCCAAGGAACTGGCTCATATCTTCGCTAGAGAAGTATTTCGATTACATGGGATTACATGGGTATCTATTGTATCCGATAGGGGTAGCCAATTTATTTCCAGGTTCTGGAGGGCCTTTTGTTCAGAAATGGGTGTTTCTCTCTCATTTTCTTCCGCTTATCATCCCCAGTCTAATGGGGCTGCTGAACGTGCCAACCAGTCTCTGGAGCAATACCTCCGTTGTTTTGTGTCTCACCATCAGGACAATTGGTCTGACCTGCTTCCTTGGGCTGAATTTGCTCGGAATAACGCCACTCATGATTCTTCCGGCAAGAGCCCTTTTTACGTTGTCTATGGCCAGCATCCCGTTGTTCTTCCGGCTGCATTCTCCTCACAGGGCATGCCAGTTCTGGATGAGCATTTGGCTGGTTTGCGTAATACTTGGGAGCAGGTTCAGCGTTCTTTGGTGGACTCTGCTACTCGCCAGAAGGCTCAGGCTGACAAGCATCGCAGAGCAGCTCCGTCCTATGTTGTGGGGGACAGGGTTTTGCTTTCCACGCGGAATATTCGTCTCCGGGTGCCTTCTATGAAATTGGCTCCCCGCTTCATTGGACCTTATCGTATTATACATAAGGTTAATCCTGTTTCTTATGCCTTAGGCCTGCCTAAGAATCTACGTATTCCTAATGTTTTTCACACCTCATTGTTGAAACCTTTCGTACGCAACCGCTATACCCGGCATACTCCTCCTCCCCCTCCTATCTCAGTGGAGGGTCATGAGGAGTTTGAAGTGTCTGCTGTTCTTGACTCTCGTTTCCTTAGGGGTCGACTTCAGTACTTGGTACATTGGAAGGGTTATGGGCCTGAGGAGCACAGTTGGATTTCGGCTGATGCTGTCCATGCTCCCCGTCTTGTGCGCTCTTTCCATTCTCGTTTTCCTGCCAGGCCTGGTCCTACCCGCCCGGGGGGCGTGTCCTCAGGGGGGGGTACTGTAGCGTTACTTACCTTAACCGGGGGCCGGTCGCGGTCCTCTCTTCAAGCCGCGCGCGGTCCTGCGGCTGCACGAGCCGCGCGCGGCTCATCCAACTGCTTTGGATGGAAGGCGGGCAGTGACCGCGTGAGGCGGTCACGTGTCCCGCCTGAAACTAAGAGCGCGCCGCGAGTCTCGGGCGCGCTCTTAAAGAGACAGTGGGAGCCTAATTGCCAAAAGGCTCCCATTGGCTCCTGTCATACCACACTCCCTGTACAATTACCTATAGGGGGTGTGGAAGTGACAGGAGCCAATCACTTTCGTTTTAAAGCTATTTAAACTTACCTTTTTCCCTTAGCTCGTTGCCCTATCGTGGTTTCTGTTTCAGTTCCCTTTAGCGCTTGTGGTGTTCAGTTGTGTTTTCTCGTATTGACTTTGGCTTCGTATTCTGACTTCGTTTTCGCTTTATCCTTATCTGTACTGTTTGCCGGCTTGCTGTTTTCCGTGTACCAGACCCCGGCTTGTCCTAGTTTACGCTGTCTCTCTGTGCCCTTGACCTCGGTTTGTTCCTGGCTCTGTCTCCTCTCATATACGTCGAGTCCGGCCATTCTAAGGTCCGGTAGACGTATCTCTCCTCTGTATTTGCCTCTGTTTAGCTGGATCCTGCGTGTAGGGGTATATTCTCGTTACAGCTCTGCACCCCTTCCCCTATTGCCCCCATCCACTTCCGCTTCCTCCTCCAGTACAGAATCCACCCCCCCTCGTATTAAAACTCCCCTTCCGGAACCAGGACCAACCCCCATTAGATCTGAATATCCTGATTTGGCGCCACTTCAAACTTCCGGTCAAGCTTCTTCTAGCTCGGCTCGGAGTATACTATTCACTAACTTTTCCCAAAATCAAGTTCCCACATCCTCATGCCCTATTACCTCTCGACCGGAACCTTTAACTGACGCCCCTCCACGTAGCCCCATACTAACCCGACAACTGACCGGTACCCAACAATTAAAACATTATCAGATGCCTCTTCGTCTGAATCCTGGGTCAGCCTATATCGATGCCGCAGGTCAAATGGCACATGCTGACCCAGTCTTCGTATATGTCCCGTTCACGACTACCGATCTCTTGAATTGGAAGACCCACAATTCCTCGTACACTGAGAAACCACAAGCTATGACCGATCTGTTCACCTCGATAGTTCAGACACATAACCCGACATGGGCTGATTGCCAGCAGTTATTAATGACATTGTTCAATAATGAGGAAAGGACAAGGATTAACCAAGCGGCCATTAAGGCGCTAGAGGAGAGAGCCCGTGCTTTAAATCAAGCCAATCCGGCAGCATGGGCCGCAACACATTACCCTAACACCGATCCTGACTGGAATGTAAATGGCGCAGATATGGCTCAACTTAAAGCCTATAGAGATGCTATAATTGCTGGCATGAAAGCCGGAGGGAAGAAAGCTATTAACATGTCGAAGACAGTTGAGGTGATTCAGAAAAGTGATGAAGCGCCCAGTGTCTTTTATGACCGATTATTGGAGGCATACCGCTTGTATACCCCCTTTAATCCGGAAGACGCTGATAATTCCCGAATGGTAAACTCCGCCTTTGTCAGCCAAGCTTACGGAGATATTAAGCGCAAGCTACAGAAATTAGAAGGGTTTGCAGGTATGTCTATCACTCAACTAATGGAGGTAGCGAACAAAGTATATATGAATAGGGAAACAGAAAGTAAGAAAGAGGAAGAGCGCAAGATGCGTAGAAAGGCAGATATGCTAGCGGTAGCGATCGCAGGCGTAGATAGACGGGGCCCAGATAGAGGCGATGGTAGATGGAATAGGGAGCCTTTGAGTAGGAATCAGTGCGCGTACTGTAAGGAAGAAGGGCATTGGAGGAACGAGTGTCCGCAAAGAGAGCAGTATGAGAGAGACTTACCCAGGGCAGGTTACGGAAACTTTAGAGGCAGAGCGAGAGGTAGAGGAGGCCCCGGAGGGAGTAATGGTAATAGAGGGAGTAATGGGAACAGAGGAAGTGTAAGGGAAGATAGGTACTATCCAGCAGCGCAAAGGTCCCGCGATAGAGAAGGTAGGGACTTTGTGGGATTGGCTGACACGGTCATGGAGGACTATTGATACCGACCGGGCTCCATCCCCCTTGGTCGAGCGGAGCCTATGGTCGATGTATCAATAGGGGGAAAAAGGAGTGCGTTTATGATCGACACTGGTGCTGAACATTCGGTGGTGACTAATCAAGTTGCTCCTCCATCTGGAAGAACTATTACTGTAATAGGAGCAACTGGAAGAAGTGCTGAAAAACCGGTTCTTAAAAGTCGACTCTGTACATTGGGAGGCCACGTAGTAAAACATCAATTCCTTTATATGCCTGAGTGTCCAGTCCAATTGCTGGGACGTGATATGCTATCCAAATTACAAGCGCAGATTACGTTCCTACCAAATGGAACAACATCCTTAAAGTTTAATGGACCCTCAGGTATTATGACATTGTCCATACCAAAGGAAGAAGAGTGGCGACTTTATACAGTGTTGACTAGCCAAAACCCGAGGAGTGACGAGGAACCTTGTAGATTACAAATTTTATTGTTTCAGAGACTTGGTAAGTGAGTGAGAAGGCCATAATAAAGCCTGTCCACTCACCAACGAGTGTATAAGTCAGGGAAAGTCTTGAGGGGACCCCTGTGAAGACGAGCAGAACTCCATTCCCTGCAGTCCTTACATCCTGGAAGCTGAGGTGCCTTCACACGGACGAAGACTGAGGATGACGACGAAAGATGTATTTTTAATAATGTTTATTTATGTGTATTTTTATATTCAGGAAGGTAGAGGTACCAACACTCCTAGCTGTGAGGTATGCATTAAGACTACAAGAACAGGTAACCATATATCCCAGACCCTAATTTGGCATTCGCAATATGAGTGTAAAGGAGATGTATCAAGATGTAGATACTTAAATATAGAATATAGTGTGTGTCATTTAGGAGTAGGAGAACCTAAGTGCTTCAGTCCTGAGTATCAACCCCGTACAATTTGGTTGACTCTCAGAAATGGAGATTCTCAGGGGACCCTAATTAATAAGACGGTATTAAAATCCGTATATTCTTCAGGTGCTCTGCTATTTGATGCGTGTAAAGCAATATCAAGTGGTAGAAAGCCGTGGAATGTATGTGGGGATCTTAGATGGGAGAGGACGTATGGGTCTAACGATAAATATATTTGTCCCAGTAGTAAAAATAAATATGTAAGTCCAAGATGCCCAAATAGAGATTATAACTTTTGCCCATATTGGTCTTGTGTGGGGTGGGCGACTTGGGGACAGACAGCAGACAAGGACATGATTGTGACTAAGTTGCCTACTGATCCATATTGTAAGTCTATGGAATGCAATCCAATCCATATACTTATAAATAACCCTGACAAGTTCTTAGATAAATATGGTAATTTATTTGGGTTTCAAATATATGGGACGGGTTTAGACCCTGGGACAATATTGTTTATAGGGATAGAGACTGATACGGTAACCTCCCAAACTCATCAAGTATACTATTCCTTTTATGAAGAGATGAGCATAGATAATAAGATCCCCCATAATGCTAAAAACTTGTTCATTGATTTAGCCGAGAGTATTGCCGGTAGTCTTAATGTTACCAACTGCTATGTGTGTGGAGGTGTTACGGGCAAATGCAAATATTACAAGTTTTAGAATGAAATGTTGTATTTCTTAAACTGTGTACTTTGTCTTTAAGAGATATTGCAAACTGACAAGGTGTAAGAAATGGAACATATTGTTATTCATAGATGTTTCTTTAAGCAATAACCTCAGTGCATAATATGTTTGCGCCATTTTGTCCCAGACGAATTACAATAACAATAATGCATAAACAAGCTTCAAGGCTATTCTACGACACTTGCAGTACACAATATACTGTGGTAACCCCAAGTTAATGGAACTTCCCCAAATCCGGGAATCTCCGCGACTGTACACTTACGACTTGGTATAAACAACAGATAACCTATTCAGACTTTAAGATGCCATCTTGAACTAAGTCAGGAAAATTTCCATGACGTATACACCCTTTAGTTATGGCCTTGTATGTTTGCCAAATTAAGGGAGGTCCTAAATTGAATAAAGTAAAAGAAGTGTTACTTTTTCATATTTGAACTACAGTAACCTAAAATGGAGACATCTAAGGTATAAATAGGTGTACTTTTAAATGTTAAGACACAGAGGAGAGACTTGGAGACAGACGCTGCTCCATCTTAAAATGACAGAGAGGCTGACATGATGACATGTTCAGAAGGGTATGTTAACCTATTAATGATATTTGCAAGCATGTAATTTAAATCTTATAAACTCTGCTATAATGGATTTTATATTTTTATATAATAAATATCCAAAAGACAATCTTGCTTCCAAGACAATCCTTATTTTATATTGTATTCTCAATTATTTATATATGTTAAATAGAGGATCTCTTACACTATATAAAATTATGGCTAAGATATCTGTATGGTTAGCCCTACTAAGTTCTATGCTTTAAGACATTATAGTGGTAAATAAGGGAACCACACACGGTTACAATTGGCGACCACGAAGGGACTTTGTACTTGGAAGCTTTAAATATAAAATAAATACCTAGGTAACCTCTTATACGTAAGAGAAGACACAATACTTTGTCATGGCACAAGTCTTGAAATATCAAGAATCTATTGAGCTACTTGTAGCCCAGACTCAGAGAGAGATCATTAGAGATGATTTTAATGTGAACAAGGCACTGTGAGTTTAGGTGCCAGGTACAACGTAATTAGCATACAATGCTGAAATTGTGGATCTTAACTAATATCATAATAGAACAAATGCCTAATACACCAGCATAGCATGGCCCATTATTTCCAGGACAGTGGATTGCAGACAGGGGGATATGTTCTCTTTGTAGCTGCTTAGTATGCATGCGCAGGAAAAAGATTAATGCAAAATGTTGTCAAAAGAAAAGTGATAAGACAGAGCGATGAAATTTGAAGTCTAATTCCAAGAATGCAAAGAAAATTGCATTATGGCTTAATGAAAACATTCATGCAACAGACAGACAGGATTTTTAATTATTGCATTACTGCGTTCTGGATTCTAATGTCCACTATATAAGAAAGGTTTTAGAAAACAGTGATATTTTCCATATTGTCAGTTAGGCTAGCTGTTGATTGAAAATCAGGAATTATAACAGCATAACTATTTTTGGAGTCTGGAATTTCCAGCCAAGGTTGCAGAGATACAGAGACATGTAAACATTCCAAGGAATTGAGAAGTCGTTGTTTTATATTCCAAATTATGAACAACATTATTACATACAGCCATAGAGAGAAAGACATGGCTATTAAATACATTGAGTGCAGTACAATGCAGTACACTGCAGCATATATATTATATAATATAAGATAACTAGCTCATATTTTTTTCCTAAACAGAGTTGAAATTATACTACCCTCCTAGAAAAAAGGGCAACAGGTGGTTATACATCCTTTGCTTCTCTAAATGCTATGCAAAAATAAATATTTATAAAATTATTAAAAATAATATATGTAAGAAATCAAGGCAAAATAAAATGGTAACTATACAGGATCTCTGATAACTTTTAAACTGAAATTATTAAAGGCTTATTTAAATAAAATGTTAAATACATTTACAGCTTTAAATGTGACCAAAATATATTAAATGATGTGTTAAGCAGCCAGCCCAATTCACTAGAATAGCATAAGTATTCTACTATTTAAAGTGCACAATTCCTGCACATAATGACTTTGCTTACTCAGGTACAGTCTTTAGTCTATTGCAATGGCAGTAAAGTCCACCAATTTTAAAAGGGAAAGCTTACTTAAATCAGTGGTACTATCCCACCGTACTAGCAGTAAAGAAATTAGAACAATTATATTGTACTACTGACTGTAATCAGATCAGACACATGTAATCTCAGTGAATTTCATAAACTAGGTTTTTATAAAATACGATTAAATAAATAAATGTATAGAGACTAAGCATTAAGAGCATTTACATGCATTCAGCAGCCTGCTCTCTCAAAGCCAGAAACAGATTTATAAAAAATAAAAAGTAGGTTTTAAAAAGTCCGCAATCACCACACATGATGGGTGTAATAATTGCTTCTTTAAAAGCTATATGCTGCCGCAATTATGTATATAAATACAGATTAGGGCACAGAGTAGATATAAAAATACAGTTTCAAATCTCATATATGAGGATTCAGTTCCACCACATATTCTACAATTCTGAAAGAGGCTAATTTTAATATGTTGTAAAAGCACATATAATGCAAAATTAATTTGATATTGCAAGGCTGCAATATTCTAAACAGACATTAAAATTTAAGAAAAAAAGAAAAAGAATAATGCATAAAGAATAATGCATAAAAAAATGCTGTGTCAATTAAAGTGATAATACTCTGATATATTAAATCACATTGCATATCACATATCTGCTATATGAAAAGTATAATTAAGGTGACTTTACTGCCCAATGCCCCCTCACATCTATTTTATAGAATCTATACTTTTCAGTGGTCACTTCTAAAGAAGCCTCTGAAACTGGGGGGCTCAGAGGGGTGCTCATCCCAAAAGAAATCAGATTCCAGACTTAAAATAAATAAATGATAGAAAAGGAATCACAGACCAGAACATGCATTTTTGTATATAATCTTAATTTGCAGATATTTTATGCAGTAAAGACATATACAGGATAGTTAATTAAATATGCAGGTATCTTTAAAAATTAAGCAATGTTAAAAAAAATAAAAAAATAAAAAAAATAATAATAATAAAAAATATATTTTACACCACAATATAAACAGCTTTGTTAAACAGATTTAAGTACAAGTACTTATGTCAAGAAATACACAGAATACGTTTACAACAGGCAGGTTTAGCATAAATGCAAAGTTGTTGTTTTGGGGGATTTATTATTGCCCAAGAAATCTCTGAACATATTCAGAATTTTTAAGAGCAGCAAGTAAGACAGCAGATTGCAATGGACACCATTACAATATTGCTTTGCCGATTGAGGTCAGAGATTTAAAGAATAAATGTTCTATAGCTCGCTAGACCACTGGCTTTTAATGAACAGTTTGCACAACACTTATAAATAGTTTGTAATACTGCACATTATAGCTGTGACAACATAATACACATGGTAACAATGCTATGTCACTGTTTAATAGACTTACCCAGTATTTAAGGACGACGTGTTTCTTGCAAAGTCATCGGGACTTTGAGGGAGGTTCTAACTACGTTTAATTAATTAATTTACTAAAGAAAAAAAGAAGGTTTTGTTTTTCCCCTGCAAGTGAATTTTCGGCGCAAGGTCATTTTGTGTTTACAGACTATTCGGTTTTAAAAAGCTGTTCTTTATCTCCCATTATGAACGGCCTTGTAATTCCTATCCACACTAAAAGTTGGCTTTTAAATGTTATTGTTTTAACTTTAATATTTCATAGTTAATACAGAGGATAAAGTAATTTAAAGAAAGTATATTGAAACTATATTAATTGATAAGATTTAATTTATCTATTTTGGTCCACTGTTCACTGATCTCGAGTCTCAGTCTGGTGTTCAAACAGTTTTTCTTACGATATGTTGTGAGTTTATATCCACAACTGCGTTTTGCTTTGTGATAACAAATTGAAAGCCTGGCATTGTAATACGTGTATGGACATGCTTATAACAAAGCATGGGCCCTCTCCTCATGTAGTTGGTCTGTAACAGGCACTTTGATGCAATGTGTCTACCAACGCTTTTCTGTGGTCACAGGATCACATCGCATACCCTATCTCTCTGTCATGATGCAGAGTTTATGCTTGCAAGGATATCCAGACCTCATCCACCTGGTATCCGTATAAATACTCCTATCGTTTAGAGGGGTTAATTACATAATAACCATTGAAGGTAATATGTTGGTTGTTCTTCCTATAGAGGAAAGATAGACTTGCCCTAAAAGCTTTTTCATGGCTAGGACAAGCTCTTATAGAGAGAGATAATGTACTTCTGACTCCTGAAAAGGAATATTGGTGGTCACAATATGGGAAATACTGTAATTCATGTGTTTAGTAATCATAAGCATTTGCTTATTGCTACATTACTGATGTACTGTTTATTGAAAAATTAATATCTAACATACTTTTTGAATTACTATATATTGAAAGTTTGCCAACATCTCATGGTTATAAATATGTTTTTGTATGTGTTGATGCATGTACCAGGTTTACTTGGATATATCCTGTGCGAAGTGCAACCTCTGATGCCACGTTTTCTAGTCTCACTTCCTTAGTATGCATTTGATAATCCCAGGACCATCTATTTGGATGGTGGTCCTGCAGTTACTGCAAAGGAAACCTAAAACTGGGCAACCACATTTGGGTTACTTTGGGATTTCAGTGTCCCAACCACCCCCAAAGAAGTGGGGTTGTGGTCTGGGAGAATGCTGAGGTTAAATGATTATTAACCAAGTTACTAGTTGCTTGCCCCACACAGTGGTATCTATTTATTCCTATGGTACAGATAAGCATTCACAACATACCTGATGATACAAATGGTGAGACACCATATGAAATGTTACATGTTTTTCACTGACAAATATATTTCTGCACCAGGGAGAGCTTAGAACCATTGGTTCTATTAGAGAAATTTAGGGAATTTTTTTTTTTTTCCAGTCCACTTCGCCTTGCACCACCACCTATTTCCTTCTGTTGGCCAGTTTGTCCTGGAGAGGGTGATACCAAGAACTACAGAGAACAAATCAGACCCAACAGAGAACAGTAAGTTTTGATATTTTACAACCTGCTAAATATTAACAGGACATTCACAGAACCACTGACTGACACAATGGATGCTGTTAAAGATGGCAAGATAAAACAAACAGAGGACGACAGAAAAGCCACCAGAATCATAGACAGACTGAATCATGATCTGACATCTGTACCTGCAAATGTGAAGGAGAAGGATGAACAGACAGACGTGATACATTCACAGTTAACATGGAATGTATGAAAAATGAATCATCAACATCATTATAAGAAAGACTCTGGAGAAAACAGACTGAACCTGAATTATCTAATACAGTAAGAAAGAAATTCAAAGATGGAAGCAAAAGGATGCTAGAAAATTGGTTATGGTGTCTCCTTCTTACAGTCTACAGCATTATCATAACATCAACCCTAGCTGTCGTTTTAAAACTGCATTGGGATTATGTTAACAAGCAGGACTATATAACACACTATACAAGTTCTTTGATCGTGAGGACTACCTCCAAGAACTATCTCAAAAGGAGAGACATAGCGCACAGTGAAATGATTGCCTACACTGGTATTTCACAAGGAACCTATTGAGATTATTCCAAAAACCGATTATACATGAGAAAGATGTGATTGGACAATTACAAATCCTAATAATGGAATCAACAATGATGGCAAAGCATGCTGAAAACAGAAAAAGACGGGAAAGATGCTTTGGATGCACCTATGAAGGTGATGCAAGAAAAGACTTTGCCATATAGTTTATCATTGAATGACTACCGCAAACAGCCTTCTTATGCTGAAAAGAAGTGCTATGCTAATTCTGGACATTGCTATTATCCAGACAGAAGATGACCGGAAAAAGAAATAAAGGCTGATAACTGTCAACTCCCAGCTGTTTTTCAAGATGGAACATGGTACTGACAAAACCTGATTGACTATCAAAGCACCTCACAGTACAAGACACAGATTGTTGCCTACAACTCAGAAAAAGTGGTTTATAGGAAGGAGCAGAAGAAGAGGAATATATTTTTCCTACTGGAGTGAAAAACCATCCTTGAACCATATTCTGTAACAATGAACTTTACAATGACATTTGGTGGCATATGAATTTGAATTTGGTAGAAACACATCAATTAACGAAAGAAACCTTGATGCAATTAATAAATAATAACAATACCGGCCTACTAAGAGCAGATGCCCTGCCAAGAGAATGGAATATAAAAAGACCAGCAAAATCTTTCAGAAACCTGACATCATGGGACACTTGTACTAAAGCACGATTTGCAGCTTTTCTTAAACTCTACATATTATGTACATACCTACAAAGCAAGGAACTCCTGTAAACATAAACACAGAGACATTGATACAACAAGGAATCTGTAATGGTTCTGTTGCAGATGTGATCTACCGTCGTACTCCTTGCTCTTTTGGTATAACTATACCAATCAAAATGTTAAACGGCTCCATAGAATCAAACGACAAAACATTCCTGCTATATTCTGGACTTCCAGGAATGTGGTGCATGGACCGAAAATTATAATTACTAAAGCAATCATGCTATTTTTTTCCCCTGTATCAGAAATGTGTCAGTGACAATGTGTAATATAATACAGATTCTATAATTAATGGTATAAGAAACACATAATGTGTTAATTACAAAGGTGGATAGACTTTGTGAATATCTGAAACGCAATTGAAGATTATTGCTAAAATGCCATATGCAGCTGCAGTCTGGCCTACAAACAAATATATTAGACATAAAGTATAAGAGCATAACAGCTAATTACCCAGATAAATAATTGAATCATGATAGTTAAAGATCATATGATTGCAATAACAACTGCAATAATGAATGTTTTAACCTTAAAAGAAAATGTGAAATGTTTTTATTAAATCAGAAACTATTCGATATTCGTTTAAGTTTGCAGAGTGGTATAATTAATATAAAATTTAACTGAAAGACAGGCAGAAACTTTACTTCAACTATCATAAAGTTTATTATAATGATAAAAATATTCAGTCTGCCAGAGCTAAGGCCAGTAAATGGAAAGTAAAAGAGTATTATGGATTAACCCGTCCAGGTGATATACATGATGATTTTGGAAATTGATAAGTTAGGTCACCTATTGCAAACTTGTGAAAAGATGTCAAAGATATAAATTCAACATCCATACCACTCTATGTATATATATATATAAAAATACACGTAATCAAATATTTTATCAGTTTTTCAAATACAAAGAAAATGTAATTTGGTTTGTAATGGTTAAAGGTACATAAACCACCTATACAAAGGTAGAGTTAAAATATAAATACATTCAATATTGTATCTGAGTGCTTTCTTAACTCACTTTTAGAAATAATAATACAAATTCTAATCATCTTAAGCTACATCCAACAGCCACTGAAAAATATACTTAAACAATTAAGATTCACATTGTTAAGCATCCAATCTCACGAATGTAGCTTTCCACAATGGCTGTCAGATCTTGGTTAAAAAAAAAAAAAAAAAAATGTTTTCTAAGGCAATTTTTGGGTGTTTCTGGTATTTTAAGCCACTAATAACTGTAGTTATTATATTTACTAATTATAACTTAGGGAATAAGTTGTCTTCTCCCTAACAGGTCAAAGAAAGATAATTAACGTCATATTTCCAATTATCAACTATTCTAAATATATTGAGAGATTTTGAATAAAGGAGTATTTTTAACATTTAAAGAGAATGTAATTTTACATACCATTGTGAACAAAGGTGGTAAATATTTTGCTGCTTCAAATTATCCTTATATATCTAAATCATATACAAGGGTGTTTATCTTTAAAACAAAACACTAGAAAGATTAACTATGTTACTATTTCATCTATCATTATTATACAAACTATAACAAATGAAAAGATTTTTCCACAGATTTGACCTGTGAACATTTTTAGCACAACAGCACCTGATGTCAGTGAGATGTCTATCACTGAGATATTACAAAGATTCCAATACAGCAAAAAGAGGCGTTCTTGAGGATCCACTTCGATTGCTGTATCAACAAAACATTTACTATAATGGGATCCATGTCACTTAAGACAATGTCTTGGAAATGCTGTCAATTAATTTATTCCGTAAAAGAATATCGGAGAGTATCCAATCTATACACATCATAAACGGTGTAAAAATGTTTCATGGAAAAAACAAACAAAATAAAAAGCAAAGACAAAAGACAAAGACAAATACCAACGCCATCACCACGGTGATAACAGATGATGCTGATTCAATATCTGCAACCAATTCTATCCAAATATTTGGAAAGCTGGACTCTACAACCTATACTCTACAACTAATACCCGGGTATTCTACAAACACAACCTCCAGCAATGTATCTAAGGAATGTAAACTTCTACAGGCCTTTACAGACTTTGGATTACAAATACAATTACTATTTTTAATTTTGGATTACAATTCGTATCCGGATCCATCCAAGAATATCTTACTCTGGAACCTGGTGTTCTTTTCAATTCTTTCCCAGACAAAAGCTTTGCTCATTTTAATCAACCACCTTTACAGGCAAAGATCACACTACGGATATTTTACTGTTACAACAATGATCTAAGATGCTGGGAGCATAAAAAACCTAAAGACAGTTGGAGAACTTTGGTTTCCTAATTTAAGGAAGAAATGCGCTACAATGCCCACAGTTTAATGGAGAGGGTGTTACGGGCAAATGCAAATATTACAAGTTTTAGAATGAAATGTTGTATTTCTTAAACTGTGTACTTTGTCTTTAAGAGATATTGCAAACTGACAAGGTGTAAGAAATGGAACATATTGTTATTCATAGATGTTTCTTTAAGCAATAACCTCAGTGCATAATATGTTTGCGCCATTTTGTCCCAGACGAATTACAATAACAATAATGCATAAACAAGCTTCAAGGCTATTCTACGACACTTGCAGTACACAATATACTGTGGTAACCCCAAGTTAATGGAACTTCCCCAAATCCGGGAATCTCCCACGACTGTACACTTACGACTTGGTATAAACAACAGATAACCTATTCAGACTTTAAGATGCCATCTTGAACTAAGTCAGGAAAATTTCCATGACGTATACACCCTTTAGTTATGGCCTTGTATGTTTGCCAAATTAAGGGAGGTCCTAAATTGAATAAAGTAAAAGAAGTGTTACTTTTTCATATTTGAACTACAGTAACCTAAAATGGAGACACCTAAGGTATAAATAGGTGTACTTTTAAATGTTAAGACACAGAGGAGAGACTTGGAGACAGACGCTGCTCCATCTTAAAATGACAGAGAGGCTGACATGATGACATGTTCAGAAGGGTATGTTAACCTATTAATGATATTTGCAAGCATGTAATTTAAATCTTATAAACTCTGCTATAATGGATTTTATATTTTTATATAATAAATATCCAAAAGACAATCTTGCTTCCAAGACAATCCTTATTTTATATTGTATTCTCAATTATTTATATATGTTAAATAGAGGATCTCTTACACTATATAAAATTATGGCTAAGATATCTGTATGGTTAGCCCTACTAAGTTCTATGCTTTAAGACATTATAGTGGTAAATAAGGGAACCACACACGGTTACAGAGGTACTAACATGGGAGACCAATGGCCTTGGGAAGCAAAGGAGGTAATGTCCGGTTCTGAGGCAGTTGACCAATTAATATCTACACAAGCCGACTATCATATGAGTGTTAGAGGTAAATCTGAGTGGAGATTGAAGACCTCCATCATAGGTTATGTTTGCATAGCGAGGAAAGGAATGATGTATAATACTTCTGTAGGAGAATTAACTTGTCTAGGGCAAAAAGCTTATGATGATGATACAAAGAATACAACTTGGTGGTCGGCTTCAAATGTCTCAGAACCATCTAACCCGTTTGCAAGATATGCCAATTTAAAGGACGTATGGTTTGATCTATCCATCACATCTAACTGGAGAGCCCCAGCGAATTTGTACTGGATCTGTGGTAAGAAGGCCTATTCGGAGTTACCACAGGACTGGGAAGGGGCATGTGTGTTGGGTATGTTAAAACCATCCTTCTTCTTGTTGCCTATTGAAACAGGTGAGACTTTAGGTGTTAAAGTGTATGATGTGAATCATAGGAAGAAAAGGGGACCCATAGAGATAGGTGCCTGGGAAGATAATGAATGGCCTCCCCAGCGTATTATAGATTATTATGGGCCAGCCACGTGGGCAGAGGATGGTACCTTTGGTTATAGAACCCCTATTTATATGCTCAACCGCATTATAAGGTTACAGGCGGTGGTTGAGATCATTACTAACGAGACATCACAAGCGCTCAATCTTCTAGCGAAGCATAATACCAGGATGAGGACAGCAGTTTACCAAAATAGATTAGCCTTGGATTATCTTTTGGCAGTAGAGGGAGGTGTATGTGGGAAGTTTAACCTGAGCAATTGCTGTCTTCAAATAGATGACGAAGGGCAAGCAATAGCTGAGCTTACTAGCCATATGGTTAAACTAGCGCATGTGCCTACTCAGGTATGGAAAGGGTACAATCCAAGTAGTTGGTTTGGTAGCTGGTATGAGTGGTTTGGAGGGCTTAAGGCAGTGGTAGGTGGAGTCCTACTGATTTTAATGTTGTGTCTACTCCTGCCGTGTCTTATACCCTTAGTAGTTAGGTCTGTGCAAAGCCTGATAGAAAATATAGCAGAGAGGAAGGCTGCTGCACAGATAATGGCAATTTATAAATATAAGGCTCTAGATCAGGGAGAACCAATGCAGGAAGACGAGTGTTGAAGATTCACATCATAGGATAAGTCTGGTCTGGTTCAAAGGTAACTTGTGGTGTATGCAAACCAAGGTTAAGTGATGCCTCAAGTAATTGTAAAATATCAAGAGGCATCAAAGGGGGGAATGTGGTGGAATCTCGGTAAAAATAAATTTAGTAGGCCGAGATTACCACGTGGCATGTGTACGTGCATATGCTGACGTATCGATCAGTTGGTTGCACGAGGCAAGATACGATCAGTAGTGTACGGAGCATGTGCAAGAATACAGGATGTAGTATTCCCCTCCTCCATTGTGCTGGACAAGCCATGCGGTCAAGCAGGAAGTTAATTCTTATTTGTAATGATTGGTCAAGAGAATGTGCGGGTGGAGCTTAATATGGGAGGAGTTATGTGCCTATATAGGGAGCCTGCACTATTGTTCAGGGCTCAGAACTTGCTGTATTTTTGGTGACATTAGTCCCTCTGAGTCCCGATCGGTGATCCAATAAAGAATCTCTTCCTTCCTGAGGAAACCTGTGTCCATCTCTCTGTGCTTTGCTTCCGTCAGTTTCTCCGGTATCAAACCTAATACAGAGGCAGACCGGAGCACCATTAATTTTAATTTTACCGCGTGACCGAAACGTGCGTAAGGTTTATTTAATTTTATTTTTTAACTTGTGAATATATATGAGGATGATAGACTGCTATCAATAAGTGTAATGGGTAAAGTGCTAATGCAGTCAATTTGCATAATAAATATGAAGTGACAATGTGCTAAAATCTAAATTGCAAAATTCAAAGTGCAAAATATGTGAACATGTGAAGTAGAAAGTGCTAGTGGTTTTAGACAATATATGAAGTGACTATGCAAAATATTGCAAGTAACATGTATAATATGTGAAATTAGAGGGTTGTGAATCCCAGAATGCTTATAGAGAAATGTATAAAAAGGTAATTAAAAACATGGTATTCCAGGCATATGCACAAATTATAGTGGCCTAAGAACGTAAAGATTTCCTCAAGATATTTTTCTAATTCTTGTGCAGCATAATAAAATAATAAAATACAATATGCCCAAATACTGTATTTAAAGAGCCAATCTCCCAGGGGCCATAGTCAGCAGGCAGGAGGCAGGAAAACAGGCTTCTCCAATGCCCAGTAGCGAGGTTAGTTTCGTCACACAACCATTCTTCAGGGTTTTTTTCATAGTATCTGCCAATTTGCCTATGTCATTTTGTGCATCTTCTGTAAGTGATTTTATCAGTATTTCATTTTTTTTTAAAGTTTTTCAAGTTCATCCAAACAGGATTTTAGTTAGTCTAAAGCAGGGATTCCCAATAATTTTTTCCCGTGGAACCTTTGACATAATGCGCTAACAACGTGGAACCCCCAAAAATGTTGGCTCCGTAGTACTTAGGAGCAGGTGTGCTTTTGTGTGTACAGTTGGTGTTTGTAAATAATGTTAGCATTTTGATACAGGGGTGTGTTTGTATGTAATGTTAGCATTTTGATACAGGGGTGTGTTTGTATGTAATGTTTGCATTTGCGTGCAGGGGTGTGCTTGGATAGTAGTGTTAGCTTTTAAATGCGGATGCACATTTGTGTGTACTATTAGTGTTTGAGTGAAAGGTGTGTTTGTATATACATTTGAATCCAGGGTTTTTTGTATGTAATGAGTGTGTTTGCATGTTGTGTTTGTGTTTGATTGCTGTGATCTATGCACATATGTGTTTGATTGTTGGGATGAAGTTTGATTGCTGGGATGTATGCACATTTGTGTTTGAATGTTGGGATGAAGTTTGATTGCTGGGATGTTTGCACATATGATTGCTGTATGTATGCCACATACATTCATACACAAAGAAATTAACACACAGATACACATATAAAAACATTGACACATTCATATACACACTGACATAAACACAAAGATACACACCTTGATACATGCACAGGCCTTGACACCCAGATACAAACATGCTGACATACACACAGTGACACAAACCTTGACACAAATACATTCTCACTGACAAGCATATGCGCAATCTCTCTGACACGCGTACTCACTGACAAGCACGCACTCACTGACTGGTGCACGCACCCGTGCATTCACTGAAAAGCAGCTGTGCACTCACTGACAAGCATGCAAACACCCGTGTACTCACTGACAAGCGCGCATGCACTCACTGACAAGCGCACTCTCTCACTGACAAGTACGCGCACTCACTGACAAGCGCATTCACACACTCACTGAAAGGGGTGCATGCACACTCACTGACAATGGCACGCACACCCACTGACAAGCGAACGTGCACCTGTGCACATGCATACTCCTTAACACACACACACACAATTTATTTATTTTTTAAAATTTCGCTCCACCCATCCTCCCTACCTTTGGGAGTGCTGGCATGGAGTCTCTATTTCCCTGGGATCTAGTGGAGCTGAGCGGCTGGCGTGTGGTCCCTGGGGTCCAGTGGGGCTAAGTGACTGGTGTGCGGGCAGCGAGGGAGCAGTGATCTTCCTGCTCAGCTCCCTCATGCGCCTCTTAGTGATGCTGGAGTGACGTCATATTCCGGCATCACTGCGGTGCATGCGAGGGAGCTGAGCAGGGGAGAGTGCCCCTTCACCGCTAGCCTTAATTATTAGTGATACTTTTATTGCTACTTCATGTCTCTGACTGTGTTATAGGTAATTATTTTACTACTCAAACAAATGCTTTACTTTTTTTTTTTTTTAATGGATCAAAAATTCAATAAATTCAATAATGACAAACTTGTTATATGTGTGTATGTCAAAAACACATGACTTTGTTACAATTTTAACAGAGATTAATATTTAAATGGCTATGTAAAAGTGTCAAAATGCCCTAGATGTATACCCTTTGATATTTACTTTGTATATACTTGTGCGTGAAATGTTGTTTTCTGTAATATCTATTAAACTTAGAGGGCAAACGGACCAAATACTAAAATTGTTACACCATGAAATTGTAATTTACTTCCCTGTCAATAAGATCTTCATAGATTTCTGATGTCTTTCAAGCAATTATGCACCTCTAGTGAGACCCTTCATTGAAGCATTTCTGAATTATATGAGTTACTACTTGAGAATGTCCTATTCCAATTCTCAGGTACATGTACCATTGTCAGGATGTGCTAGGGTGAGTTTCAGTGATGAACAGTGGACACACATTTTTATTTTGAAACTTCAGAGGATCCCTTGAAAATACAGGGGAAAAAATATTAACTCCTCTTTTGCTTTCTATATATTGAAACCAGCCAACCTCCAGTTGACACTGCAGAACAGAAGATGTAAATCTGAGCACATTTAGTGGGAGTGTTTTGGAAAAGTATTCACTCTACCTTATGTTGTCTACTTCCTTCCACCATGCAAAATACTAACTTTACTATTCTAAATCCTTGGTTTCCATGTACAAAAAATCTTGTCAAACACAAGAATGCTGCCAAAACTATGATTCTGGCCCTCTGGAGGAGCACTCGCCCTCCAACATTTCAATGATGGGTTAGAAAAGTTAATGAAATCAGGACTACAGAGGAGATTTCCTAAAACTAGTTCAACAGTATATAGATAATACAGTTCATTCTGTGTATTATCAGACAGTATGACCACTTTATCATTGTCCTCATTAGCTTGAGCAGTGATGTTTACATTATAATTCTACGAATACTGCTCTTACACAGTCTTTCTCCATTTCTTCTCCCATCCTCTGCATTGGATATCTCTAAATACTAAATAAAGATGACCAAAAGAACTCCATTTACTCTGTAAATGAGGATAAATAAATGTAATTATTTTAATTCCTGTTCTCAAGATGCACTAATTTTGCACATATTATTATTCTAATTATTATTGCCAAAACTATTAAACAATGTTTTTAATAAATTAGAATTTATATATGTATTTGTCAAATCAAATTAAATAAAATGATATATTATTATAGAAACCAGTATATAATATGTGTTGTGCAATAAAAGAGAAAGATGGAACTTTCTCAGAGCTGTTGAATACACACATGACAAAAATGCCAAAATTATTTGTTTCCTGAAGTACAAAACAACTGAAGCTGTGTCCTTAAGGGGTTAAACAATAAGATTCACACTATTAATATATATATATATAAATCAGAGGGTATATGTTTTTATGAGTAACTCTAATGGTTAAACGTTGTTCCCTGAAAATGAATCATGTTTCAGAATATTTCAATTTCCTTTGATACAGTCTCTAATCTGATAAGCTTCTTTATTATGACCATAACAAGATAGCCTATTATACCGAGAGTCTAAATATGGCGAGTAATAATCAGATTGCATATTTGACATTTTCAAACCTTAAGCACTATTTGTACCTGACAAAACTTGATTCATTAGTTATTGTCCCTTCAGAAATATCAGTCACAAATTATTTATTAATTTAATATATTTTATTTGAACTGATGCTCATGAATTGACTTGCAGTGCATTATATATCATGTAAGATTTGTTTTTGTTTTATTCTAAATATAACTGAGAATTATTTATCTGTAGAGAAAAATCTTGTAGTTACTAGGTCTAAAATATAAACCATAGCATTGTTACATAGTTACATAGCTGAAAAGAGACTTGCGTCCATCAAGGTCAGCCTTCCTCACATATGTTTTTGCTGTTGATCCAAAAGAAGGCAAAAAACCTACCGTAGTCTAAAGCTCTTCCAATTTTGCAATAAACTAGGAAAAAACTTCTTCTTGACCTGAAAATAGCAGTCAGATGTCTCCTTGATCCCTATTACCCCACTAATTAGAAAGTATATCCCTGTATGTTATGTTTTTGCAAGTATTTATCCAATTGCAGTTTAAACATCTGTATGGACTCTGATAAATTGTATGATAGTGGCAGCACTAATCCTGTAAATACAATCATTATTATTCAATGTATAATATTATGCAATTATATAGTCAATATCAGATATGCAATACTCGCAGCATTCATACACATGATGTGAGGCTCTGTTGCTGTGAAAAAAGAGTGCAAAAACGTTCTATATTAATTGGCCTTATTATGAGAAGTTATATTGTATTATTGTGGCGGAACCAGCCTCGCCACTGGGCATTGGAGAAGACTGATTGCCAGCCTCCTGCCATGTGACTATGGCCCCTGGGATGTATTGCCTGCTGAGGTTTGCTACCAACTAGGCGGATTTGGCTATGGAGCTTGTCTAGTGCCCTCTGTTGGTAGCAACAGCAATATGCACTACCTGAATAGCAAGACTGGTTCATTTGCATGTTCGGGTAGATTTGCATATTGCTAATTCTGCAGACACGTGAGATATTTTCTGTTAATTAGCATCTAGGTACTCGTCGGCCCGCTAGGCTGCTTCAGTGAGGGTTTTGGGCTGCTGGTCTCTCACCCATTCTTGCACCTCGGTGGAGAGACTGTTAAAGAGTTGTTTCAGCAAGAACAGCTTGAGGAGTGCCTCGGGGGACTTGGCGTTCCTGGGAGTTCATTCAATTTTTGGTTGCCTGGGTCAGGCAACAAGCTTGCGATAAGCCTCCGGGGTCAGTCTGGCCAGTAGGACCTTCTTTACCAGGTCATAATCCCTCAGCCCGTCTGTTAGCACAGCTCTTTAGGCGTTGGCAGCCTTACCGATTAACTTCCGGGCTAGCAGGAGACCCAATCAGAGGGATCAATTTCATGCAGGAGGCAGAGTCTTTAAAAATCTTGGAGGAAGAGTAAACGCTTTGAACGATGTGTATTGCACCTTGGACTTCAGGTCAGCAAGTGCCGCACTCACTGGGGCCACCTTCGCTGCCTTGCCCGGCTGTACCAGGATGTAGGTCTGGACCTCCAAGATGGTCCTGGCCATGATCTCCTGGGATGGGCTTCCTCCATAGTATGCTAGGCAACGGGCCATCTCCTCATCGAAGGGATCCCTCTCAACCTCCGTTTGTGGGGCCGCAGCCCCACCAATCTGTAGATCATCCTCCATGAGGGTGGAAATCAAATCAGCCTTAGGTCGGGTACTGGCTGGCTGCCTGCCCTCAGCTGCCAATATCTCCTGTAGCATTTGCCTCTTTAGTTTTGTGTAGTTCATGGATTGGTTCGTCTAATGAACGCTGGTTCCATTTCGCTGGGTACTCAATTACTCATCCCACTGCTTGCCACCAGTTGTAGCAGACCACGGGTAACCCAACCGATTACCTCCACTAATTCCTTCCTTCAGCCGCTCAGGAACCACTAATAGTAATATAAAGATACCCATTTACCCCCCAGTAACTGGACAACACACAGTTCTGGAGGTACAACACAATTTTATTGAGCCACACACGGCTTTTTAACATAGCGCCATGCAAGGGGTCTTCCACTCACACCAACAGGGGTCATATCCCAGGATCCTCTACACCAGGGAGCCCGAACACGGGAATGGGAGATCTCTGTCCCTTTGTCTCTCAAATATGGAAAGCCTGCCACTCAGGCAAGGGGTTTCCCACCCACGGCTACATGGGGGTCTTCATCCCAGGAGCCTCTGTTCTTGGGTGCCAAAGCCCAGGAAAATAGACCGTCCATTTGTCTTCCAGACACAGGAAAGCCCGCCAAATCAGCCAGTGCCCCAAAAGTGTCCAAACCAACCCCAGGCGACCTCAGACTGGCACATTCTCTGGGCAATCTCCGTTCGTGAGATTCCTGTGCTGAAACCTGCAAGGGAAGAGTCTCCTTTCGGGGTATGAATGCTTCCTCTTGTTAGCATCCACCTAGGGGAGCACTCATAAATTACTCCCTTGTGGTTTCACACTAATGTTGCCAGTGCGAAAGTTGCGGTTTCACATTTGTAGCGAGTGTGAACGTTCTAATTAATTGGTGGGAGCTTTCTCAAGGGCACTGGGGTGGTCCTTGTTCGGGAGACGAATGAGTTGGGAAGCAATCCATGAATGCTCCCCCTGGCTGGCGTCCGTCTGTATGAAATGGAGGCCACCGAGGGGAGCACTCATTAATTGTCTCCTTTACGGTTTTGCAATAATGCCAGAGGTGAGAATGTTCTACTTGAACGTCCTACTAGCATTCTAAATGGGATATCAGGGTGGTCCCCGTTCAGGAGTCGAAGGAGTTCCTTTAGTTGTTTCCCAAATGGAGAGCGGGTAAAATAGACGATGGGCAAGGGAAAAACACAGTGAAAATATGAAGTACCCGAATAAGAGGTGGTTACGCCACAAATACTTTCTGATATTTTATACATATTGCAAATTGTGACGGAGCTCCAGTACTCCGACTGAGTACCTCCACCAAGTCTCCTTCCTCGTAGCTATCAGGGACCCTGGAGCACTTCAAACGCAGTTGCCGAGGCTTGACTGGGATCACTGAGTGCCTTTTCCACCCTGACCAAACACCAGACAACACTTGGTGAAGGTTAAAACAACAACTAACTTTAATAGTCATAGCACACACATTTAAGCCCCCAACAGCCCCCATTTACATACAATCAGGTACATAGAGCACTATATTACAAGGAAGGGTGGGGTCAGGCAATAGCAAGGGCTGATGGGAGATTGAGGGGGGCAGAGCAGCTAGTTTAAACTGGTCTGGCAGTGTCCTAGGGACAACGCCCTGTTGGGGAAACAATAGGACAGGAAAAAGGGAGAGGGGGAGAGGCACAGACAAGCAATACATTTAACATACCCTGCACCAATAATGGGCACAGGGTGATCAAATCACAAAAGGAATCTGGGGACCCATATATAGTGTCTGTCTTCCGCCCCCAGTGACTGTGACTACCGTCACACAAATATATATTTTTTTAAATATGTCTCCACACCTTTTTCTATGCATTTTGAAACTATATATTCTGAAGTTACCCATCTTTTCATTGGTGATGGAGCTAGTATTGTGTACACGTAGCTCTTCTCCTAGTTTCCATCCCTCCAGTATGAATGAAATTGGTGGGGAAACCACCTTTAAAAAAAATGAAATATTCATACCGTGATATTTCTGTAACATCTCAGGTAGCCTCATTCCTGTTTATTACTATTGATGTAAAACCACCAAACAGTGGCGTATTAAGAGTGGGGTGGGGGGAGAGGGGTGTGGCCCGCCTCGGGTGCCATTCACTAGGGGGGTGCCATGATTGCCAGCATCATGATTCACCCCCCATCAATTCTTATAGCGCGTGCCACTGCACCTTTGCTGCCCACTATACTGCACTGAGTGCAGTAATATGGAGGAGCAGGGGAAGGAGTGTTGTGGCGCCGCTCAACGTGATGCCGTCACACCGACATGCGCTGCTGCCGCCTGTCTGCCTTCACGGATCTCCAAGAGCGGAAGGATCCGATTGACGTGAGACACCAGTGGTCGGAGCAGAGCAGGTCAGCACAGAGGCATCATCAGATGTGAGTAGAGAATTTTATGTGAAGGGGTCAGGGTTGCAGGTTTATTTTTAATTAAGGGTGGTATGCACTTTATGTTAAGGGGGGTGCAGTGTTTTTTTAATTAAGGGGGGTATGCACTTTATGTTAAGGGGTGCACGCTTTTTTTTTTAATTAAGGGGATATGCACTTTATGTTAAGGGGATGCAGGGTTTTTGTTTTATTAAGGGGGTATGTACTTTATGTTAAGGGGTGTAGGGTTTTTTAAATTAAGGGGGGTATGCACTTTATGTTAAGGGGTGCACATTTTTTTTTAATTAAGGTAGGTAAGCACTCTGTGTTAAGGGAATGGGGTGCAGGATTTTTATGTGAAAGGGGTATGAATTAGATGTGTAAGGGGGTGCAGAATTTTTATGTGTAGGGGTATATGAACTTTGTGAAGTGGCTAAAGGGTTTTTGTGTGTAGGGGGTACAAGGTTTTAATGTGAAGGGGTATGAATTTGATGTGTAGGGGGGTGCTTCATTTTTATGTGTAGGGGCTGTATGAACTTTGTGAAGTGAGTGCAGGGTTTTTATATCTGGGGGTTTATGAACTTTATATGATGGGTGCAGGGTTTCTATATGAAGGGGGCATGAATTTGTTGTGTAGGGTGGGATCAGGGTTTTTATGTACAATAAATATTCTTAAAACATTGAATTTTTTGTTTTTAAATTTTTAAAAGGGGGGTGCAAAACACTGTGTCCGCCCCGGGTGACAAATGCTTTAGGTACGCCCCTAGGTGCAAATAAGGTAAAGTTTATTTGGATATTCAATATAGTATCTATCTATCTATCTATCTATCTTTGGTTCATCTATCCAAATTAACTTTACCTTATTTGCACTGCACTGTGATGCCTATTGATATCTATTTTTAACCTTAAAGGCACACTACAGTGCCAGGAAAACAATCCATTTTCCTGGCACTGCAGGTCCCCTCTCCCTCCCAACCCCCATCCCCGGTTGCTGAAGGCATGAAAACCCCTTCAGTCACTTACCTGAGACCCCGCCGATGGCCCTTGGCGGTGGTTTCGGGTCGCCGCCGCTCCTCCCCTTCCTTACGTCAGCCAGTGGGCAAGACTGATCCTGCCGGCCGACCGGGGAGACCTAATGCGCATGTGCGGCAATGCCGTGCACACGCATTAGAGCCCTCCATATGGGGAAATGAGCGACGCTGGAGGTCCTCACACAGCGTGAGGATGTCCAGCAACGCTCTAGCACAGAAAACCTGTGCTATAGACACGGAAGTGCCCTCTAGTGGCTGTCTAGTAGACAGCCACTAGAGGAGGAGTTAAGCCTGCAAGGTAATTATTGCAGTTTATAAAAAACTGCAATAATTACACTTGCAGTGTTAAGGGTAGTGGGAGTTGGCACCCAGACCACTCCAATGGGCAGAAGTGGTCTGGGTGCCTGGAGTGTCCCTTTAAGAGACTTCAACCAAAACTCTATATACAAGTTGTAAAGTTCCAAGTGCCACGCTCCACCACAGCCCTGTGTGGATGTGATAATGTTGAGAATTAAAAACCAAACAAAAAACTTTTGGAACTAGAGAGCCTTTGTGAATATTCCTTCTCTTACTTCACTCTATACATAGGAAGATTGTGAACATTTTTATTGCCTGACAGCAACTGTGAATTATCCCATTTCATTCATATGATGGCTTAGTAGGAAAGGCAATTCAAATTAATATTCATCTTTTGGGCAAACATTGACCATTTCATGTATATTGTTTGTTTTTGTTTTTATCAGAATGTGAATGTTCAAAAGAAGTTGCACAGCTAAGGCATCTTACATTTTTACATCTTGCAATTTTAAAAATCACATTATTTGTCATTTAGATGTATACCCAATCCATTTCTACATGTATGCTTCTCAGATCACCATTGTACAGTGCTAACAGGCAAGTGAGTGAGTGTCATTTTTCATCAATGTAAGCTATTTCCTTCTCACAGTTTAAATATACCAATCTCATTATCCTCTTCTTACAGGACTTTTGGGACATATGATAAAATTCTCAAGATCTGCTTATATAAAGTCTAACTTAAAGGGACACTATAGTCACCCAGACCACTTCAGCTCAATGAAGTGGTCTGGGTGCAATGTCCCTCAGGTTTTAACCCTTCAGATGCAAACATAGCAGTTTCAGAGAACATTTGCGGTTAATGCTTTCCTATTGACAGCTTGAATGTGTTATCTTCACGGCTGGAAGTCGTTACAGGATCGAATCCTAGGAACGGAACTGTTTGAGAGTGTTCCAGTGCCGACTTGGCACGATTGAACACGAAGCCCAACGATTCCAGAAGTTGGACCGTGTAGACTTTGTGATCCTGTAGCGTCCTTCTGTCCCCGTCGAAAATAAGGATATCATCCAGGTAGATGATATGTCGCACCCCGTGGGTCCAAAGGTGTGTCACCACGGATTTCAGCATTTTTGTGAAGCACCAAAGGGCTAAGCTGAGCCTGAACAGAAGGCAGGTGAATTGCCAATCGGTCTTGTGCCAGAGGAAGCTAAGATAGGGATGGCTTAACTCACGAATAGGGATTGTCAGGTAAGTATCTTTCAAGTCTAGGCAGGTGAACCAGTCATTGTCCCAAAGCAAGTCTCGAAGGAGGTGAATACCCTCCATCTTGAAGTGTCTGTAAACAACGTGGGTGTTTAATTATCGTAGATTGATGACTGGACGGAAGTCTCAATTCTTTTTCTTGTATTGCTCCTTTTGAGCGCAGCCCCTCAGCTCCGAGTCAATCAGTTGCGTTTCCGCGTTTGCTATTCAAAGCGGGTGAGGAGGCCAAAGTTAGACCGTTGAATCCTCTAACTCTATTTGGTAGCCCCAAACGGTTTCAAGAAACCAGGCATTCGTGGAAAAGTCTGTCCAATTCTGAAAAAAATGAGAGGCCGCCTGCGATTTGAACATTTATTATAGGTAATGTAAAGTGGGGACTTACCGGAGGTGAACCTTGTTCGGGAGCATCCTCTGCCACATCGGCCATAGTCCGAGCCCCTGGAGTAGAGGAACCTCTGGCGGCTTCCTGCCTCCAGATAGAACGGCTGTGTCCAAGTTGTACTGGGGCCTGATGGCCAGAACCGGCTGACGGCATTGCTCCTTTGCTGAACAGCCCTGCCAATAACACCTCTGCCTTGAGATCCACAAAAGACTCCCCGCATAGAGGACTGTGTCTTGTTAAGCCAGGTAAAGAAATTCACCCGCTTATTGAGCTCCTTTAGGAATAAGGTGTTCTGAATGTAAAAGCTTCTAGAAAGTGGGAGTTGAGTTCTGTCTGGAAAGTGCTATAGTAGCAGCTGGAAAACCCGTCGGGGCCCGAGCTCTTATTTGGTGGTGTGGTGCATATGGCTAGGATGAGTTCATCTTCCGTTATGGGTTCATCTAATATTTGTGTTGCAGATGTCGGTAAAGTCAAGTGTCAAAGTTCGGTTACAGTCTAGTTTATCCAGGTACGTGTGCGAATTCGATTACAAATTGTATAGAGATTTGTTGGAATAATATATTTTTATTGACATCTCACTCACACTTTCAAGAGTTATATAGAGCTCTGCTGTTGAAGGTGTGGATGGTGTATTCCCTGTCTAAGGATGTAAACATAGCAGTGGTAATGGTGCAATCAGCAGTGATGATGGTGCTTTCCTTTAGTAGAGTGTGCTATGAAAAGACATAGACAAGAACATCCAGTAGTGTAATATGTTTAGTACTATATGTATCTTCAAAAAAAGTAAAAGATATCTCATTCACATTTTTCAGAGCACGGATCTGCTCTAGTATGATGGAGCTTTAGTGGTATGATCCCCACTTGGGATATGCAGGTTCAGAATTGCAGTAAAATTCAGGAAACCAAAGAAGGAGTATAGAGTAAATACCAAATAAATAATAAAATTTACAGGAATAAACTTTATTTATATATATTTCAAATCCAAAAAGGGTAAAGATAGGTGCTAGGGTTAGCACTAAGATAGTGGTTATTGGGGCACTCATCGTGGTGTGCAGGCCCAACCTCCATCAAGGTAGGTAAGGGTGTAGGCTGCAGCGGGGGATGCAAGTCCAAGTATTGATGCATGGGTGCCAGGCTGCATCCGGCGGACCCCCTATAGGGATGTGCACTATTGGTATCTAATCAACAAAACAAAATTAATTCCCTATTCCCCCAGGTATATTCAGACCAGTAGGGCTAGGTGGTGTATGATGGGGGACTAAGGATTGAGCTGTGTATGCAAGATTAACCAAAGTCACAGCTACTGTAACTCCACAGGTGTATTCAATGTTGTTGCTGTAAGCCTGTAAGGTAAAGAAGAGATTTATGAGCATATACAGCATGCATGTTGAAACTGGTCACCATAGCCTTCATAAAGAAGAAGCTCCCCCTGGACCCAGCATCCAGCATCCAGCATTAGCCCACCACCGAGATTACCAACAGGGGGTACAAACCAGCACAGGATATAGACTGGCCCAGTGGAAGTGCCTTAGCATGATATTGAAGACATATAAATAGAGCATGGGAGATAGTAATAGTCAGCATTGGGTTGTTCGCAATCCGTGAGCACAGGCCAGCGGGATGCAATTTCCCAAAAACAACTTGGTTTGTTTAACAACATTACAGGTACAATCTACAGGGTCTCAAACAAATAATATAGAAATATATTATGATTGCTAACACTTTCCTTGCATGCTTATGGTGTGTGCTTGTGTTTAGTGAGCCTTAACAGATAAATATAGGTGTAAAATATGTCCTTGCAATAAAAATCTGCCTCAGCAGATTGGACCTTAGCATACAGCCTGATACTGGTTTCTAAGAGTCCCGAGATCTCCCGCTGGGAGTGCCGGTGTTGTCAGTGACAGTCTGCGCTTTGTGAGGCTTTTTCCTCGGCTTTGACATTTTGCCACCTGGATCTTTGCGGCATTGCTACCTTTTGTGGTGGTTCCGTGGGTAAATACCAGTTCTGAATGTCCAGGTGTGGGAGGTTTAATTTAAATAGGAATTAAGGGACATTGTTCACCGTGTTGAGTGTAACATTAGATTCATTGAAGCTGTCACTGAGAATGGGTAGCCCCAACGGTATTTAATGTTTCTAATGTCCTTGGAGAGTGGTCCTGGACAGGTCTTGAAAATCTGGATTTGGCTGTTTTCTGTCCAAAGATGGGAGCTGTATGTGATTTCCTCATAATTTCCTCTTTTAGATGGAAGTAATGCACTCGACAGATTATATCCCTAGGTGAATCTTTTGCCAGCCTTCTAGGCTTAAGTGCGTGATGGGCTCTGTCCATTTCTATCGGAGACTCCGGTGAGCATTGTAGGATGTTATTAAAGACCTTAAAGACAACCCATAGGGTTTAAAAGAGATCTTCTTGTGGCTCAGATGATTCTGGGAGGCCTCTTATGCGAGGTTGTTTCTCCGGCCTCTGTTATCCAAATCTTCTAAGTGCCTCATAATCCCGTTGATTCTCACCCAAGGTGAATCTTTTTTTTTTTTTTTTTTTATAGTTTATTTAATTATTATTTTCCTTTTATATCAAACATATATATATATATATATATATATATATATATATATATATATATACATATCATACATTGCGTGCATATCATACAATGCATATAAAGTAAATACAATAAATAAAGAAATACATATAGACTAACAAACATATAACAAAGTTGACCATCCTGTCCTATACATTCAGCTCTACCCTTAGATTACATAAAGTTAGATTAAATTTCCGCTCCTTCAGAGATTACCAATGAATTACTGCACAATATATACATTCTAATATTTAATTCTCAAGGACCTTTATCCAATCATCCCAGATCTCATATTGTCTAATATTAATACTTAAATTAGAGGCTATTCCCCTTTCCATTTTGCATTGAATAATAATAGATGCCTTAATTTGTGGCCATGAATCAATTGTTGTCCTTTTCCAATTTTTTGCAATAGCCATTTTAAAGGCCATCAAAGCCTGAATCAACAGATCTCTCTTATCGTTAGTTAATTGCGGTAAATTTAAATGTAAAAGCAAGTTGTCTGGGGTCCAAGAATGGGTTATATCCAGCAATTTATTTACTTGGTCCATAAATTAAACCCATGCTTCCTTAATTGGTGCGCAATCCCACCATATATGTAATTCATTTGCTCCCTCATTTCCGCATCTCCAGCATCTAGATATCCCTGCCTTTGCAAATTTCTGGATCTTATTGGGAGTCATGTACCATCTATTAAGTATTTTAAAATGTGCTTCCCTAATATTTAGACAGTGTATCGTGGAATAGACTGATTGTAAAGCCTTATACCATTCCTTTATATCAAATTTTATTATCAAATCTCTTTCCCATTTACTTTTAGCTATAGGATAAACAGGTCTTTTTATAGCTTTTATAATCTCAACGCATCTAGTTAGTATTTTAGTATTTTTCTCTGAGTCTATCAAAACATTTAGTTTAGATAATGAGAAAGAACTCATGTTGCTTCCAAGAGCGCTTTGCACAAAGCTTTTAATTCTGATATAATTAAACGTTTGTAAATACGAAATACCATAGATTCTGCGTATCTCAGCGAAGGGCATAATCTTCCCATCTACTAATAGATCAGCTAATTTTTTAACACCAAGTCTAGTCCATTCGGACGTATCCATATTTTCCATCCATGTATCTAGATTTTTGAAGGTCAGAGCAGGTAAAACTTTATTTTTCAAGTCTAAAAGATTTTTAAGATGTAGCCAGAACTTTAAGAGCGGTCTAGTTATCAAATTATCCATCGTGCATCTTATATTTTTAGTTCTACTATTATTTCTTATGGCCCACATTAATCTAACATTATTGTATGGATCTGTAATATCTGCACCTTCTATTTTAAACCAATCTTGTGAACACGAATACTGCTTAATTAAAGGAAGAGTATGCATCAACTGTGCCGCTTGATGATATAAAAAAATATTTGGAAAACCGATCCCTCCTTCCTTATGCTTCAAGTATAAGAGATCCTGGCCTATTCTAGGTTTCTTATCAGACCAGATATAATCCCTGAATAACTTATTCACAAGTCTAAGCCGTTGGGGGTGGATCTGTAGAGGAATCATCCTCAATAAGTAAATAAACTTAGGGAAAACATATGACTTAATAAAATTAACCCTTCCCTACCATGATAACTGCAAGGTGTTCCATTGTTTCAGAGAGTGAGTACATTCTCTAATAAGAGGAATTACATTGGCCTTCATTGTATTCTCTGGGTCTTTCACTATATTGATTCCAAGATATACAAATCCCTTTTTTTCCCATTTAAAGGCAAAATGTTATTTTAGCTGTTGCAATTCTTTTCCTTCCACATAAAAGGGTAATGCCAATGTTTTTTGAACATTAAGTTTATAATTTGACAAGTAACTATATCTTTCAATTACTTGCATGGCAACTGGAACTGACTTACTTGGGTTGGTTAGCGTTATCAAAGTATCATCGGCATATTGACTTATCTTGAAATCTTTATCCCTTTTTAAAACCCAGTTATATCCATATTATTACGTATTTCGTGTGCTAAGGGTTCAGCCGTTAGGATATACAATAGTGGGGAGAGAGGGCATCCTTGACGGGTACCATTTGATAGCATAAACCACTCTGACTTAATCCCCCCTCCTACTATCCTGCTAGATGGTGAAGAGTAGCAGGCCATTATCGCCGAAAGAATCTGGCCAGAAAATCCAAAAGCTTTTAACGTTGAATACATAAAATTCCAGCCGACCCTATCGAATGCCTTTTCTCCGTCTAAGGCCATCGCTAAGAAAGGGGTTTTATTCTCATGGATCTTAGTAAATATATTTAATATCCTCCTAATATGATTAGAGGACGCTCTTCCTGGTATAAAACCCACCTGATCCTCGGCAATCAAGAAAGAAATTATATTCTTGATTCTTTTAGCAATAATTGAGGCATAGATTTTATAGTCATTATTTAATAGGGCAATAGGTTCGATAATTGGTTATTTCTTCTGGGTTTTTATTATTCTTTAGAATAGGAGTAATATTGGCTACCAGCATTTCCTTAGGTAATTTACCAGTATTAATTGCTAAATTATAACATTCTACCAACCCCTGAGCCAGTCTATTCCTATACATTTTAAAAAAAGAGTCCGTGAACCAGTCTGGGCCTGGTGCCTTATTTTTTTTCATAGTATCTATCGAGTCAGTAACTTCTTGTAGAGACATCTCTGCATTTAGTTGATCTAATTGTAGCTCGTTAAGTCTAGGGATATGAATACTCAAGAAATAGTTATTTATATCCTCTTGGGATAATATCATCCGTAGATTATATAGATTATAATAATAATCTCTAAATACCATTCCAATTTTCTTAGGATCTAATATGGTATAATTTCCCTGTTTTATTTTTGTAATTAGTTTATTTTTTTGTCAATTCTTCACTTTATTGGTAAGAATCTTATCAGCCTTATTCCCCTTATAATAGTAGTTCATCCTCATAATCTGTAAATTTCTGTTTATTCTAGACATCAAAATTTCATTAATTTTATTTTCTATGATCCTGATCTGATTTGACATAGATCTTACAGGGGCAGCGATATTTTCCTTGTAACATTCACTCAATTCAATATATAGACCAGATAAAGATTCTTGTCTATTTTTCTTATCTTTTGCTTCTAGACTAATTACATGGCCCCTAATAACGCTTTTAAATGCGCACCATTTTATGTCAGGAGACACTTCATTATTGTCATTATCCTTCCAATACATGACTATCTCCTTAGCAATCTGTTCCCTATTCACTTAATAACTTATTATTTAATTTCCAATCTGGTCTTTGCTTTAAAATATTGTTCTTTAGCTGTATTTTGACCAAATTATGGTCCGACCACGTGACCGTACCTATATTTGTAGACTGCACTTGTTCCAATAAGCTTCGATCTCCAAATATAAAATCTATTCTTGAATATGAGCAATGCGTCTTACTAAAACACGTAAAATCTTTCTCTGAAGGATGAAAAATCCTCCAAGAATCATAAAGCCCTTCATTTTGAATAATATTGCAAATTTTTTTTTGCCAAATTAATAACATTTCTAGAGGGACTTTTAATCCTTTCAGAGCTTCTGTCTAAGTTAGGGTCAATTGTCAGATTAAAATCGCCCATAACAATAGTACGTCCTTGCTTAATTTTTTCTAATTGTGCAAAAAATTTGTGTAGAAACTGAATCTGAGAAGTATTCGGGGCATAAATATTCGCAATTGTATATAATTGATTTTCTATTGTACATATAAGAATAATCCATCTACCCATCTTATCAGTTTTCACATGCTTTATAGAGAGGTTTAATACAGATGAAAAAAAAATAGCTACTCCCCTTTTTTTTTGTCTTTAAATGAAGAACAGACTGAAATAGGAAAGTCTTTAAAGCTGAATTTTATCTTATCATCTCTCCGCCAGTGAGTCTCTTGTACTCCGACAAATTGCGCATTTTCTTTTTTTGCACGTTCAAATAATAATCTCCTTTTTTGTGGAGAATTCAAGCCCTGTGCGTTTATTGAAACAACACTAACCATGTGTTTCTAATCCTACTTTTTCCTTCTCTTTCCATATTCTA
>OW240915.1:175274654-175320059 GCA_933207985.1 Pelobates cultripes | reverse complement strand
GACCCCTAAGGAAACGAGAGTCAAGAACAGCAGACACTTCAAACTCCTCATGACCCTCTACCGAGATAGGAGGGGGAGGAGGAGTATGCCGGGTATAGCGGTTGCGCACGAAAGGTTTCAACAATGAGGTGTGGAAAACATTAGGAATACGTAGATTCTTAGGCAGGCCTAAGGCATAAGAAACAGGATTAACCTTATGTATAATACGATAAGGTCCAATGAAGCGGGGAGCCAATTTCATAGAAGGCACCCGGAGACGAATATTCCGCGTGGAAAGCAAAACCCTGTCCCCACAACATAGGACGGAGCTGCTCTGCGATGCTTGTCAGCCTGAGCCTTCTGGCGAGTAGCAGAGTCCACCAAAGAACGCTGAACCTGCTCCCAAGTATCACGCAAACCAGCCAAATGCTCATCCAGAACTGGCATGCCCTGTGAGGAGAATGCAGCCGGAAGAACAACGGGATGCTGGCCATAGACAACGTAAAAAGGGCTCTTGCCGGAAGAATCATGAGTGGCGCTATTCCGAGCAAATTCAGCCCAAGGAAGCAGGTCAGACCAATTGTCCTGATGGTGAGACACAAAACAACGGAGGTATTGCTCCAGAGACTGGTTGGCACGTTCAGCAGCCCCATTAGACTGGGGATGATAAGCGGAAGAAAATGAGAGAGAAACACCCATTTCTGAACAAAAGGCCCTCCAGAACCTGGAAATAAATTGGCTACCCCTATCGGATACAATAGATACCCATGTAATCCCATGTAATCGAAATACTTCTCTAGCGAAGATATGAGCCAGTTCCTTGGATGTGGGCAACTTGCGAAGAGACACGAAGTGAGCCATTTTGGAGAACCGATCCACTATCATCAGGATCACTGTGTTACCATTTGAAGGGGGTAATTCAACAATAAAATCCATGGACAGGTTAGACCAAGGTCTCTCGGAACGGGTAACGGATGCAACAGCCCACAAGGAACTCTACGGGAGGATTTCATACAGGCACAAGTAGTACAAGCACTTATATAGTCAGTGACATCCTTTCGTAAGGAATCCCACCAAAAATACCGAGAAACAGCTGACACCGTTTTGGAAATACCAGGATGTCCAGCGGTCTTAGTATCATGATATAATGACATAATATCCCGTCTCTCAGGAACATCAACGAACAGTTTATCATTAGGCCTCTCGCTAGGTGCCATGCTTTGTTTCGCTTGTATGGCCTGCAAGAGGGACGAGGAAATAGACAAAATAGTAGTAGCTATTATCCTGTCTGGGGGAATGACAGGAGTAGCATCAATCTCCTGTTTGTCAGTAGTTTCGAACTGTCTGGACAGAGCGTCTGCTTTAGTGTTGCGATCACCTGGCCTATAGGTGATAATAAAATTGAAACGGGACAAAAATAGTGACCACCTAGCCTGCCTGGAAGACAATCTTTTGGCTTCGCTAAGGTAGGATAGGTTCTTGTGATCCGTAAAAATGAGGATAGGATCCTTAGTTCCTTCTAACAAATGTCTCCACTCTTTAAGTGCTAAAATAATAGCAAGGAGTTCGCGATTACCCACATCATAATTTTTCTCTGCTTTGGACATTTGTTTAGAAAAGAAGCCGCATGGATGCAATGGCTTCTCGGGCGACTCTCTTTGGGATAAGACAGCACCTACCCCAATATCCGAAGCATCAACTTCAAGAATATAGGGCAGTGAGGGGACAGGATGCTGTAAAATAGGTGCAGAGGCGAACGTAGTTTTAAGAAATTCAAAAGCCTGAAGTGCCTCGGTAGACCAAACACGAGTATTGCCATCCTTTTTAGTCATACGAGTGATAGGTGCTACAATGGACGAGAAACCTTTGATAAAACGTCTATAATAATTGGAGAACCCAAGAAAACGCTGAATAGCTTTCAGACCTTGCGGTAGAGGCCATTCTATTACAGCAGCTAGCTTCTGGGGATCCATACGAAAACCTTTAGCGGAAATCAAATACCCCAAGAACTGGACTTCGGTTTGGTCAAACAGACATTTTTCTAGCTTGCAATAAAAAACATTAGCAAGAAGGGTCTTCAAAACTGTCGTAACATGTCTGTGATGAGTGTGTATATCTGTAGAATATATTAAAATGTCGTCCAAGTATACGATAACAAATGTGTGAATAAAATCTCTCAAGACATCATTAATAAATTCTTGGAATACTGCTGGGGCATTGCAAAGCCCAAATGGCATAACAGTATATTCGTAATGACCGGATCTAGTGTTGAATGCAGTCTTCCATTCGTGACCTTCCTTTATACGTATCAAATTGTATGCACTCCTAAGGTCTAATTTAGTGAACACAGTGGCATGTTTCAGCCTGTCAAATAATTCTGTAATCAAAGGTATAGGGTATGCATTTTTGATAGTGATTTTGTTTAGACCTCTATAATCTATACACGGTCTTAAATCACCTTCTTTCTTCGATACAAAGAAGAACCCTGCTCCAGCTGGAGAAGAGGATCTCCTAATAAACCCTTTTTCTAGTGATTCCTTGATGTACTCCTCCATGACACGGTTTTCTTGAACCGATAAGGGGTACACCCTGCCCTTTGGAGGTATAGTGCCAGGCAACAAGTCAATAGCGCAATCATAGGGTCTGTGAGGCGGTAATTTCTCAGCCTCCCTTTTATCGAAAACAGTCTTTAGAGATAAATACTGAGGGGGTATAACCGTAGACAAAGGAGGACTGGTAGGTACCTCAATAGAATTCAAAGGTGTGACTTCCAACGTACAAGACTCGTGGCAGGCCTCACTCCATGATTTTATTTGCCCTGTCTCCCAGTCAAAAATGGGATTGTGAGCACGTAACCATGGATACCCTAATACTAACTGTGAAGAGGGAGAGGTGATGACCTGGAATCGAATGGTTTCATAGTGTAAAACCCCTGTGTACATGTGTAATGGTACAGTCTCATGAGTAACAACTGGAGAACTTAATGGTCTACCATCTATGGCCTCAACGGCCAAGGGTATCTCCTTCTCTCTGATGGGAATGTTGTTTCTCTTTATAAAGCCAGAGTCTATAAAATTTTCAGCTGCCCCAGAGTCAACCAGAGCATATATGTTGTCAACTATACAAATCTCTCCCATATATAAAGAAACCGGGAGAAGCAAGCGGTTAGGAGGCAATTTAGGAGACTTAGATATCACACCCAAGGCCAGTCCCCTATAAGGTCTTAGGTGCGAGAGTTTTCCGGGAGTAAAGGACATTCCTTTACCATATGGTCTCTCCTACCACAGTATAGGCAGAGTCCCTCCCTTCTCCTATGTAATTTCTCAGTATCAGAGAGTTTGGCAACCCCTAATTGCATAGGTTCCTCCTCAGACACTTTAACACTCTCTGGTATATTAACTCTGGGGTTAATGGGTGTAACAAAACGTCTATTCCTGTTCTTGGTATAGAGCCTGTCACGAATTCTATTATCAATATCAATGAGGTAATCGATAAGGTCCTCTAAGGCAATAGGAAGCTCCTTAGCTGCTACCTCATCCAATATCGTATCTGACAAACCTTCCATAAAGGCAGTAGTTAACCCATTGTTGGTCCAATCTACCTGCGAAGCAAGAGTGCGAAACTGAATAGCATAATCAGCCACAGACCTAGAACCCTGTTTAATTCTCATTAATGCTCTCGCGGCATTCTTTGACCTTTTCATTGTGTCAAAAGTTCTACGAAAAGCCGTAAGAAAACTGTTGAAATCATGTACCATAGGTCCATTAGCTTCCCAAATAGGATTTGCCCACTCAAGTGCCTTATCGGTAAGTTGGTGCATAAAGAACCCAACCTTAGACCTCTCTGTGGGAAATGAACGTGGATACATTTCGAAGTGAAATTCAATCTGATTAATAAACCCTCTGCAAGTCTTAGAGTCCCCTCCATACCTAGGAGGAGGTGTTAAATGGGCCGAAGTATTAGGCAAAGTAGATACTTCAGGGAGAAGGGGCGTAGGAGGGTTAGGTGTAGTTGCTGGAACGGTTCTAGCTAGGAGCGTCTGGAGAGCCTGAGCTATTTGATCCATACGGTGATCCTGCTCTACAAATCTTGCCTCATGGGACGCCATCTGTTGAGCTAAATCTGCGGGGTCCATGGCCCTATCGTAATGTAACGAGAATATACCCCTACACGCAGGATCCAGCTAAACAGAGGCAAATACAGAGGAGAGATACGTCTACCGGACCTTAGAATGGCCGGACTCGACGTATATGAGAGGAGACAGAGCCAGGAACAAACCGAGGTCAAGGGCACAGAGAGACAGCGTAAACTAGGACAAGCCGGGGTCTGGTACACGGAAAACAGCAAGCCGGCAAACAGTACAGATAAGGATAAAGCGAAAACGAAGTCAGAATACGAAGCCAAAGTCAATACGAGAAAACACAACTGAACACCACAAGCGCTAAAGGGAACTGAAACAGAAACCACGATAGGGCAACGAGCTAAGGGAAAAAGGTAAGTTTAAATAGCTTTAAAACGAAAGTGATTGGCTCCTGTCACTTCCACACCCCCTATAGGTAATTGTACAGGGAGTGTGGTATGACAGGAGCCAATGGGAGCCTTTTGGCAATTAGGCTCCCACTGTCTCTTTAAGAGCGCGCCCGAGACTCGCGGCGCGCTCTTAGTTTCAGGCGGGACACGTGACCGCCTCACGCGGTCACTGCCCGCCTTCCATCCAAAGCAGTTGGATGAGCCGCGCGCGGCTCGTGCAGCCGCAGGACCGCGCGCGGCTTGAAGAGAGGACCGCGACCGGCCCCCGGTTAAGGTAAGTAACGCTACAAGAGCTTCCTGCATTCGCGTCACTTCCTCTTAAAGGAAAGTAAGGGGGCGGCAAAGGGATCTCGGACTCAGGGGGCGTGTCCAAAATGGGCCTAACACCAGTCCTAGTGGACAAACAAGTCCTGGCCACCATGAGGCGACATTGCTCCTCGTGGCATATCCGGATCCATTTTGGCGAGTCGTTTACGGCCTGCCCCCAACAATCAATGTATGGAAACTGTCCGTAAAGTTCAGGCCTACCTGATACAGCCACGTGTACACGCTGTACCAGGGTTGGATCCAAACTGCCACGCGGCGGCCATGCCGCAACCAAAATAGGCCACTCTCTAGTGCACAAAGTGACCAAACGTACAGGAGACATTTTAACCCCAAAATCACATGTTTTGAATCCCTTTTTAAAATTCTTTACCATACAACCTAAGGGATCCGAAATCGTTGACTCTGACGCGCCCATACTTATCAATGGAACGTCGTTGACAACGAATACTATGCACGCGTTCTTATTCAACAGTCACACCCGTTTCCTCTGGCAACAGCACCACGTGGTACAGTTACCGAGTGAAACGTACACAATAACACAATAATCACTCAGGGAATTCCCGTACACACACAGCTGTTACACCAGTCACTAAATAATCAATATTATGCCCTTTGGCGAAACTATACAGTCACCCACGCTATAATTCTCTATATATGAATTACCCGTCTATAACACACCCCAGTAACATCGTCTTTTACTAGTATCGGTTACAGTACGGTTAGCATAGGTCAAAGCACAATTTAAGGTCACAATACAATTATTAGTGGTTACGGTGTTAAACATGCAATAGACGACAATGATTAGTACTTATATACAGTGTCAGTAAATATACAGGGTTATGGTACCGTGCACTATGATACAGCAACACACTATTAACACTCTCGCTAGACGGCTGAGCTCGCGCTATCTAACAAGATATACACTTTACTAACAATCTTTAACACATTTACAATCCCAACTAAACTATTGGCCAGTACCTTGAATGGACTACCTAAAACTATATACACCCGTTTTGGTTAGCCACACTGCCCAAACACCACATATAGCGAACTAGAGGGCGAAATTTACAAAATTGCCCTTCTAGTCTATTTACTCTATCAAAAGTCTAGTGGGTTCCAAATTTACACGCCTTCCCACTTAGCCAAGATAGGTTGAGAGCTAGCGAACCGAATTTACACAGGCGCCGCTTAGTCTCCCGGTCCCTCCGACCTAGCGAACGTAATATACACCCTAGAACGCTAGTCTAGACAAGACACCGGTGTCCGGCTAGGGCTATTTACACAGGACCCCGCCTGACTAACCAGATCAAACGGTCTTACTAAAGAGCGTTCGATCGAGCGGTGCGCCTTCGCTCCTTCCCTCCGACAGAGGGGGCAGATTCCATACACAGATTTAAACCCCTTTTGGGCCTACCGCACAATCGGTATACCCCTAGTGGGTCTGCCGTCTAAAACAGCAGTTGTCTTACCTCCTCGTTCCTGAACCTGAGTTCACACTCATCGACGGGGACACCCCAGCACTTCTTACGTAGAGGCCGATGATCTCCTGGACAACAGACCAGTGGCGCCGAGACGAAGGGAGGTCCACGCAGAAGTTCAGGGGTGCAGCCGTAGAGAACGTGGGCAAAGATAGACCGTCTCACGCCTCTGCCTCTCAGCTACCGTTGAACGATGAGCTTCCCGGCCAATGCACCAAATGATACCGGAGAAACTGACGGAAGCAAAGCACAGAGAGATGGACACAGGTTTCTTCAGGAAGGAAGAGATTCTTTATTGGATCACCGATCGGGACTCAGAGGGACTAATGTCACCAAAAATACAGCAAGTTCTGAGCCCTGAACAATAGTGCAGGCTCCCTATATAGGCACATAACTCCTCCCATATTAAGCTCCACCCGCACATTCTCTTGACCAATCATTACAAATAAGAATTAACTTCCTGCTTGACCGCATGGCTTGTCCAGCACAATGGAGGAGGGGAATACTACATCCTGTATTCTTGCACATGCTCCGTACACTACTGATCGTATCTTGCCTCGTGCAACCAACTGATCGATACGTCAGCATATGCACGTACACATGCCACGTGGTAATCTCGGCCTACTAAATTTATTTTTACCGAGATTCCACCACAGGTTGTCAGAGTGAGCATATGTGCTCAGTACACTGACCTTCCGCCTCCCTGCACTTCCGGGTTCACTGTGAAGTGCAGGGAGACGGATCATCACTGATCTTGTCCCTGTTAGAAAAAAAAATAAAGTTAATTTAAAATCCTACAACCCTCTATACCCATTTTAATAAAAAAATAACCCCTTCCCTGCCAATTGATCACTGACTACAGTGATCAATTGGCAGGGATTACATTTTACTATGATCTGATTTTTTTTTAACCCCCTGAGGGTTACTTCTTTTTTTTTTTTTTAACCCTCAGGGGTAGTGATGTCCCGAACTGTTCGCTGAACTGTTCGCCAAGGTTCACCACGAACTCCGGTCAGCAGACACATTCCAGCCAATCAGCAGCAGACTCTCCCTCCCAGACCCTCCCAACTCCTGGACAGCATCCATTTTGAAGCTGCATTCTTAATGAGCTGTCCAGGAGGTGGGAGGGTCTGGGAGGGAGGGTCTGCAGCTGATTGGCTGGAATGTGTCTGCTGACCGGAGTTTGTGGCGAACCGTTAGTGGCGAACCGTGGCGAACAGTTCGGCGAACAGTTTGGGACATCACTACTCCAACGTTAAATTTATTTTATTAATTAATTTAAGTATTTTAAAATTATACATTTAGCTAGCTGGGGTAGGTGGGAGTTTGTGGGGAATTGGGGGATTTGGTGTTAGGCTAACTAGGGGTTAACGTTAAAAAAAGTTTTAAAATGAGCTTTAAAAAGTTAAAAATTAGGTTAAAAAAGTTTTAATAACGTTTAAGTAAAAAAATTAAAAAACACCCCCTGTGGCAAACCTAGCCACTTGTAATAATCTGGACTATGTATATAAAAAGGTTGCCTGTATTATTCCTGTAACTTTTATATTGCCTGGCTGTATCCCGTGGCTGTATCCCGTGTGTTAATATATGCTGTATGGAATTCGTATGCTAGCTGCCGTAAGCCGCTAGCATTCATGTGTTTCGTTTTCACGAACAGCACCATTGCGGGCTGTTCGTGAACCGAATGAGCTACCCCTAATAGCCCACACACAGAGGGACGTGTGGCGCTCGTTAACCGATTGCAACAATGTTGCAATCGGTAATTAGAGACTCTCCAAGGTGGCCGCCGTTCGACTACCAACCACACGGCGGTCGGCCATCTTGGATCCTTTGTCTCCCCAGCGGTGTTTGGTCATCGAGTGCGTGGAACTGAAAACGGCTACTCGACGGCGCAAACACCGTTGAATTTCCAGGCCGTTTGTGAGCTCCGGTCTTTCGCCATTAGGGTTCTCCATCAGTGTTCAGTATTTTGGGGTGAACTCTATGGCAAAGTGTATTTCGTACGGCGTTCGGTTGTTTTAGCTGGGATCTGAGCGGTATTCTCACGAACTGTGCACTCAGACCCCAGCTATATACCGAACGTGCATTCGTTTAAATCTGCCAAGTATTATTAAAGTTATAGATTTTCATGTGAATTGTTGGTTGTGCTGCACGGAGGGATAATCCACTTAACGTGTATTCCAGTGGGAGTATCCCTCTCGTGCAGTAGTGCCTAATGGGAGAAATGCTCTGTAAGTTAAGTTTCCCATGTAGTCCACTCCTGTAATACTCAGGAAACCCTTGCATGGTGATGTGACTCAGGAAACCCTTGCATGGGGACTTACTGGAGCTGTGAATAAAGACCTCAGTTGACTCCCAGAACTGTGTTTCATCCGGTTACTGGGGGATTTGGGATATTGCCTTACTTTTCAGCGCTTGACTGTGGATTACCTTCTTAACCAGCGTAGATCATGGGATTTAATATTGCCGCTCCGCTACACCCCCCTTTACCCAGTCCAAATAAAAATTAACCCCTTCCCTGCCAGTCGATTACTGCCTACAGTGATCAAAATACAGATCACATTATTATACTGTGATCTAATTTTTTTTAACCCCTGACGATTAACTTTTATTTATTTTTTAACCCTCAGGTGTTCAATTTATTTAGTTAACTAATTTAAATATTTTATAATTATATATTTTTCTAGCTGGGGTGGGTGGGAGTTATGGGAAAATGGGGAATTTACTGTTAGTGCTGCTTACTGCTAGTTAGGGGTTAACGGTAAAAAAAAACTTAGAAAAATTTTAAATCTGTAAAAAAAAGTTTTAAGAAAGTTTAGGAAAGTTTAAAAAAAATTAATAAGCAAAACTAAAGTTTAAAAACTAGTTTTAAAAAGTAAAAAAGTTTAAAAAAGTAAAAAAAAAATACATTTAAAAACGCTCATTACCACTACACCTGGAACAAACTAGAGAAAAAATGATCCCACGCCAAGTTTCAAAATATGCCTTTTGAATTACCCCAGGGTGTATTCTTTAATAAATAGCATGTGTTTGTGGGGAAGTTTCAATAACCAACCATCTAAACTACTCCAAATTGGAACATGGACACAGTGTAAAACTTCAATGTTAGAAAAAAACAGAATGGCTGCGTCTCAAATGTGCCCCTTCAACATCCACATATACCTGGCAAAGGTACATACGGGGGTATTGCTGTACTCAGACCACATAGCTGAGCAACATATGAAGTATATACAGTCGTAGCACAAATAAGGTTTGCAAAATATACTGTGCAAACTCACGTTGTGTGTCAAAAAGGCATAAAAAACGCTTATTACCACTACACCTGGTACAAGCTAGCGGAAAATTTATCCCACGCTAAGGTTTAAAATATACCTTTTGAAATACCCTGGGATGTCTTCTTTAAGAAATGGTATGGCTTTATGGGGTATTTGGATTCTATAGCCTGGTAAAATACTCTAAAATGGGACATGGGCACAGCGTAAAAATTTAAAGTTTGAAAAAAACTGGAATGGCTGTGTCCCAAATGTGCCCCTCGGATGTCCACATATACCTGGCAAAGGTACATACGGGGGTATTGCTGTACTCAGCTGACATAGCTGAGCAACATATGAAGTATTATACAGTTGTAGCACACATAAGGTTTGCAAAATATACTGTGCAATCTCATTTTGTGTGTCAAAAAGGCAGAAAAAAGCTTATTACCACTACACCTGGTACAAGCTAGCGGAAAAATGATCCCACGCTAAGGTTTAAAATATACCTTTTGAAATGCCCTGGGGTGTCTACTTTAAGAAATGGTAGGCCTTTGTGGGGTAGTTTGAATTTAAAACCTGCGAAGATGCTTGGAAATTGCACATAGGCCCAGTGTCAAAATTCAAAGTTCGGTAAAAACTGATATGGCTTGGTCTCCTATATGGCACTGTAGCTTCACAAAATAGTGCCAAAGACATTCATTGGGGTTGTCTTTTTACTCAGAAGACTTAGCTGAGCATAATTTGGGGGTTTTGAACTTAGTGGCACATATAAAATATATAAAATTATCAGCAATTTTGTTTTCTTTTATGGCTATTAAACTTACAAGACAGACATACCAAATTCTAAAATCGCTCCACAACGTTTATTTTACTCCTTGTGCTTTGTGACCTGTAACTACCAAAAAAAACTTAAAATCCCAGACACATTATATATTCTGTAAATCAGGACAACTAAATGAATTTATTTTTAATTACTTTCCTTAACCTGCACTAATTGTGCACACATTATTATTGCAAAAACTGTAAAAAAACACATATTTTTAAATTTGTTTTGCATTTTTCTGTATTTTTTATAATAAATAAGTATATATATATATATATATATATATATATATATATATGTTACATCAAATTAAAGCCCTTTCTGTCCTTTCAAAAACGGTATATAATATGTGTCGGTGCAATAAATTAGTAAAATGCAAATTGCAGTTGAACATAAACAGCAAAAAATGCCAAAAATGCTGTTGTCATTAAGTGAAAGACAAGCTTCTGAAGCTCTGTCCTTAAAGGGTTAATTGGTAAACAGAGTTACACTTGATTTTCATACACAGCTTTCATTTTGGCAACTAATAAATAAAGCATACTAAACTACTGAATAAGCAACAATATGAATTACTCTATTACAAAATTGTATCTATTTCCCTTCATTCTATTACAGTTGCATTCACTCTTAGGACTGTAAAGTGTTCCTTATAAATACCAATCTATGGATCTCCTTTTGGGATCTCTTGAAATCTAATCATTCTAAGTTAATTAGGGTTAAGCTCTAGGGTGGAATTGGTACCACCTAATATTTAATGGATAATAAGGGTTTCCTAGTAAATTTTGAATATATATATATATATATATATATAGCAAAGTCAGTTGAGGTGTGCCGAAACTGACGTGAGGTTAGACCTGTAAAAGAGAGCCCACATAGGTAAAATGATAATAAACTGAGGGTGCGGTGGTAGGGGCACTTCCAAGAACGTCGAAGCCAGGTAAGCAGGTGCTCTCTGGGTTTAAATAGGGATCCAGGTGCCTCCCACAATTACAGGCCAAGCCTTCTATTTGTGTACGGCACATTTTAAGCATGTAAGGAAATAAATAAAAGAAGCAGTATTAGTAAGAGCAAAGTCAGTTGAGTTGAACTGACATGAGGTTAGACCTGTAAAAAAGGGCAAAATATAAGAAGCGATTCATAAAGTCAGATACGTTTATTTAAGTAATACATTATTTAGACATTTCACGGAAAGCCATTCTTATTTCTGTCTCAGGATTGGGGATGTATCTGTTGTATGCGGATGATTTCCACCTACCCATATTTTTAATGATGTGCGTAGGTACGTGATTACCTGAGGCAGCTGTAGCTGCTCCAATGTGAAATGAATGGCCCGAGAATGAATGTGGGTTATGTCCTAGCCGAAGTAATAACATACAAATGTAAAGCATAAAATGTTTAGTGGTTAGGGATTTCCCTTGAATAGCTAGTAGTGGGCAATCAGGGTTGGAAGTGATTTAGGAGTCCAGTAGTTTATCCAATACTTGGATAGGACACAATTTGATGGATGTAGGATAATATTTTATTTCAACCGGTGGACCTGTTTGGCTCGTTTTTATATGAGTAATGGATAAGATGTAGTGATCCTGTTTTTTAACTAGGTGTTTCTTCTAGAGGCATGACTTGGAGTCGGATGCTTTCTCCACAGAAAATTATTTAGCTCTCAAGAAACCATAGAAGGCTAAGTAAGCCACAGACTTGATAATTAGGGTTGTGATTTGTTCAAAAGGGGACGTGTCGAGTACCTCGGAGATACTCTTGAAGAGCATACTGTCTATGGGAATTCGCTTAGTGGGATTGTGTACTGTTAACCTCTGAACACCTTTGAGGACACTTTTAACTGTGTAGGATGCTAGGAATGGAGATTTGTTGGGATAGCTCATTAACAAAGTAGAGTAATGTGTCAAAACATTGTAAATGCAACCATGGTTTCAATGGAAAAAACATTTATTATACAATAATCATGAACAAATCTTTTAAACAATTTGTACACTCTGGAATAAGCTTTCCTTGTATTAAGGGATAAGCCTGCCTGAGCGAGTGACCTACTATGGTGCAAGAGAGTACTTAACGCATAATTAGGTCTGTGAGGCTTGGAGGTTCCCTGGGTTGCGAGATTGCTGATGGATGAAGTCTGAAAAATTACTGAAATTTAAAGTGTGACAGAGTATCAGCAGCGGTATTTTGTACACCCGGAACGTGAATACAGGTAATGCTGAATTGAAGATTAGCCACTAGCCATGTCAGTTTTCTTATCAAGTTCATAATCGTGAGGGACTGAGAGCGGCCTTTGTTAATGATATTACATGTAGCTAAGCTCCACTCTTTACCCCAAGTGTTTGCTGCTGCTATGATAGGGTAAATTCCAAATAGTGCAGAGGTGGTATTGAAATTTTCGAGCGAGGAGGTCTCAACAGGCCAAGAGTCATATAGCCATTCATTACCAAAAATTGCTGCATAACCTACGGCACCTGAAGCGTCAGTCCAAAGTACAGGGGAATCGTCAGAAATGGGGGGAACAAATAGTGACCTGCCATTCCAAGAGGACAGGAACAGCTGCCACATTTTTAGATCAGCTCTAGCTGACTTGTCTATGGGAGTCATGGAGTTGTCGTCAGGGAGACCGTGCAATAGAGAGAGGATTCTGGAAATGAAAGAGCTGCCCTGTGGAATTATCCTCATGGCAAAATTTAGTGAACCGAGTAGTGACTGTAGCTGTTTAATGTTGTAGCTGGCCTTGTGACGTGCAGATGTCTATGTAAGAAAGAATTCTGTCTACTTTCTCTTGGGGCAGGCTGGCCTGCATAAAGACAGAATTGAGCGTAATCCCCAGGAAAGTAATCTCTGTGTTGGGACCTTCTGTTTTGTCCTGGGCTACAGGGACTCCTAAATCTTGGAACAGAGTGAGCATGTGATTAAAGCTGTGTGGTGTGCAGTGGTGTGGTTCGATGGTGAGGAATTCGTCTAGGTAGTGTATGACTATTGGACATCTGCAGAAGTTCAGAAGGAGCCAGGTTAAAGTTTCGGCAAATATGTCGAATAACTTAGGGCTACTTTTGGAGCCGAAGGTAAGTCTGGTAGCGAAATAGTAGCTGTCTTGCCACTTAACTCCATGCAGATGCCAGAGTGACTTATGAATGAGCAGTAATTTGAAGGTGTTAGTAATATCAGATTTACTTAACTAGGCAGCCTTCCTGGAATGATTGCTTGTATGGCATCATCGATTCTGGCGTACTGCAGGGAAAAGTCTTCTGATGGGATTAGTTCATTTAGGCTAGGTATAGAGGATGAGTGAGGTGCCCAAAAGTCGATAATCAGTCTCTTTTTATTGTTAAATTTCCCTGTGGTGATTCCTAGGGGGTTTGTTCTCCAGCATGTGAAAGGTGGAGTTGTGAAAGGACCTATCATGAAACCATTTGTGATTTCTTTCTGTAAGAGTTCTTGTATGCTGTCTGGATCTGTGAGTGCTGACTGTAGGTTGGGACATTCCAAGATACCTGTGGGGAGAGACACGAACCCCGTGTAAAACCCATTAGTGAAACTAGACTTTAGAAATTCCACCAGATGTAAAGAAGGATGATTAGACAGGTAACGTTGCAAATTAGGTACGTTTATTGGAGTGGAAAATTTTTTAGGGTACAATCTATTTGGGCACATCATTTTGGCGTGTGCCCTGAAACAAAGTGAGCACACGTGAAGCAGCCTACAAGCACTATAACTACAACCCCCAGCATTGAAATTATTGCAGACTTGTGCTTTACCCAGAAAAACAATTGGCCTGCCTAATTTGTCTCTCACTTCCCTCTGGGTAGTGGTAGACTGATAATCGGCGTTGGCGCTACTGGTAGAAGGGATTGATACATTTTCAGGACAGAAATTGATCGAATGAGCTGCCGATGAAGATATGGAGCAGGAAGGAGTTTTGAGACCTGCAAAATGCATCAGAAACAGTTCTGTGTCTTACTGTCCCCAGTCTGTAATTGTATTGTATTGAGACAGTGATGCGGCAGGTCTGGATGTTAAAAACTTATGAAAATCGTAAAAAGCATAGCCCCCGTACTTATATGCTAACTCAATAACTTTGTGTAGGTATAAGTCGAGCTCCTCTACGGAGGGGAAAAGCTATACAGATCATGTCTCTGTATAGACCGAATGCCAAGACAAATTTGGAAATGTTGAGTTTCCTATTTAGTCTAGGACCTCTAGACTTCATTACTACTGACAGATCATCAAACGTATATGCCTTGTTTTCTACAACGTCTTGAGATCAGTAGTGAAGACAAGTTAATGTCCTTCCCCTCTATTATGTCACATCTCAGATTCTGCGGTATGAGGTGAATAGGATTTATGATATTGGTAGCTTTTTTAGCTAGTAGAGGCTTATCGTTACCTCTAGGGTTAGGTGCGGGCTGAGCAACCGGTACGGGAACCTCTGAAATGGTTGCAATATTATTTGACTCCAGATTATCCAACCTATTATTAATAGTAGCTACTGAAGAAACAAGGGAGGCCATCATGACGTGCAACTCAGCCAGGCTATTTTGTACGTTAACCTCTGACAGGCCTTTCGTTATCCTCAGTAGAGTTCAACAAATTAAATAGTTCAGATTTCCTGGCTGTAGCCGGGAAAGACATATTCCTCTTTTTGAGTTCTGAGGTGATTTTACAGATAGCCCAGGGTCGATTGATGGAAGCTGGACTTGGAGGAATGGGTTGCCTTCTCTGCTTGCCTGATCTGAGAGGGGTGCTGGTAACCGACTGATCATCTCCTTGTGTAGTAGCGTTAGACATGCTAAGGGAGTGAGGCAGATGGATTAGATTAGTATAGTACCGTATAGTATAGTAGCGACCCAGCTCACTAGATTTGTGCCACTGAGGTGGGTGGCGGGGTGTTGACCTCTCGGTGACACGTAAAAGAATGTACAATCGTTTGGCCGTGACGGGTGTGTCACATCCTGTTCCACGCTGCGGATCATTCTGGCAATGGTTTCTGGTATCCAGTACTCTTTTTGCTGCCCTTTCTTGTTTTTTCTATTTTTTTTGGTCTATGTCTGGTTTTCTTTATTGCTGGGTTTCTGAGTTTATTCTTATATTCCATCCCTGGATTTCCAGGTCTCTTGGATTCACTTAAATGTTTGTTTTATTTTGTCACACCCGCTTGTTTTCCACTTTCCTTTTGTTTCAGCCTGGACCTGCAGCAGTATTTCAAGTCTCTGCCCTTTCTTGCAGATAAGTGATATTGTGGTTTAGTATGGCTGTTTTAGCATTCATTAGGCAGTGTAGGACCTGCCAGATATGGGGTACATTGACGTTGTTGGCAGGCTTATGCAATGTATGATCATATAATGTGACTAAATCCCCATACTTTTCATATATAGTGCTTAGCTAGGTCTCCTCTTGTTTTACCTTGTATCTCTTGTCTTATTTTCGTTAGTCTTGTAATCCCAGTCCTTGTACAGTCCTGTCCAGTCATGCCCATGTTATGTTCTTGTTTTCCTCATGTCTTGTGTACATGTTCTAGTTTATGCTTTCTGTCATGTTCTGGGTTCTCCTAGTTTTGTCTTGTTTTCATGTATGGTGCCTATCTCTAGTCTTGCCTTGTTCTCCTAGTTTTGTCTTGTTTTCATGTATGGTGCCTATCTCTAGTCTTGCCTTGCTTCAGTACTGGATACATCCCTGCTGCAAAGCCTCCATATTCAGCTCCTGGGAGGTCTGCTTAATTACCTGCTCCTAGTTTCTGGGATCCGCATAAGCTGAATCAGGGATCTGGTATGTGGCTGCACAAACGCTGGTGCTCAACATCAGGGGGCGTGCGGTTACCCAGAACCAGACCCTGCTAATCCTCTGTGACTCCTACTCTGAACATCAGGCATACATGGGTCCAGGTCCACGCACTGCCGCCGGACAGTGTCTGAGTCGCGGGCATTGGACCACTCACCCTGACAGGGTGAGGCCCTAACTATGATTTGATGCAAGGCTATAACTAAGCGTTGGGATGATTGAGCCTGAACCTCTGAACGGAAGGGCTGATTGTATGCCATGCGGGACCACTAGACTTATAGGCGAAGAGGCCTATGGGACCATACCTAAATTGGCGGGAGCTTAAAGCTAGTCCTAACCCCACCAGGGGTAAATTAGTTAACATACCTGCTGATAGTGTCATACAAGGTATACTGTAGAGGAAGGAATGATCCTTACTTGAACCTACAATATGTCATAAATTTAAGTTACTACCTAACCTTCAGGTGAAACCTTTGAAATAGCCCCGCCAGCATAGGAATATATACTAACCTTGTGATGAGAGCAATCTCGCCACATTGCATTGGAGAAGCCTGGTTGCTCACCTGTTGCCTTTGGATTATGGCCCCATGTTAAAAGGCTTGATTTTCCCCTGCAAAGACAAGAAAGCCGGGTCATTTGGTGCTTGCCCTGTTTGAACAGTGATACCCCAGATAGCTATGCCATGGAGCCCATTCGTATAATGAAAGACTATGGGAAAGACTTTGGCTCCATGGCAATTGAACTATATGTGTGTGCTCTGAGCGCCATTCAGTAATAATGTGCGCTCAGACCTAAGCTATCTGGGCATATGTTGCATGTCTGTATTTTATGTCATAAATGTAACCTTGTGTTTTTTATTGTATTTTACTGTCTTTTTGCTGCCATGTGTTCAATGGAGTTTTGTCTCTGTCTTTGGAGATAATTGGATTACTTCACAATTATCTCCAGGATAGAAGACTCTGTGGAACTGGTTTTGGGCAGAAAAGCCATGCTTCCTGTGGTCACAAAGGAGTACAATCTATCTTTTGAATCACTGGACCAATTTGCATGATTTTGACGTATGTTTGTATTTGGAGTATGCTGATTCTGAAAATGTAAGTTATGTGACTGTGATGCATACTTTTCAAGTTATGAATAATGTGGAACAATTGTATTTCTCTGCTTGTGCTAAATTACATTACCCATTGTGTAAGGTAATTGAATCACATGTAGAGGGGAGGAATTTGTGTGGGAGTGTCTGAGTATATTGTATGTGTTTATTGGTTGTGTTCCAAAACCCTGTGGGTGGTACTAATGTGTAAGAATGTGTACATAAACACAATAAACCCACAGCTCTGGCTGTTCACTGCTTGACACATAGAGCTTTGTCTCGTTCTTGGGGGGATTTATTGTATGCTGTTCCAGTTTGACTGCTAGGAGTGTAAACCTATTCGTATGGTTTTTCCTATTCGGCTGTTAATGGCATTCATATGGTTTCCTGTTCGGCGGATTGGTGTTCTGCAGGAGCTGTGCCTGTGTCTCTGGAAGGGGAAGATCTACTAAACGGCGGTTTAACCCTTTTATGCTGAGGGTGCCGTTACAAACCTTATATATTGACTAAAGATAGGAGGATAACGCTTGTCCTGAAGGGGACCACTAGAACTAAAAGGAGAGAATACGTGACCTATTTATGTCTAGTACTTGATTACCAGAAATAAATATATGAAAACGATTAGGTAAATTGGAGGCCTACCTCTTTAAGTGCTGCAATTGCTTTTAACCAAGAAGGGCCACTTTCAAGTAGTGTCAGTAAATGTACTGTCTTTAACAGGGAAAATAAAAGATACTTAAAAGTCATCTAAATATTGTTTAGCGTATTTAAGAGCCTACAATGCACCAGACAGAATCTTATCATAACTTTTAACCTGATTAGCTTTTTTTTTTTTATACCACTGCAGTTATGCCTTTAAGGAGATCATTTAAGTAAATTTAATGACCCAAACTTCCATTGAGTAAGGTAGTACGTTTGTATTAGACCATATAAAAGAAAGAGAATGTTTTAATTGACACATAATAAACATTGACATTAAATATCTATTTAATTGAATAACTTTCCCAGTGTTGTTTTAAATGGAGCTTTAACTTTGCTGCAAAGCATAAGAGAAATGCTTGCAACAAATTAACAGTTTACATGAAATGTAACAGAAAGTTTGTACGAACAGGCTACACATGCAGATAAATGGAAGATAGTTTCCTAGCCCGGCTGTATGTACGAACGGTTAATTACCCAAATTGTATGCGAACAGACATTAGACGGCAAGGTGAATGAGGCTGTGTAGCCGAACGTGTTACACGAAATGTCAGTTTCCACGAAGCATAGTGGAATGTGTGTGCTGGCTATCTTAGTAGTACTCACAAACTCAGAAGCAGAGTGTTTGAAACCGGACTGCCGGCGGGCGGGAAAATGAGGTCACAGACCCGTGAACCGGAAGTACACTGATGCACTTCCAAGAACGTTGAAGACAGGTAAGCAGGGGCTCTCTGGATTTAAATAGGGATCCAAGTGCCTCCCACAATTACAGGCCAAGCCTTCTATATATATATATATATATAAATATATATATATATATATATATGTCACTAATATGAAACGTCATAAAGTTCACTTTGTAATAGAAATGAGTCGCTAACAAGAGAATGATATATGGGACATTTAAAAAAAAATCTATTTAAGATATTAATGTTTGGAATTATTTTTTATTTTATTTTTCCCCATGTGTCTATGAAAGACAATTATTATTTGTGGTCTTATTTCACTTTTGAATATATACACAAATAGTGTCATTAAAAACACTAGTGTCGGGGGGCAGAGCCTGACTGCAGAGCGGAGCAGTCGCATGGCACTGAAGCTCCAACGATATAAAATAAACTTAATCTTTATCAGACAGAAAATCTCGACCAAAACTACAGACAATACTGAGAAGCGACTGCAGACCCGACAAGGGTAGAAAATCTAAAAAACAGAAGCCTGATCAGCCGAGGCAGAGCCAAGATATTGGGGCCATGTGGAGGCAAGTCCACAGAGCAACAAGGCCCAAGATGGCCGACCACCTTGAAGCATACTTGGACTTCTCCGATGACTTCTCCCTGGGGGAGGACGCACCCGATACACCAAGCTTACCTGCGGTAGGGACAAAACCCCTGAACCCGGACGGTGCACCGGTCACAACGGCTGTACTAAAGGCTCTGCTGGTGGGCCTTCAGACCACGCTACAGGCAGATATGGCAGCCCTCCGCACCGAGCTTCTGGGAATCAATGGGAAGATGAGTGCCCTGGAGGACACCTCCGCTGCGCAAGCCGCGTGCATCACCTCCGTGCAAGCAGAAAGCAAGAGCCTGCAGAGCAGGAACGAAGAATTTGACCGACAGTTCGCCGTTGTGGAGGACACCCACCGAGCAGATAACTTAAAGATACAGGGATACCCGACGACATACCAACCGAGGAGCTACCGCACTATGTACGCAGACTCATGACAGAACTGCTTACACCAAAAGTGGCCAAAGCCATCCACCTTGAGAGCATATTCCGGATTCCAAAACCGTCCAGAGCACCAACGACGGCCTCACGCAACCTCATAGCCCGCTTTCAACAATTTAAAGACAAGGCCGCAATCCTGGCAGCAGTAAGGAACCGAGCCGGCTTCACATTCGAAGGACACTCCCTCTTATTTTTCGTGGACCTGTCAGGTAGCACTTTAGGATGGAGGGGGTCATTAAAGCCCTTCACCACACTCCTTAGGCAACAGGATATACAATACAGATGACGCCTAGACCGTTCCCTACATGTACTTACAGGAGAGGGTAAACACATAGTCTACAATCTAAAAGGAGCACAAGACCTGTCACACACCTTGGGACTGCCTCAGGAGGCTATGCGCAACACAGCACCACCAGCAAATGCAGATACACCACATGGATGGGACCCCGAGCGAATCAAAACATTTGTACCATGGCAGCACAGATGGGGTTCCTCTGAAATGGCAGGTACTTGAAGACCCCCAAGGGCCCGAAGACCACAGACAGTAACTATCGGGACGATGTACCATAGGCTTGATAGCCACAACTTAATGACACCTCACTTAATGACACCTATCAGTTGAAATGTTTTTATTGTTTAGTTTGTTCATGCCATGCCTTATGTAAACGAGCACACGTAATGATACTTCTATGCTCTCTCAAATTTCAGCACACGCAGTATGACAAGCCTTGAAACTCTACCCCCGCGCTGTGTCGGCTCTAAACGCCCACGGGAGGACAAACGAGAAGGCAGCGGAGAGGCGCGTAACACCCACACCTAACAGCTAGGTACGGGCCGGATTACACGAATAACTACCTAAACAGTGCAGATACCCACAACATGTACCCCAGCCATAGACCCACAGTACACGCAGTGCTGACATCATAGCCCAACCCACTCCTCTGCCCAAATATTAGTTCTTAGTTAACAGCCTACTCAATGAAGCGGAGTCTGCAGCGGCTCAGACAACTATCATGCAGGCACAGTCCTACCCTCATCCCCCTCATCTGCACAGGGGAACAAGTGATGTTTCCCACTTGAGGCACACACTAAGTCTCACATACGCTCTAGACAACAAGATACCAACCACTAACACAAAATATGTGCATGTAATATGTATGCCATACCTATGTTTCTGTTATGTGTGTAACTGTTAAATACGTCACGCTAATGTGGCACCGCACGCTTACTGTACCAATTCTTTGCACGACAAAAATAAATAATTACAAAAAAAAAAAAAACACTAGTGTCATTTTATATGAAAGATTATAAATCTCACTATGATGATCACTCATAAGAGAATGTATCACTAGTCAATGAAAATGGTAGTTACTAATGAGATATGTGATGTAATGGATATTGCTCATTTATTTAAGATACTGCTAATTGAGAATATATGTTTTCACTTTTTTCCCCTCTCTTTCCAATGCAAATATGAAAGGTTTTATTTCACTTTTAAATTGTCAGGGTTCTTAACTGAGATGGGAGTCTATAGCACAGATATGTTTGCTCACCCTTGCAGATAGACACAGTCCAATGTGACCAGATAAGAAGCCACCTGGACTGTAAAACTGTGCACGGGGGCTGTGGAGGAAAGGTGATTTCAATGCAGTACCAATAAGGACACAAACAGTAGGATTGTTAAAGGATAGCCAAAGTCAAAGGATGCCAGAGATCAGGATAAACGAAAACAGAAGCCAAGGTCAATATGGAGTAAAAGTTCAAGAGACTGGAACACAGGAACTGAACACACACAAAAGGATCAAAGACTTAATAACGTTCCCAGGGCAAGGCTGTGTTTATATACCCTGCTGATGACTGATCTGAGTCAGGTAAAACACTTGCAATGACCACAGACGATGTGCAGCCCCCAGTGCTGCAGACGTAGCCAGGAATAATAGGGCTAGAATAGCTAAAAAATAAACAGAACTGATGTGGTTCAAAGGCAGACATCAGACCCAGGACTGCAAAGCACTCAGGCTCAAATGTCCTGTAGGGCACCAATGGGATGGCCACGCCTGGCCGTCTGTATGGCATGGTGAGAACCTTGACCTAAATACATGCACTAGGAGGTTGGAGTCACTAGTGTTATTAATATGAAAGATTATAATTTTAACTGAGGCAGTCACAAATAAGATAATTTAACTGGATAAATTATGTTGTTACTGGATATCGCTGAGTTAATTAAGAGATTAATCTTTGGAAAGATGTTGTGATGATTGCTCTCCATCACTCAATGAAAATAGTAGCGATGAAAAAGAGAATGAAACATGGAATGCAAAAGATATTGTTTATTTATTTAAGATATTGTTTGGAAAGATTTTTTTTTCCTCTCTTCTTCTTTCCCTCATAATAAGTCAATAAATGAGATCAGTTTGCATCTAACAGTTCATTTTCTTTACCAGTTTTAGGGGACATACATTTTTGTGTCCCCCCCTTTCTGGTTTTTCTCTACAAGATAGTTTTTCTTTACTCTTCTTGAGAGATATAGGGGTGGGGATATGTGCTTGTTTGTTTGAAATATGTTTTTTGGTTATAGGGATAGATTGTGCTGCTGTCAATGAGGGGGCTTGTAGTCGGACCGTATTAGAATTAATATCCCTGCGTTTAATATGAGAATACTTTCAGTGAATACTCAAGGCATCAATTCACCTCAGAAAATACTTTTTTTTTAGCATTTTTATGCAAATAATAGATACATTTATGTGCAATACAAGAGACCAATTAGAAAGCTAGTGATGTAAATATATTCATGTTTTCTCTGCATCCTTGATTGGAAAAAAGAGAGGATTGATGATTATTTTTTCAAGCATCTTTAATTAAATATAATATAGCAGAATATTGGTTCACAAGGAACCTTTATTGTACTGTTCTGTGAAAGAAATAACAAGCTAAATACATTGGTTAATATATATGCACCTAATCACTTTCCTATTAAATTCATAAAAAAAATATTAAATTAATTAGAAAGGATCAAGCAAGGTAAAAACACCCATTAAAATATTATAGATTATACATATTTTTTCCAAATCATTCCAAACATACTCTTGAATCAGTTATATAATGGCTAACATCTGTATAAATAAAATTATTTAAAAAAAGATAATTACATTAACAACACAAGATGAATCAGGAAAAACATTATCTTGGAGTTTGAATGATTATCTGTTAATTAAAACCCAAACTGTAGAATCTCTAAAACATATGACAAATTTATTTTTGAAAGAAAATTGTATGGTGTGCATACATGTGTGTAATTTAGGAATAACTAATAAAAATTGAAGTGCATGAAAAGAAAATTTGTTGTATGTAAAATGATATATATTTCTCAGAATAAAGAAACTTCTCATAAAATAAATGATTCAGAGAAGGCTATTAATAAAGCATTAATTAGTAGAGCTAACTATCTGTTGGAGGGGTTAAAAAGAAAATGGTATTACAAGGGTAACAGATGTGACAAACATCTTTTTACAATTACACAATTAAAAAAAGATCTATCAAATAAATATATAATTGGGTCAAAGATAAATGGAAAATAGTCATGATTTCTGAAAAAACTGGTTAGGTTTTTGAAGAATTTTACAAATCCTTATATAACCTTGTATAAAAATCATTTTCTCGGGGGCGGGGCCTAACCAGCATGGCGGCAGGACGTATCTCGGAGGAGCTCCTCCACCAACATGCCGAAAAAAGCACTACACAACCCATAACAGAGCAACGCCACTCGACACCCAAGCTACCAGTCTTACCCACAAAGCGGAAATGAGGCTGGCGACTCGAGGTACCTGCCCTGCTGCCTCCGTGGGAGAAGCGGCCTGGAAGGCAGAAGGCAGCACAACCCCGCCAATCAAGCCCCTGGCTACGGGTGCGTCATGCGGCAGTCAAAACAAAATGGCAGATGCCACATGGCTCCCAGCGTCAAACTCTATCCTGGATGACATAATTACCCGGCTGGACAAGCTGTTCCTGGAATTCTGGCGGAGATTGGAACGCAAGATGAACCCATCTGATGCTGCACAGCCGAATGCTCCCTTGCATCAGAGCCTGCCATGAAGGTTGCTGCTCCACATCGGAGGAAGGACCCCCCACGACATCTGCTCAAGTGGCATGCACAGACCAAGCGACGGACAACGAGGATGCCGAGGTCCAACAGGAAGCTCCCACAGAGAGCGGCACTGCCTAAAGCCTGGATGACAGCAACAGAGCTCCCAAACTACCACCAAGCACCTGCTGGAAATGCCCCGCAACAGCTCACCGGGAGGCTTGCACACCTTCTGTCACGTGGGGACATCGGCTGAGAGGGGCCATCTGACGGGACCCATTAGACTTTTAGTGACTGGACCCACCTATAGGATACACTGGGACTGCCACCGGGAGTAGCCATTATCAAGGAGGGGCTGCCTATGGGGACTGAATTACACCAGCCGACCACACTAGACATACACCACTGTAAAGATGAGAGGCTTCACCTAGGTCTAGGCCCCTGATCCCTGCTTAATCCTACAGACACGTAGTATAGCCTGTACCCTCACATGAAGAAATCAACCCACCACTAGCTTGAACATGCTACAATATTGAACATGTCATATGACAGTTAACCAATATATGTTTTCCTAAGTTTACCTTGCAACTGATTACACATGTATGTCACACTAGTACTGTTATTAGTTCTAATCTTGGAAAAAGGTGCAGACTCCATCTACTCTGGGGGCATTGCAAAACGTTAATTAACCTATAAGTGGCTTTTCTTTTATGCATAACCGATAGTCTACGATAACTCTATAATAATGTGTGTTTTACTAGCCCTCAGAAATAACAAAAATGGATGCAACTTTCTGTTAAGCAACAACAATTTACAAAAATGTGCTATGATTTCTATTGCCTAACCTATGTAAACCTGTGTCTGAAGATCTGCATGCCCTAGCTGTTATGGCAGAGTGTGCTGTTTGTAACCTTCCCTGCACAACTAAAATAAAGAAGAAAAAAAAAAAAATCTCTATCAGTAAATATCATTAAGGACTTTAAAAAAAAAGTATAATATTCCAAACATTTCACAAGTCAGAGCTGGGAAATGGGTTTAGCTCTGGATGCTTTGGTCTTGGGAACGATACCAGACGGGGCTTCCCATTCTTTCCACTACTCTATGTAATTAAGCTAGAACCATTGACAATTGCCAGTAGAAACAACATTAGGATTAAAAGCTTTGAAACTCCTCAAATCAGCTCTCAAATAAATCTATATGGTGATGATGTTATACTAACTCTGTGGAATCCAAAATACACAATGGTAGAGGTGATGACTATTGATCAGGAATTTTATATCAGCTAAATCTGGATAAATCTTTGGATTTAGTGTGCCGTATCTCAGAAAAGAATGAAAAAAAGATCTAGATGAGATGTATGGCTTTAAGTGGGCCTCAGTTTCAATAAATTACTAAAAATATTTCAATACATTTCCTAACTTTATTGAAACAAACTAAAAGGCAACTAAATGAATGGAAGAACATAGAGATTTCTTGGTGGGTCAGCATAAACATTATAAAAGCATATATACTTCCTAGAAGGACTTACGTTTTTAGATTAATTCCTCTTAAGATCCTGAGCAGTTGGCTTGCAATGATACAGACAGGATTCAGAAAATATATTTGGTTAGGAAAGCTATTGATAGTGAAAATGAAGATCCTTATACTAAAACCATTACAGGGTAGAGTGGGTATGCCCAGTGGTGTATTTTGGTTTAGTGCTGCCCTAGGCTTTTAACCCCTTATGGACTGAGCCAAATGTACACGTTGTGAACAAAACAAAACGTAAACAAAACTTGGCATTTGCGCTACATGTCTGTCCAACCGTAATTCACCTATTTCATATTAAATGCACCCACACTTATTATATATCATTTTATTCAGGGGAAACAGGGCTTTCATTTAATATCAAATATTTAGCTATGAAACATAATTTAATATGAAAAAAATGGGAGAAAATAAGAAATTTTATTTTTTTAGTTCTACATGACATTTTAACTGTCAATGTCATAATACTGTTTGCTTTTATTGTAATAAAATACACATATTTGAATTCTGCAAAGTCTCACGTGTAAAACAGTACCCCCTATGTACAGGTTTTATGGTGTTTTGGAAAGTTACAGGGTCAAATATAGCACGTTACATTTGAAATTGAAATTCGCCAGATTGGTTACGTTGCCTTTGAGACTGTATAGTAGCCCAGGAATGAAATGAAATTTACACCCATAATGGCATACCATTTGCAATAGTAGACAACCCAAGGTATTGCAAATGGGATATGTCCAGTCTTTTTTTGTAGCCAAGATTTTAATCTCCCGGAGCAAGTGACATAGATAGATAGATCAGGGCCGTCTTTAACACGGGGCAAACGGGATAGCTGCCCCGGGCCCAATTACTCCTGGGGGCCCAAGACAGCTGTCCCGTGGGCCCCGCTGCCCTAAAAAAAAATGTTTCCCGGCCACTTTAGGGAGGCCCCGCACTGTAAGGAGTCCCACCGGGTGGCCCATGCACTTAGGGCCACCCAGTGGGCTTGTACCAGCAGGGGCCCGGTTGGGCGCTGTGGCCCTTTAACACCGCGACCAGGCCTCTTGCTTTTCGGCAGCGCTGGGAGAAAGTGAGTGCCGAGGATCACTTCCTCCAATAAAGAGCTGCTGCGCGGGAGAAGAAGGACCTGCACAGGAGGGAGGAGGAGGAGGCAGTGAGGATGGAGGCTCCTCACTCACATCACCCACAGGCAGTACACTGGATCCCAGGGATGCCACCCTCCAGCAAAAGGTAGGAAACTGGAGGGTGGGCTTAAATTGTAAATTTTACATGTATGTCAGTTTGTCTGTCCATGTATCTGTGTGTGTCAGTGTGTCTGATAGTGTGTGTGTGTGTGTGTGTGTCAGTATGTCTGATAGTGTATGTGTGTGTGTCAGTATGTCTGATAGTGTATGTGTCTGTGTATGTCAGTATGTGTGTGTCTGTGTGTGTCAGTATGTCTGTGTGTGTGTGTGTCTGTGTCTGTCAGTATGTATGTGTGTGTCAGTATGCCTGTGTGTGTGTGTATGTCAGTATGTCTGATAGTGTATGTGTGTGTGTATGTCAGTATGTCTGACAGTGTCTGTATCTGTGTGTGTGTGTGTGTCAGTAGGTCTGTGTGTGTCAGTATGTATGTGAATGTATGTCAGTATGTCTGACAGTGTATGTATCCCGTTTGTGTGTCAGTATGCCTATTAGTGTGTGTGTGTGTGTGTGTGTGTGTGTGTCAGCATGCCTGTCAGTGTATGTATCTGTGTGTCAGTATGTCTATCAGTGTATGTGTCTGTGTGTGTCAGTATGTCTGCCAGTGTATGTGCCTGTGTGTCAGTATGTCTATCAGTGTATCTGTCTGTGTGTGTGTCAGTATGTCTGCCAGTGTATGTGCCTGTGTGTCTGTGTGTGTGTGTGTACCTGTTGTGTGTGTGTGTGTGTGTGTGTGTGTGTGTGCCAGGCACATACACTGATATACGTACTGACACAGGCACACTGATAGACATACTGACACACACAGGCACATACAATGACAAACATACTGACACACAGATACATACACTGACAGACATTCTGACACACACACACACATAGTCACATACACTGATAGACATACTGACACACACACACACGCACATATACAGACATACTGACACACACACACACAGGCACATATACTGATAGATATACTGACACACACACAGGCACATATACAGACATACTGACACACACACAGCCGCATACGCTAATAGAGATACTGTGTGTGTGTTAGTATGTCTGTATATGTGCCTGTGTGTGTGTGTGTGTGTGACAGTATGTCTACCAGTGTTTTTGCCTGTGTGTGTGTGTCAGTATATGTATCTATGTGTCAGTATGTTTGTCATCGTATGTGCCTGTGTGACAGTTTGTGTCAGTGTGTGTGTCAATATGTCTATCATTGTATGTATTTATGTGTGTCAGTATGTCTCAGTTTATCTGTCTGTGTATCTGTACGTGTCTGTGTGTTTATCTGCTAAATAAAACCCTGCAAGCATGGGAAATTGGTAGAGCCCCAGCTGTCAATGCATTGTTGGAGTTGCACGACAGATAGGGTTCTACCTTCTTTCCAACCTTGCAATTGGGGGTCCAAATGAAATTCTTGCACCAGGGCTCTTTCTACTTTAGTTCGCCCACTGCGTCGGGGTGGAGGCGTGATTGCATGCCAGGGAGTGGGTCCAGGGGGCCCAAGCAAATGCTTGCCCAGGGCCCAATTAATATTAAAGACGGCCCTGAGATAGATAGATAGATAGATAGATACAGTGCCTTGCAAAAGTATTACCCCCCTCGACTTTTTACCTATTTTGTTACATTACAGCCTTAAGGTTCAGGACCGTCATCGGCATTTTTGCTTTGCCGACCGATGGCGGTCCTGAACCGTCCTAACGGTCATAGTTACTTACCTGATCGCCGTCGTTCCCCTGGCGGCGATCAGCGTGGCTCCGGTTGTGGGGAGACTGCCTGCAGCCCAGACAGTCTCCCCACACTGAATTAGGACCCCTGTGGCCATGTGATCGCTCAACACAGCGATCACATGGTCACAATAGGTGTCCATGTGTCTGCCTGCAGGGGGACTGTCTGTGCTGACAGCCAGTCTCCCTGCTAGTGTAAAATCATTTAAAAAAATAAAGTTAATGTTAATAAAAAAAAATAATTATATATGTGTATACATATATGATATATAGACATATATTATATCTATATAATATATGTCTATATATCATATATATATAATGTCATACTAAGCGTATTTTTATATTAATATGTACTTATATTAATATGAAAATACACTTATAATTAAATTACACACGTATATATATAATATATATAATAACTATATATATTGTATATATATATATTATTATCAAATATAAATAATAAGTAATTTAAATTAAATAAAAAAATTTTTAAATAATAATAAAAAATTTTGAAAAAATTATATATATATATGAAATTTGATTCTAACTGTATTTTAAAATTAATATATATATATTTATATCAAAATACACTTAGAATGAATTTGTATATATATCTATGTATATAAAAATAAATAAAAATAATAAGAAATATACATGTCCATATACAAAATTACATAAATAATTATATAAATATACACGTAGACTTCAAATATATAAATATGCATATATATTTAAATTCTACGTGCGTATTTATGTAATATTTTTACATAATTCAGTAATTTTATTGATTGCAATTTGAGGGACCTGCCTGCCAACCCAGGCCGAAATTCCAGAGAATTGAATTTGCTAGCACTGTATTTTACCCTGTAACGTTCTACGACACCCTAAAACCTGTACATGGGGGGTACTGTTTTACTCGGGAGACTTCGCTGAACACAAATATTAGTGATTCAAAACAGTAAAACATATCACAGCGATGATATTGTCAGTGAAAGTGACTTTTTTTGCATTTTTCACACACAAACAGCACTTTTACTGATGATATAATTGTTGTGATACGTTTTCCAGTTTTTAAACACTAATATTTGTGTTCAGCGATGTCTCCCGAGTAAAACAGTACCCCCCATGTACAGGTTTTATAGCATTTTTGAAAGTTACAAGGTCAAATATATGGGTCAAATATTTTTACATTGAAAATGGCCAGGTTGGTTACGTTGCCTTTGAGAGCGTATGGTAGCCCAGGAATGAGAATTACCCCCATGATGGCATACCATTTGCAAAAGAAGACAACCCAAGGTATTGCAAATGGGGTATGTCCAGTCTTTTTTAGTAACCACTTGGTCACAAACACTGGCCAAAATTAGCGTTCAATTTAGTTTTTTTACTTTTTTCACACACAAACAAATATGAATGCTTACTTTGGCCAGTGTTTTTGACTAAGTGGCTACTAAAAAAGACTGGACATACCCCATATTGAATACCCTGGGTTGTCTACTTTAAAACAAATATGTACATGTGGGGTGTTATTCAGAGATTTATGACAGATAATAGTGTTACAATGTCACTATTGATAAATTTTAAAAATGTATGTTTTGAAACCGCAATATCCTACTTGTACCTATAGCCCTATAACATGCAAAAAAAAGCAAAAAAGCATGTAAACACGTGGTATTTTTAAACTCAGGACAAAATTTTGAATCTATTTAGCATTTTTTTTCATTCACTTTTTTAGATGAGTAAAAGATTTTTCAAGTAAAAGTCAAAAAACATGTATTTTTTTCAATTTGTTATCATATTTTTTATTTTTTTTAAATTAAAATACATAAGATTATATAAATAATGGTATGTAAAGAAAGCCCCTTTTGTCCTGAAAAAAACAATATATAATTTGTATGTGAACAGTAAATGAGAAAGCGGAAAATTCCAGCCAAACACCACAAAAGTGTAAAAATATGCCTGGTCACAAATGTACAACATCGCAAAAACAGTCCAGTCCTTAAGGGGTTAATATTATGTGATGGATCAGAACACAATAGTCTAAGTTGGTGAAGTGAAATGAGAAAAATATATACATAATACAATTTTTTAGAAAGAGAAAACAGAAATTTGGCATGTGCGTATGCATTCACCCCCTTTGTTATGAAGCCCATAAAAAGCTCTGGTGAAACCAATTACCTTCAGAAGTCACATAATTAGTGAAATTATGTCCACCTGTGTACAATCTAAGAGTCAGGATCGTAGGCGGTCGTCAGTTCTCGCTGTGCAATCTCTCCTCAATGGATTTTCTCCTTGGACGGGTGCTGCCCTACTTCATCAGAGGTATTTGGTTTACACAGTCTATGTTTGCATTTATATATCATTTCATAAGTCACTAATTGTGTTCAATAAAATATAGTAACATTATACATATTATGCTACATACAATGTTCACTGTGGGGTTATCTTCAGTCTTAATAGAAGATAAAAATGATAGAATATAAAGCATAAAAATAGAAATAGAAAAATAGATAAACAATAAAAATAAAAATAGTGAATGGAATAAAATCAAAACAGAACTATACATATGGCTCCTTGGTTTATTTTCTATGGGAGAGTGTGTTAATGTTCTTTTCAAATTTCTTTTTGATTGATGGGTATTATTTGTAGATATACTAGGTTTGATGAGATACATAAATGGGGATTTGGTTATAAGTAAAAAAAAGTTGTTGATAGGATATATAGAAGGATTAGATTCGGAATCTAGATTAGTAATTGGACTCTTTCTAATAGTGATGGCAATCTTAGAATAATAATATCTTCACATGTATAATGGTTATATGGTGCATTGGTCTCAGTATAATGTGTGGTAGCCTGAATACAGTGCTGAAAAACATTAATTGTGTCAAGTTATAAAAGATCTCATCATATATATGTGTATGGCTTATTACAGAAGCAACTGATGATAAAAATGAAAATAAAATAAAAATCAATAAAATACGTGTTAGAAGTAGGTATTGAATAAATATTAAATAAATATAAATATAAAAGTCCCTATGGACCACTCAATTGGAGTCTGTTCTGCCGCCATGCGATAAGAACTGAGGTTTAGCAAACTCCAAGAAAAAAATAAATATATAATATTGAAACATATTTATAATGAAACATATTTATAATAGCATATCCTTTCTAGAGGGTATCGCTCACCTAAACAGTGGATTGTATGTATCTTTGATTCGTAAAAAAGGGAGAGGGAAAAGCCTGCTAAGTCTGAAATGTAGTGTCAGAATGGGCCTGCAGGTGATGGTAAATATGTCAAATATCACATAAAAATTAACCTAAAAATGTGTGGAGAAAATATCATAAAAAGAGATGCAGCTGTGCTGGGGTCTCGCCGTCCTCCACCCACCCTGGACCCAAAACCATCTAGCTTCCAGTGGGTAGACCTCTCCTACTCCAGAGAGTGTAGCAGGAACAAGCTCTTGCAAGAGTTATGCTCAGGGGAGTATTGTGATTATAGCAATCCCCAAGAGTGTAGTTATCCCATCCCCCAAACATGAGCCAAGGCTTCAAGAAGGGATCAAGCAGGTCTGTTTAATGCAAGCAAGCATTCACAATTTATACAGTTTTTCAGGCCAGCGGCACACCCCCTGGACCTAATGGTAAACAGGCACAGAAGGGACAAAAACCAATCAAAACAATACAACAATGTCCGACACTCCCACATACAGCACACAAGCCCTCCCCTCTGCCTGGGATATATTTAAAATAGCTAATACAATAACCTAATAATCCACAGGCAGAAAAACACACATTTCCCCCAAAGAATAGAAAACACTCCAAAACACAACATATCCCCATAAATCACCCAGAACAGAGAAGGGGTTCAAAAGTTTTAAGGAAGTCTCTTTTGACCGACCGCACCCATGATTTCATTCCCAAAACAGTTCCAGAGAATTTGGCTGTGCGCCCGCTCTATTTCCAATGTTAGGTTCTGTTCAAATAGACGAACGGCAACCATTCGTGCAAACCGTCAATGTTAAAGTTCGAATTGTCAAACGGCGTTCAACTCCAGTCGAATGAGTTGAAGTCTGGAGAAGGAAAAGTTCAAGTTTGTGCCGTCGCGTGTCCGATTTGAGTTCCATGAACTCGACGATCAAACACAGCTTAAACGTGTTCTACTGAATTACAATGTCCGCTGCCACATGTTCTTTTGTCGAATGGTGGCCACTTCGACTACTTCGGCACTTTGGCTGTATCCGAAGTTCCACTTTAAAAATTGTAGAACTGCTCCAATATAATTTAAAGGGGCAGAAAGAGTATTTTAAAATCCAATAAGCCCAAATCGAGCTAATAAAGGGCAATACATCCCAGGGGCCATAGTCACAGGGCAAGAGGCTGGCAAGCAGGCCTCTCCAAGTACAAGTGGTGAGGTTACAGAGACCTGGAGGAGCTGCAGAGTTCCACAAACTGGAGTATCTGTACATATTACGACAATAAGCCGTACGCTCCATGGAGTTGGGCTTTATGGCAGAGTGGCCAGAAGAAAGCCATTACTTTCAGCAAAAAACAAAATGGCACATTTTGAGTTTGTGAAAAGACATGTGGGAGACTCCCAAAATGTATGGAGAAAGGTGCTCTGGTCTGATGAGACTAAAATTTAACTTTTGGCCATCAAAGAAAACGCTATGTCTGGCGCAAACCCAACACATCACATCACCCAAAGAACACCATCCCCACAGTGAAACATGGTGGTGGCAGCATCATGCTGTGGGGATGTTTTTCAGCAGCCGGTACTGGGAAACTGGTCAGAGTTGAGGAAAAGATGGATGGTGCTAAATACAGGGATATTCTAGAGCAAAACCTGTAACACTCTGTGCGTGATTTGAGGCTAGGATGGAGATTCACCTTCCAGCTGGACAATGACCCCAAACACCCTGCTAAAGCAACACTTGAGTGGTTTAGGGGAAACATGTAAATGTGTTGGAATAGCCTAAACAAAGCCCAGACCTCAATCCAATAGAAAATCTGTGGTCAGACTTAAAGATTGCTGTTCACAAGCGCAAACCATCCAACAACCATCCAACTTGAAGGAGCTGGAGCAGTTTTGCAAGGATGAATGGGCAAAAATCCCAGTGGTAACATGAGACTTATCCAAAGCGACTTGAAGCTGTGATTGCTGCAAAAGATGGCTCTACAAAGTATTGACTTTAGGGGGGTGAATAGTTATGCACATTGACTTTTTATGTTATTTTGTCATATTTGTTGTTTGCTTCACAATAATAAAAAATAAAAAATCTTTTGTGGACATGTTCTGTAAATTAAATGATGCAAATCCTCAAACAATCCATGTTAATTCCAGGTTGTGAAGCAACAAAACACGAAAAATGCCACGGGAGGTGAATACTTTTGCAAGGCATTGTAGATAAATTAGGGTCATTGTTGGAGAAAAAAAGATTACTGCAAAATGGTGGCTTGATGCAAAAAAATAATTGAATGTATGGATGATCTAGAAGGAATTAAAAAGTCGGAACTTAAAGATGAAAAAGAGAAAGAAGAGGGTACAAAAACACAGGTAAATTGAGGAGTTGAGTGAGTTGGACATCTAAAGAACAAATACAAGATATAATGAGATCACTACCAATGGCACACCCCAAAAGTACCTGGCTGATACATTAGACAACTAAAGTCTTATATGTCTATATATCAGACACAAACAGGTCCCTTCTTAAGTAGATATTAAAATAATTTTTTACATAGTTACATAGGCCAAAAAGAGGCATGTATCCATCAAGTTCAGCCTTTCTCACATTTGATTTTTGCTGTTGGTCCAAAAGAAGACTAAAAAAACCCAATCTGAAGCGCTTCTGATTGTGCATCAAACAATGAAAAAAATGATTTCTTCACTCCATAATGGCAGTTAAATATCTCATTGGATCAAGCAGCTATTACCTCACTAATTAAAATGTATATTCCTGTATATTATGTTTTTGCAAGTATGTATCCAATTGCTGTTTAAACATCTGTACAGACTCCGATAAAACAACCTCTTCAAGCAGAAAATTCCACATCCTTATTGTTCTTACTGTAAAAAAACCCTTTAATTTGTCTTAGACTAAATCTTCTTTCTTCTAGTCGAAATGCGTGACCTCTTGTCCTATGTATATTCCTATTTATGAATAGATTTCCAGACAATCGTTGTATTGGTCCCAAATACATTTGTATAATGCTATCATATCCCCTCTGAGGTGCCGTTTTTCCAAACTAAAGACATTGAAATTTGTTAACCTCTATTCATAACTAAAATGTTCCATTCCTTTTATCAAATTTGTTGCCCTTCTCTGCACTTTTTCTGGTGACATAACATCCTACTTTAGAACAGATGCCCAAAATTTCACAGCCTATGTAAGATATGGTCAAACCAGTGATTTATAAAGAAGCAAAATTATATTTTCATCCTGAGAATTAATGTCCCTATTTATACATGACAATACCTTACTGGCCTTAGCAACTGCCAATTGACATTGCATATTGTTGCCTAGTTTATTATCTATAACAATTCCCAAATTCTTCTCACTTGTTGTTATCCCTAATTCACTACCATTTAGGGCGTAAATTGCTTGTGCATTCTTTATTCCAAAGTGCATAACTTTGCATTTTTACACATTAAATTTCATCTACAATTTGAGTGCCCAGTCCCCCAATCTATCTAAGTCCTTCTGCAGCAAAGCAATATCCTGCTCACAATGTATTCTTTCACAGAGTTGTGTGTCGTCTGCAAACACTGAAAATATAATTTATAAATATGTTAAATAGAAGCGGTCAGGGCCGGTGCAAGGATTGTTGATGCCCTAGGCAGCAATCCACTTTGCCTCCCCCTCATGAATGCAACTACATTCCCGCAGAGGTTTATTCACTAAACTCTGAATTGCAGTATAAAGACATCTAGGGAAAGAGACACACTGAGTAGTCATTAAATGGAAACTATAGTGCCAGGAAAACACACTTGTTTTCCTGGCACTATAGACTCCCCCTCTGTCAAGCGCCCCTACCTCGTGGTGCAAAAGGGGTAAAAATAAAATCTTCTGTCACTTACCCGGGTCCAGCACTGATGTCCCTCGGCACTGGCTCAGTTCCATCTTTACTCCTTAGGATTTTTCCCATATGAAAGTATTATATAATGTTTTCCTATGGGGTTTTGCGTGACGCTGGACAACTCCATGAATAGCCACTAGAGGTGGAGTTAACCCTGAATGGTAATAATTGCAGTTTGTTAAAAACTGCAATAATTACTTTTGCAGGGTTAAGGGCCCTGTGACAATGCATCCAGGTCAATTAATCAGCTGGGTGCCTATAGTGTCCTTTTAAGTGAAAGCAGATGCACAGTGAGAAAGAATGGAAACAGCCAGGGGAGACATTTAGGGAAAGGATAGAGAGACTGTTGAGATATTTAGGAAACAGAGACTGGGAGACATTTAGGAGAGAGACATAGTAAGCACACATTTAAAGAAAAAAGAGACACACTCTCACTAACACACACACTCACTGAAATACACAGTGTCACTTACACACTCAGTCTCACTAACACACACACACACTATCACTGATATACACACAGTGTTACTCTCACTAACACACATACAGTGTCCCTTACACACTCTCACTAACATACACACACACAATGTCACACAGTGTTACTTACACACTCTCACTAACACAGTGTCACTTGCACACTCTTACTAACACACACACACTGTCACTTGCACACTCTCACTAACACAGTATCACTTTTACACTTTCACTAACACACACACACACAGTGTCACTTGCACTTTCACTAACATATACAGTCACTTGCACTCTCACTGACACACACATACACACACACACAGTGTCACTTGCACACTCTCACTAACACATACACACTGTCACTCAAACACAATCTCACACCACTTTACATAAAGTCACACTTTATTTACACACAAAAATACAGCAATTTAACACTCACACACACACACACACACACCAATTTACAACCATTCATACAATAAACAATCCCCCTTAGCCTACCTGGGTGCTGTGAAGAAGAGAAAAGGTCCAGACTGTACGAAGTTTTTCTTATTTCTGCTGGGGGAGCAGGAGAGCCAGGCACTGTGAGTACAGGCTGCTTCCTGTTCCCCTCAGAAAGCTTCAGATGTTCACAGCAGAGGGCATTATAAGATTATGCACAGATGGTATAGGGTGCCAGTTTTATTATCTAAAATGTATCTGAGCTGTTTGGATTTGTGTTGGAGATGTGAAGTGGGGAGAGGGGACTTGGCTCATATGTGGTGGTCGTGCCCTCATTTACAATTATTTTGGAAACTGATACCAGGTCATATCCAGGCTTGCCCTGCCTACAGGAAGCAGAGTGCTCTACTTAGGTGCTGGGGTTACAGCATACCCTGTTCCCTGAGCAGGCAACCAGCAGAGGGAGGCCAGCAGATCAGTGGCTGTGCTGGGGGGAGGCTAAGGAGCAGCTCACTCAGCACAGCAGCCCCAGACAGCAGCAGGACAGCCCACCAGGAAACATCCTGGTAGGCGCCCCCTGCAGGTTGGCACACCAGGCAAATGCCTTATTCACCTTATGGTAGCGCCAGCACTGGAATCAGTCCCATAACCTAACCCTGAGGTACACCACTTACCACTTACCACTTTTGTCCATTCTGAAATTGAACCATTAATGATAACTCTTTGTGCTCTATTTTTAAGCTATTGTTCTACCCAAAAACAATAATTTTTTTTTCTCAACTAATTTCTTTTAGTTTAGGCACAAACCTTTTGTGAGGAACCGTATCAAACAGCATGTCAAAATCCAAGTAGATCACATCCACTGCAACACCCTGATCTTCTACTTACTTCTTCATAAAATGCAATTAGGTTAGTTTGACATGACCTATGTTTCATAAAACCATGCTGATTGTTGATAATAACATTGCACCTCTAAATGAATTTCTGAATATTATCCCTTAATGACCCTTCAAATACTTTCCCAGCCACAGAGGTTACGCTCACAGGTTCATAATTTCCAGATAAAGATTTTGAATCCTTTTTGAATACAGGAATTATATCTACCTTCCTCCAATCCTCCAGTACAATTTCTGAAAGAAATAATTTTGAAAGATTAAATATAGAGATTCACGTATTTCACTTAGCTCCTATCAGGAACACAACATGTATCCTTGACCGTATAGTGTTAAAACCATACTATGGTTCCCCTGGTCCCTCCTTGACCCTCTAAATTTAGTAAAATATTACCTTTTTTCCAGTCTGCTGCTGCTGGCTCTTCCCATGATGTGCCTGCTTGATTGACATCATCAGAAATAGTGTTCTGAGCCAGTCACAATGCTTTCACATTGGATTAGCTGAGCTTGTCAAGGAGGCTAATCAGGGGCAGAATAGCACAAGTCAAACACAACCCTGGCCAATCACTATCAACTCATTGAGATGCATTGAATCAATGTATCTTTATGAGGAAAGTTCAGTGCCTCCATGCAGAGGGTGGAGACACTACATTTAAGTGGTGTACACTGTGCAGCACTAGCACCTCTAGTAACCATCTGAGGAGTGGCCAGTGGAGGTTTCCCTAGGCTGTAATGTAAACACTGTATTTTATCCAAAAAGCCTGAAGGGAATGATTATACTCACCAGAACAAATACAATAAACTGTAGTTGTTCTGGTGACTATAGTGTATGTTTACACTGGAGCTTTGTTTACATTAACTTTATTTTGCTGCTTTAGCATCTTGCCTTGAGTTATCCAATTACACTTTGTTAGAAATTTTTTTGCAGCAATCACTTGCATCTCTCTTACCATAGAATAGTCTTTAATAATAAACTGAGGAAAATAGGAACTCAATTTAAACAGTACAATAGGGAGAGTAGATTGGCACTTATCATGCTATGTTAATAAACTAATCCACTTCTTGAAAACAGCAGAAACACATTATAAGATTATGCACAGATGGTATAGGGTGCCAGTTTTATTATCTAAAATGTATCTGAGCTGTTTGGATTTGTGTTGGAGATGTGAAGTGGGGAGAGGGGACTTGGCTCATATGTGGTGGTCGTGCCCTCATTTACAATTATTTTGGAAACTGATATAAATAAGATATTAAAATAGTGTAAAAAAAATTAAGTCAAGCCCGGGAGTCTTTATTCTACATACAGGATTAAATAAAATGATCAAATATAAAGAGATTTTGTTATACATATTTTAATGGCAGTGAAATTTACAATAGTTATACTCTGAGGGAAACAACAGCCCCAAATTGGTGAAAATAGAAGGCCAATTAACATATCAATTAAACATGGAAAAAGGTGTAAACTGGCAAAATAGAGACAACAGCGCCCTTGTGGCATACTTACATAAATTAAATGCTGAATTAAATTAAACGCTGAAACGAGAGAGCAGAGTCGAAACCAAGGATTAATCCATGAATTGGACTTCTAAAATTATGCCATACCGTTGTTTAAAATCATATATTGTAGCATGCATGGAACATAGTATCTATTCTCCCACCCATAGTGCGTAACCCCTTGCCACAGAACCGTAACACATTATGTATTTACTCTTGTCATAGATAACTTATTTACAGAGGCGACAACTTGGGGGGAAACAAAAAAATGAAGGGTGGGAAAATACTCGCCTCCTGTCATTAATAAAATTTAGATTACAGGTACACCAAGGCTAGCATAATCTACAATTTTATAACATGACAGGAGGCTTCGTCTTTTGCTGTTTTAACGCTTCCCGAGTAGGGCTAAGGAAGCGTGCACAGCTGGACGAAAATAGAAATTGTGAAACGTCTGTTCTCGGGACCAGTCTGCTGAATGGAGAATGTCTCGAAGCAAAGCTCCAGTGTTGAACGCTCCTGACGCCGCCGCTCCTCTGATGGAGTGGGCCCCGAAGGAGGCTTCTATTCCACCCAGGGAAAACAACCATCTAACCCAACGGGCAAGGGTCGTGGTTGACACTAGATTATGTGGTTGGACATATGAGACCAATAGTTAGCTGGAGGATGCTGAACGAAGGTGAGTAATAAATAACGAGAGAGAACTGGGACCACACACAATTTTGGGTGGTTAGGGAAGTAAGGGTAAAATACATTAGAAGTGTTCGATTTAGTCCATCTGGACAGGGTAAAGGTGACCCCTTCTGGGGAAAAGATGATAGCATCATGGTCAAATGCTCGAACATCAGACACTCATCGGAAAGACACTAAGCAAAGTAACAGGGGGAATTTTGCTGAGAGTTGGCATAGGGAGAGATCTTCATTGCTCGGCCAAGCTTCTAGGAAACGGATCATTACGTTAACATCCCATAGGTGAGAGTACTTCGATGCTGGAGGGCGCGCCGGTTTAATGCCCTGTAGAAGTCTACAAACCAGCGGGTCCTGGCCAAATGGAGCTCCGTGTAGCGGAACGTGGGCTGCTTGAGATGGCCAATCGGGCAACGTTGATGGACCGGTAGGATTGGCCAAGGTCGAATAGATGTGAGAGGAAATTCAAGATGAACTGTCTAGGAGCTGTAAGGGGATAGGTATTCCGTTCCAGGCACCAATTGCACCAAGAGTTCCAGGAGAAAAGGTAGCATCTTTTGGTACCAGGGGCCCAGGAATCCCAGAGGAGTTCCTTAGATCTCTGCGATAAATCTCCAAGTGGAGGTGGCCTTGTATTATCATCGGACGAGGGTTCCCCTGAGGGTCCTCCAGGAGGTTGAGGTCCAGAAGAGGTCCAGAAGATCCGGAAACCATGCTTGGCCCCGCCAGAGTGGGGTGAGAAGTACAAGTGTGACTAGTTGACTGCGAATCTGGAGAAGGACTCTTGGAATCATTGCAAACGAAGGGGAGGGGTAGGCCCCCGTCGTTGGCCACCTCTGAAGGAAGGCATCCATTGCCGAGAATTATGGGTCTGGTAGCCAGCTGAAGAACTGTGGGATTTGAAAATTCGTCCGGGAGGTGAACAAGTCCAGAACAAACAGGCCCCTGAGCTTTGAGATGTGGAGGAAAACAGATCTATGTAGGCGGCAGTTGCTGCCATCTCTCCAATGTCGAGAGAACCAATCCGTGGTGATGTTCGTCTCCCTGGGGAGATATTCTGCCCGAAGCATGATGTTGCGCTGAAAGCAAAAATTGTAGATGTCCTCTGTCACTTCGGAGAGAGTGCAAGATCTGGCCCCGCCCAATTTGTTGATATATTGGACGGTTGAGATATTGTCCATCCGAAGGTGATTGGCCAAACTGCAAATTGCGAAAGAGCCTGCTAGTAACTCCAGACAATTGATGTGGAGAGAGTGTTCTGCGGTTGTCCATGGTCCCCCGGTGGAGGTCGTATGACACGTTGCACCCCAGCCCCAAAGGCTCGCATCTGATTCCACCACAAAGTCTGGAGTGGGGCCGAAAATTGCTTTGCCATTCCAGGCAGACATGTGGCGGAGCCACCAGTAAAGTTCCTCCCTCGGTGGTGATCGGGACCCTCTGGTCGTATGATGGGTGGGTTCGGAGGAATTTAGTTTTCAAGCGTTACATGGCCCGATAGTGTAGGGAACCCGGGTAGATTGCCTGGATGGAGGCAGAAAGCAGGCCTACGATCCGAGCTAAACCTCTGAGAGGTATTGTGTAGTAGATGTGTAGTTCGTCTGTGATCGCAGTCTGGATGTGTCGTCACAGAGTAGTAAGAGATCATCGAGGTAGATTAAGCAGCAAATGCCCCTGGCTCAAAGATGTGCAGTGACCGGCTTAAGCAGTTTGGTGAAGCACTATGGAGCTGAACTCAGGCAGAAGGTATTTTACGAAGGTAGGTTTATTACCGGGCGGAATTCCCCTGATTTCTTCTTGACCAAGAAGATAGAACTGAGAAAGCCTTCATCGTGTGGGGCGAGTTGAATGGCTCCTTTTGCAAGTAGGGATCGTAGTTCTGAATCAAGAAGAATCCTTTGAGATTTTGACATTATCGGGTAATGAGGAGAACCTGTTTGAGTAGGGAGAGAATAAAACTCTATGGAATAACCCTGAACTGTGTTTAGAACCCAGGTATCTGAAGACAGCGTCTTCCACATGTCCACACAATGTAACAATCTGCCCGCAGATTGGGTGAAAGGTAAGAAATCTCACCTGTCGGGTATCTGTTGCATCCACAGGCTCTGCTTCCTCTTCCCCTATTCATCCTTTGGGTGTAGAAGCCCCTAGATTTATAGTTGGGGAAGAACGATGGAGTGAGGGTCACTGGCGTTGGCTTGTGGCCCAGAAACGGCTGACTGTACGACCCCTTGTACGGCCAGCCCTGCCAAAAATGCTGATGAAATACTCTTTTAATGGAGGACTGCACCTTGTTCAGTGTGGCGTATAGGTTTACATGTTTGTATAACTCTTTAATATAGGGTTCTCCGAAAAAACAGACCCTTGGCTTTGGGGTCCAATACTTACCCAGTTTGGCATCCATATGCAGCAGCACTGGTTTTCTGCGCTCCGTACAGAGGGATGTATTTGCATTGCCCAGCAAATTCTCTGATCACAGATGGGTCGAAAGGTCCCTCACTAGAGAGGGCTTCATCAGCCAATAACAGAATTTTCTCCAGAGGCCCCAGGATATCCAACAACTTGTCCTGGGTGAGGCATAGGCTGCGTTCAATGCCCTTTTTTGGGTCATGGCCAGATCTGGCTAGATATGTGTAGAGCAGCGTATCGAATTCCGGGGTCATAGCGACCTTGTCCAGTAGGTTAGGCCTGGGACATCCCGATCCATGGGTCTCCTAATCCAGAAATGGATATACTGGGAGAGATGGTCTGGGAGTGACCATTCTGAAGATCGAGGATATCTAATCTGTCATGGGTCAAACAGTGGTTGACCAAGCATATCCAGAAAGGATTCAGCCTCCCCTGATGGAATAGATCCAGGCACTGTATCTTCCATTGCATCGTGAGGAAAAGGTGCTCCTCCGAAAGATGTCTCATGCCAGTCTCCTTTGTCTTCTGAAGAGTGGTCAGATTGCCATTCATCTAGAATGGCCCAGGGGTGTAAGTCGAAAGAGTCCTCCTCCTCTTCCGACAGGGTAGGTTGGACAGAGTGTTTTTCTTTAGCGTCCGCCTGTTTGGGGCATTTCACCGGTTCTTTGCCCTTGCGTTTGATTGGTTCTGGCCCATCCCCTTTCCAATATCATTTATGGGAATTGGAGGGGTTCCTTTTTGCGGAATCGGAATCTTCTGAATCTTCGGCAGAAAGTGAGGGATCAGAGGTTTTGTGATCTTTGGGCTCTAAGGGCAGCACCCGAGCCAGGGTCTTCTCCAGTGAAGCGGCAACAGCTGCATTTATAATAGCTAGCAAGATTTGATCTTGGTTTGAAGCCTCCATTGCAACAGGTGTTAGTACCTATGACAGCTTTAGAATGTATTTCAAGGCCGTATTCATATATCACAATATTTTATAATTCCATCGAGCAAGTTAAAATTGGGGGTCACCCAGTATAAACAACTCCCGGGAGTAAATATTCAAACTTGTGTAGAGGTATGGTGGCACAGGAAAAGCGGGCCAATCATGGGCTGTACAACTTAACAGCAATCATAAATCATATTTAGGGATTTACCCTTATCAATTCACAGATTTAATGTGATAAAATATTTGGCTGAATGATATTGGGGTTTTACCCAACATAACAGTATGGAAGTAATGTAATATGAATTCAATGGTATCATTTGGTCAATGTAGTATTTTCAATTTACCACCAGGGGGAGTCAGTATATGCCATAACACTCATGGAACTGATATTACAGTGTGAAACATCCCTATGGTGAGTAGAGAAGTGGAGTCTGCTCTGTGATGAGATTTTCCTGGGTGAACTTAAACCAATATGAGGTATGTTTAAAAACATTAAATTAGGAAATGTATTAATTATTTGTTTATTTAATAGTAAAATTGCCACGGTGAGCGGTAAGATGGCTACCGTGCGGCTAGAATGAGCGCAGATCACGGCTCCAAGAAAATGGCCGCTGCGCTCTCGCGCATGCACACTAAAGGGCAAAATGGACGTTTGTATCTCGCGGAAGTGCGCAAGATCCAAGATGGCCGCTGTGCCCACTTAGAGCCGCTGGAGGCATTCTCCACGGCCCTGAAAGCAGGGGAAAAACGGGGCAAAGTATGCCAACCACAATCCGGCCTAGATAAGGTAGAAAAAATAAATAAATAAACAGAAAATAAACGGAACTGGAAAGAAATGACGGTTTAAAAGGAGCTAGTAGGAATATATGAATTAGTAAATAGATATGGAGAAAAAATAAGTTGAGAGGAAAATTTAGCAAGATTACCTAAGGTAGATAAAACCCCATAGGTATAAGACACAATGATAATATCAATAAAAATGAGAGAAACAGATAAGAAGGTAAATTAATAAACCACAGAAACCCACAGAAAGTAGGAGACAGTGGCACTCTGACCTGTACTGGTGTGAAGCAGCAAAGAAAGAGGAAGTGACATCACGGGGAGGGAGTTTTATACCTTGTTATCTTTTTTCTGATTGGTTACCCTGTTACTATGTTAAGAAAAAGTGCTGCTGTGAAGCTTAAGTAAAGAAAGACTTAAGCAAAATCTGAAGCCTCCTGTCATGTTATAAAATTAGTAAGAACTTATAGGAATAACGTAACTTGACCAATGTACAAATCTTAAATAATCAGCATAGGAAACGAGAAGAAAATAGATGAAAAGGGGGCAGGAGAGGGAGATATTCTACCAAGGGGACCATGACAAACACCCAAAGGTGGAAGAGAATGTTGTGTTGATTAGTTCCATTGTACAGCTACTGCTCTTCTGCCCACTAAGGCCCCTGCTCTCCTCAAGTCTTTAAACGTGTTGGAGTTGCGAAAAGTTTATCGATCAAGGTGAATTGGTGTATCCAAGTCCACCACTGATGATAGAATGATAGATAGTTCCGACCAATGTGATGCACTTTGCACACAATTAAGTCGCCAAACCAGAAAGTGTTCTTGACTATGAAGTCCATTCTTTCTTTCTCTTATAGAGTGCTCTAAATGTATTGATACATTGGAAATCACGTTATTGCCTATCAATGTGCCACAGTGGATCATGGAACTGGTAGTCCCTGCTCCTAATATCACTGTTTTTGAAATTGTTAAAGATATTTTTGCTATGCAACATGCCTGGTAGAAACATATGCATGTACATCTTTCTTTATTTTGCCCTATATTCATCTAATACCACTTACAATTATGTAAATCAAAATATATTGGAAAGGTAAATTGCTCAGTACCATTGGGTAATAAATATAAATGAAATCAAACAAATTAAAATCAATGCAGCTTAGTGGAAAAGTAAACCAAGAGGTTAAAGGAACACTATAAGTTTATTTTACGAATATTCTAACAAGTGCTGTCGCCTCCTTGCCCGAACACTCAAAAAGAGACGCCGGATGTGCCAAATCACAAAAATCAAAGCTAGTGATCAAACTATCACGCAGCTCCCAGACAAAATAACCAACACATTTCGCAGATTCTACGAAGAGCTCTATAACTTACCTACGGAGAACTCCACCGACGCAGAGCGCCACAAAGAAGCAAGGATTGCAACTTACCTACAACAACACGTCACGAACACTGTAAGCCAAGAAGTGGCAAAAGAACTAGAAGCCCCACTAACATTAGAGGAACTACAGTCAGCACTAAAGGGCGCCAAGCTAAACAAGGCCCCGGGCCCAGATGGATTACCGGTGAGATATATAAAGGAATTTGGAGATGTCCTACTACCTAAATTACTCTCCGGCCTTAACTCTTTACTGGAGGATGGAGCCCTACCAAGAGACACACTAACAGCCACGATCACAGTTATACCAAAAGAAGGCAAAGATCCGGCCAACTGTGTGAGCTATAGACCGATCTCACTCCTGAACGCAGATTTGAAACTCTTCACGAAGGTAATCGCAACACATATTGGAAGGGTGTTACCGGAGCTAGTACACCCTGACCAAGTTGGTTTTATCCCAGGGAGGGAAGCGAGGGATAACACCATACGCGCCCTAAATGTCAACAATGCAGAGCGACAATCCTCGCAAAAGATCCTACTCCTCTCAATGGATGCGGAGAAAGCTTTTGACAGATTCGACTGGCGCTACATGAAGGCTATGCTGAGGACCATGGGATTTGGACCACATGTGATGGCTTGGATCTC
>OW240915.1:175242158-175274554 GCA_933207985.1 Pelobates cultripes | reverse complement strand
TTCATGGTCGGCGCCATCATGGATTTCACCGAGCGGCATGGAGGAGCGGTTCCCAGCTTGCCGCTGAGCAGGTAAGCTCAGTGAATAGGTGCAGGTCGTGCCGGTCGGGCACGGACGCACATGGCGGCGAGCCGGGGGTCGTGACGGTTGCTCACTGATCTCTCTCCATTTGTACCTCACTGTGCCCTCTCAACTTGATGCTCACTGTTACCTCTCTATTTGTTCCTCTCCCCATGTTCCTCACTATACTCTTTCCATATGTTCATCTTTGTTCCCCTCTTCATTGTTTTCTTCTGCCCACTTGTTCCTCACTATCCCCACTCCATATGTTCTTCCCTTTTTCCCTTTCCAATTGATTCTTACTGTCCCCTCTCATATGTTCCTCTTTGTTCCCAGCTCTACTTGTTCCTCACTGTTCCCTCTCCATATGTTCCTAATGGATCCCCTTTCCACTTGTTCCCCACTATCCAGTAACAATTCTTACCCGATCAATGCCACCAGTTCCGTGTTTCTAGCAGGTCATGCACATGGAATGCGCTGTTCAGACCCACAAGCTGCTTCAGCAGGCCAATTTGGACACTGCCTGCTATAAGTGCATGTCCTTAAGTGATGACAATTTGTGTAACATCACTTCTGGTTTGGGATTGTTTGCATCAGCTCCCATCAGTGCGTTTCTTAAGTCTTCTGTGTGTTTACTGGTTTTGACCTTGGCTTGTTTATAGGAATATTGAGTGCCTCTGCGTTCTTGACCCGACTTGTTCTATATTTTCTGATTATCTGTATCTCTGACCTTTCTAGTACCTATAGTTTATCCGCCTATCTGTAACCCTGACCTTGGCTAGTAATTGGACTCTGTCTCTCTTTGTTTTATAGGTTAAGCCCATTCTAAGATGCAATAATACAACTATCGCAGTGTTTGGGTATTTCTCATGACATATCCTCTCTCCATATGTTCCTCTTTTCACTTGTTCCTCACTGCCCCCTTTCCATGTGTTCCTCCTTGTTTCTCATTGTTCCCCTTCCTCTTGCTTCTCACTGGTCCCCTCTCCACATGTTTCTCAATGTTCCTCACTCTACTTATTTCTCCACTAAAGTAAAGACCAGCACCTAATGAGGTCATCTCTTGCACCTTCAATCGATTCTCCAGGAATCATCACAAGGAAGCAAGAATAAAGGGGACTCTGACTGCACCCAGTAAAAAGCCACGAAGGACAAGATATCAAGCATTAAGGAACACTTTTCTGAGATCACACTTATCAAAATGTAAGATATTTTAACAGAAGAGTTTGAAAAAGAGACACTACAATCACTGTATGCCAGAACCTTGACTAAATATAAAAATGGAATCTTCTCCCCAAGATGACAAGTGATTTCCACAACATAATGTAATATCTGCTTTTCTCAGAAGTCATCTTGGATTAACCCCTGCTCCCCCAGAGCAATCATGTAAACGCATATTGTTGAGAAACCAACAAATTGTCTTCTATTCAATAATATATACATACATCCCAGCCAGGAGCCACAACAATTTTAAATCTTATTGTGAGTATTAAATTATCCAGCTCCAATAACCATTTATTCGATCTATTTATTCTTACAGAGATAAATGACAGACAGATATCCACGGGAGCTGCACAAATAGGATGATTGCAATAGGATCTGAACAGTAGACAGCATAGTCAAAATATTGTGATTTTTTTTTTTCTACATATTGCATGGAAAAACTGCAATTATCTCGCTCTGCTATAAAGACAGATATTTAGTATATGCCTTCCTACAAATCCGCGTAGAAGTGATTTATGCAATATCTAAAACAAAGTAACATTGCATACAAAAATATAATGAGCCGGTCTATGTCCCTGGTTAAAAAAAGCAAAACAATCTGGGTTTACATGCATTTAGGAATACTCACGATCATTGTCTTAGGGAATCAGTGAAACAGACGCTCTCGGAGCCTCTCTGACATTACAGGCTCAGTTACAGATTAGATTACATTTGATTATGGTTAGATAGTTGCTTGGCAATGACTAACTACAAGCTCCAAGACTGTACCAAATAATGAATGTGCAGTTTTAGCTCCCTTGTACACATTTGTGTTTTCTTTTAGTATTTTCCTATACTTTGCCCTCAAATAAATGTTTTGATTCAACATTATTTCCCTATTCCTAAATTAAAGTGGCTCTGTCACCCCAAACTTACCTTTTCCCATTGTTTCCTCTTCCTTTTCTCTATCAGAATCCATTCTTCTTTTTCTCCTCTCTGAGCTATTTCTCTTAAAAAACATAAGACAAAAGGACTACTTTGCTTTATGTATTTGTCCTCCGTTTGACAATCTTGACCAAAAGGAGGAGCTTAAGGAAGCTCCACTTCCTTTGATAAAACGGAACTGTCATGCCAAACTTACCTTTCTCCTATTATTTCCTCTCCTCTTCTTCTCTCAGAATCTGTTCTTCTATTCTTTATTTCTGATCTAGTTTTCTATAAAACACAAGACAAATTAGGGGCTACTTTGTGTTACGTATTTTTCCTACACCTGACTTTCTCTGAACCAAGAAGGAGCTTACGTCAGCTCCATTTCCTGTGTCAAGGAGAAGGGTGAGTACTTTTTCTGACACAGGAAAAGGAGCTTACTTCTCCTTGGGTCAGAGAAAGTCAGGCATAGGCAAAATATGTAAGACAAAGTAGTCCCTATTTTTTCTTATGGTTTAAAGAAAATTAGATCAGAAATAAAGAAAAGAAGAACAGATCTTGAGAGAGGAAGATAAGAGGAAACAATAGGAGAAATATAAGTTCAGCATGACAGTGCCACTTTAAGTAAACTTTTCTCCCAATACTCACCTTTCCATCCCAGTCTTTTCTCTATATTGTCTTGCAAGATCACCTTCCCACATGACCGCATAGTACTGGTCTCTATTGACCATGCATGGGAATTTGATATCGTTGTGTACTCTGGCCAAAAGAAGGCAGCAATGTTGCGTCACTGCCAGTAATTAGAAGATGGCGGTGTCTGGAGTAAAGATCCGGCGCCATGAAGAATATAGGATGATTTGGGGAGGAAATTTAAATACATAATTAAATTGGGGGGGATAGTAGTGGTCTAGTTGTGGGTGGACCTAAAAAAAGGTATATTGACGTAACAGAGCCCATTTGAATCATTTTAGGGTAGGCACACCTTTAAATTTTTTATTTTTTTAAAAAATAATTACCGTTCAGTTGTAGCTAATTAAAATGCCAAGTTTGTGTAAACAATATTTATTTAACAAATATGTACATAATGTTGCTGAAAAATTAGCAATCAAGTAACCAGCAATAAAAAGATAAACCATTTTTTTTTGTTCTCTAAAGGTTGTGTTGTAATGACTGGGCATGCAAACTAATAACACAGTGTTTTCCCGGCTCTTTAGGGTTGTTCTGTGGTGACTGAGTACATAATGAGAAATTGTCATATTTTGTTGTTAGTAAGGCTGACTTGTGGTGACAGAGTACACAAAACTGAAACTGAAACTGTCATCTGTTGTTTATAAAACCCGGCTCTGTGGTGACTGAGTACACAATGTGCAATTGTGATCGTCTGGTGTCCTTAAGGTAGTTCTCTGGGGACGGGGCGCACAAATTGAAACTGCCATTAATGTGTTGTTATCAAAGATTGGTTTGTGGTCACTGTGTCCACAATATAAACTGTCATCTTCTGTTCTTAGCAAAAACAAGGTTTGTGGTGACGGAAGACAGAAAGGTAAATTGTCTTATCGTTAGTTAGCAAAAGCTGTTTGTGACAGGGTAATTGGTCTGCAATTCTATTTTCATTTCACTGCAATTATGTGTCTAGTGATTAAATCACAAAGTAAAGTTAGCTTGTAAACATAGGGTTTTAATCACTAAACGTAGAAAGGAAAAAAAGGGTAGGCTACAATGTTGAACTAGTCAACATTGAACCCCAGAGAAGGTTATGGAGGTACTCAAGGGCACGAACCCTGGATATACTAGAGAGAGAAAACATTTTTATAAAGTGGAGTGAGAGAACCACTCACTCAAAGTAGGCGGTCCCCACTCCACTTGAGAGGACCTCCAGGAATTAAAATATCATTGTAGTGGGATAAACCTTATTAGGACTTAGACCTTTTTCGACTTGGAGGGTTTTGGTACTATCTCTTGGTCTTTACCACTATAGGCACGAGGGTACTACCTATTAGTTACGGGGGGATAGATGTGTGATAACTCAGCTTTTGGCGGGTATTTGTAAATCAGCTACCCCCAATTACACGTACATCTACTCAGTAACTACATCGATATTTAACCCGCTCCAACCTTGGAGTCCATGTGGGTTTAAGGTATGTGCTGTCTGGATGGGGGTTTATTGTGTTGTCTGCACCTGCTAAACGCAGGATTGTGTATTTACTATCGTTAAGGACTTAATATATACATTATATGAGCAACTTTGTTCAATTTTATGTATCCTTCAACATTCACAATAGAGTGAAGCTGATACATAATGCGAGACTAACACTCTACTACAGTCTCTCTATTTCTCAGACCTAATTACTATTTATTTATTTCAGAGGTTCCCATTTGTTTACCAATCCACTAAAGGATCTATTGTGCATGTACACAGGTTCCTCTAATATATTAATTTGATACTTGAGACAAACTCTCCCAGATTTTAAAGGTGTACTAGTATGGTTTATTTGATTTTTCTACATCACTTGGGTTTGCACATTTAAACTTATTTTTGTATTTCATTTTTGTACTCATTAGTTCCTGATTCGCTATATAGATCAATAAAGGTTTATACCACTACAATGATATTTTCATTCCTGGAGGTCCTCTCAAGTGGAGTGGGGACCGCCTACTTTGAGTGAGTGGTTCACCTACCCCACGTTATACATTTTTAATCACTAAACATCAACCTGTAGAGAATTTAAAATGAATTGCAAAATTTAAATCCATTTCAAATCAGCTACAATGGCTTAAATTGTGCAGTTCGACTTCAATTCAGTGTTTACTAACTAAATCTCACAGTGCAATTCTCTGCTATATTTGTTAATGAAGGCTGAGCTGTGGCGACTGGGTTCCAAACACGAAAACGCATAATTTCATAACAAGTTTTACTGATGATCGGCCGTCATATACAACTGTTGATCTTCAATCACCGTCCACTGTTTGTGCATCAATATCACTTCCACTCAAACTCTGAGCCCCACCCATCATAGATGAAAACTAGTGACACAAATCAGGAATAATGTCCCCGTGCAATGTTTATTGGAACCGACAGGCACAAATGTATCACAGCTCTATTAGTCTTGTGAGAAAAAAAATAATACAATTAACATTCGTTTCCGGGGTTCGATTCTTTTTTTTTTTTTTTTACAATAAACAAATAAAAAATATGCATTTATAACAATTAGTTTTATAATAAAATCTCACTTTAACCCCTTCACAGTACAATATGCTGCTACCCTAACTGTCTCTTTCAAAGGGGCCCCTCTTGTGAGCACCACAGCGGTGTACAAGCAATCCCCTGGCACTCCAAAGGTTAACTCTTTGAACTGGAAAAATAATTATTGACTTAAGAAGCTATTTACACGTCAAGCCTCATTTTCTGTCTGCTGGCTGCAAAATATTAATATAAAACAAAAGAGATTAGCTGAGCAGATGCTCTGCAGTTGTAGTTTGTAATTTATTCGATAATAATCCTGGCTTTTTGCCCTCTGAGACTGCATACAATGTTCTTAATATCTGTGATATACTATGATCTGAATTTACTATATGAGATACAATTATCTTTGATAATAAAATACCCATTTGCCTATATTCTACAACAGAAAAGTTGGAGTTAAAAAGCAGAAAAACGATGTAGAAGATAATAGAACGTTAGTGTGTAGAGTTCAGTAAACACAGTTATTGATAGTAAGACACTACACTATATCTCTAGCTCTATCTCATCTAATCTCATTCTTCGTGCTCTGTCTTTTCTCTACAATATTGTGTTTTTACGAAGCAGACCATCTGTTAATCTCTTTGTAGCATCGTCTACTATAATCCTTCTTTTGTGCTTCGACAAAGCATCTTCCAGTTAGTTACTTTATCAGAAAGTAGGGACATGTAAGCTCTTGGAGCAAGAAAAAAAAATAAAAAAATATTTCCTCGAATTCAAAACCCAATATAACAGTGCAGACAGCACCTACCTGTACATACGCCATCTTCACTCAAACTGCCATCAGTTCACAGTTTTGCCTGAACATGACGATTCTCTTCTCTCTTTGCCCTCAAAAAAGAAAAATAAATAAATAAATAAAATTACACAAGAAAAAAAAAAGAACTTGACTTGTTTAGCTGATCAGCACAGAGCCGATCGACCCTCCTTCTCGTTCATGGTTAGACTTTACTTGAGCAGACAGGTCTCTTCGAACTAGTTGTGTGGTGCTTTTTACATCAGATGTAGATTGCATATTTCGGGGGTCATTGTGAGTCTGCCTCTGTCAACGGGGTCCTCCTTCCATCACTTGCTGATTCTAATGCTTTGATTAAAGTGGTTTATTTTATTTATTTTTGCCGTCTTGTGCCACTTGCTTTTGAACGGTGTCGATCTCTCCGTTGCAGACTCACTGCTGCCACCTGCTGTTCACATACATTATTTGTTTTGTTTCTTTTTTATTAAAGAGCACCTGTCATGCCCCAAACAACATTTGCTCATTAGATTGAGCATAACATATTATCTATGCTTGTGCTAGCAGTTTTACTAGCAAATGTCTAGATTAGGAGCAAAACCTATTTAAAAATATTTTTTTTCCCTCCTAGCTGTCAGTCAATGTCTCAGTGGGGAGAGCAGAAAATATCTCCCAAAGGAGGACCCTTTGCAATCCTTCCATATCAGTCATAGCGCGTGTGCTGAGATTGCTATGGAAATTGCCTAGCCGGCGCTAGAAGTACAGGAACAGAGTCATGTGACGTCATTACATTCCGATGCCTGCATGCTGGCAACAATGTCAATGACAAGATCAGGGCCGGTGCAAGGATTTTTGCCGCCCCATTTGCTCCAATCGCTCATGCAAACTGACATACACTGACCCACGCAGACGGACGCACACTCACTGACACACACAGACTTACGCACACACTGACCCATGCAGACTGACGCACACACACTGATGAATGCAGATTAACACGCACACACACTGACCCATACAGACAAACACTGACCCATAAAGACAAACACTGACCCATAAAGACACACACTGACCCATATACACAAACACTGACCCACACAGACTGACATACACAAATTCTTCACAAATACTCATTCCCCATTGACCCACTTACCTTACTTAATATTTGACTGCTTGTCATGTGTTCCTGGCCGCTTCCTTGTGCCTGGCCGCTTTCACTGCGTGTCAGCCACACCCCTGCTATGCTCCCGCCCACTTGTCCCCAGGGCAATGGGAGTGCTTGTGGGGGGCCAGGCTGAGCAGGCTGAAGTGGGTGCCGCCGGACCAGTGTTACACCGGGTGCTAGTCAGCAGACATATAAGTGTCCCTAGTGCCCGGTAACATGGCCGGCGGCACGATTTTTAGAATTATTAAAACATAGAGGGGCGGCCGAATGGGCAGAGCAGTAAAGCTCCTGCTGGCCCCCCCTTTAAGCAGCACCCTAGGCGGCCGCCTACTTGGCCAATAGGATGCGCCGGCCCTGGACGAGATTTATCCTATTTGTGGATGCGTCCCAAGCAGGACAACTCAAAGAAGAAGCGGCGCACCGGAGGCAGGTGTTACGTGAAGAGTAAGACTCACGAAGCATCACTGTAACAGAGGAAAAGTGAGTAAATCTTTATATTTTACGTTGAATACACCATGTATCTTTATGATATATAATATATTCTATCTATATTGAAGTGATTAAGTTGTCATTTTTCCATTACAGGTTCACTTTAAACTCCCTGAAGAATTCTGGACAGAAATGGATGTAAAGCAAATCAGTACTGCTACGTTTATTAAAATCATTTATCTTGTTTTTGCTATTATTATTATGTAAAGATTCTATCCTCATCAATTGCTAATAAAATAAAAATGCAAAGCATAACAATTTATAATGTTAATTTGCTGGGAACAAAATAACATTTCAAAAAAATACATCAACAGACACTTTACCTATCCTTAGGCATTATTGAGCAATATTTAAGTAATATTTGATTATTAAATCACGAGTTATGTTGAATTGACAGATATGCCACAAAATGAAGCTAAAATAGTCAGGTTGGAATTAATCTCTAAAATATAGCATGGAATTGTTAAATGATTGCTTTAAATAGCATTGATTTGTTTTCTATATAAAATGTAAATGTTATTTTGGTACAGATTGTATTTTGCATTTATTAGTTTTTAGGTGTGTTTAATAAAACACAGAAAGTGTGACCAGCATTAGTAATAGGTAAATTAATGAGAACGTTAATGTCATTAGTGTTAAGTCTCGGTCTGCTTTCTGTAATAGCTAAAACCACCATCAATAATAGAAATTACCATACGAAGCAACAGGTGTACAGGTTCAAGACCTGTAAAAATTGACTGCACAGTGACACCTAGTGGACAATACTGATAGGAACGTGGTGACGTAAAATGCAATATCGTAATAAAATACAATATGTTGTAATCTTTTAAGGGTCAATATGAATTATGAAGGGACTATTTGTTGATATATGTGTCCATTTAAAAGAAATTAAAGGGGCACCTAATGCACTATAACCACTTAATTTCATTGAGGTTGGAGTCCCCTAGTTCTGCTCTGAAACTGTTTGACACCAAATGACGGTTCTTGGGTTCTCACATTGCTGTTCCAACTGGAGATATAGCAAAGACAGAGATTACACTTAGCCACACCAATTTATACCAACGCTAGGTGGCTGTGAAAGTGGATACCAGCCAGCTGACGCTCCAAAATGATAATAGGTGGTGCGTATTACTGCTTACGCTAAGGCTGATGCTAAAGGGCAAGGCAGTAGGCTTGCAAAGGCTCACATTTATATGTTTAATTTAACGCTAAATGCAGGGACAGCATCAGGGAACACCAGGCACTATAACCACTTCAACAAAATTCATATTTTATTTTAAATTTACAAAATGATACAGTATTTTCATATTGTCAGGATTAATCACTAAAGTGAGACATGTTAGAAGAAAATTGACAGAAATTCAAAGTGAGGAGCATTGGTTTGCACGATAAAGAAGAGTCTAGGTGTTGTCGCGGGAGGTGTATCGAGCGGTTGCAGGGACTGAATCTCGACACTGGAAAAAAGGCGAGTAAAATATTTTTTATTCCATTTTTTTATTTAGGCAGAATTAATATTCCTAACCCTATTGTGTTACATTAAAAACTAAAAGACCACTGCACCTACACCCCTTCATTGAGATAAGGTTCCGTTAGCCGCCCTTTAAATGTTGCCGCTTTAACAGACTATTGAAATATCGAAAAACGTTTAAGTACAACTAATTACAATCTCCTTCTAGTTGAATTCATTGATTAAGGATTTGCACCGTTTTGTAATTGTTAACTTTCTGAGCAGAACAGCTGTCGTAATTGGTATCTGTTCCTACCATACATCTTGCATGATCTTATTGTGTATTATCAATGTCTAGTGTTTGGCCATATAACTATAATGAATCAGACCATGTTAACATCTGTCCTCCTCCTTCTCTTCAGATAACTCTCTAAATTCGGGTTATCATTGTTGCACATGATAATAATTTCTTTCCTCGTCGCAGACAATTCCCATTCGTAATTACTATTTTTAATCTACAAATATATAACAGGCCATCTCAAGAATACTCCAAATTTAACAGAGCATGTGTCTTAAAGATTTGTAAATTGAACACCCATCTTTCTCTTGTGAAATGGCATTAAATAAAGTAACTTGAATTTACCTTGGTTTACAGTAATTTCCATTTACATTATGTTTCTTAGAACTCTTATTATTAGCCATAATTTGGTATACTCTGACACACAACCAGTGTTGTTGCCTTGGAGTTATATGATGGCTTCCCAAAAGTTTCCATGCAGGAGAATTTAATGTTACATATGACTAGTAGGACTATCTTTCTACTAATCTTTTTAATGATTCTTGCTTGGTTGGACTAGACCTCCTCTCTGTCAGGATTGCAAGTTTGTATACAGGGCTGGTGCAAGGCTTTTTGGCTATACAGACTAAGATGAATTTTCCTGCCACCCTAAAAAAAAGCATCTTCACCTGTGTGTCTCTAACCCACCCCTCTTTTGAATTTCATACCCAGTTTTGTGTTTCTTATCCCCTCTTTCTAATGTCTTACCTCCTTTTTTTCCTCTTTGTATGTCTCTTACAACCTCCCTTGTGTGTCTCTTCCCCTCCCCTTTGTGTGCATTTACCTCCTCTAGTCCCTTTGCGTGTCTCTCACTTACTCCCAAACCCCAATGTGTGTCTTTTACTACCTTCGGCTACTTAGTATCTTTGTGTGTCTTTCCCCACCCCTTTGTCTGTCCCTTACTTCCTTCAGCCCCTTTGTGTGTCTCTTTATCCCCCAGCCTCTTTGTGTCTCTTACTTCTCCCTGTCCCTTTGTCTGCCTCTAACTTCCCTCCAGCCCATTTGTGTGTCTCTTGCTTCCTTCAGCCCCTACATGTATCTCTTACTTCCCCCCAGCCAATTTGTGTGTCTTTACCCCCCTCTTGTGTGTCTCTTACATCCAGCTGAGGGACAATGCAGGTGGCCAGCTAAGGGAGAATGGAGCCGGGTGACGAGGGAGCACTATTTTTTAAGCTCTTCTAGCTCTGCTCCCTCGCAACCCTGCAGTCATGCTTGGATCATGGATATGATGTCACTTCAGCCAGAGCGCAAGGGAGCAGATCAAGCAGAAATTGAAGATTACAGGATTTCCACTGGACCCCACGGAAAGGATCCACTCCAGCCAGGGGCGGACTGAGAGCCTTTGGGGCCCCCGGGCAAAATTAGATCCCAGGCCCTCTGAAGGCCAAATATATGTGCATTAAATAAATGTTAAATATAATTCATAATACGGCATTCCTTTGGATGTGTGTATTGTGAAGACCTGTGTATCAATGCATGTTTGTATTTGAGTCTGTGTGAATGCACTTGTGCATGTCTGGATGACTAAATGTGCTTTTTTGTATATAGGGTCAGTGTGAATGCATATGACAAGTGACAGAGTGTGTGAGGGAGAAGGTGACAGGTGGAAGAGTGTGGGAGGTTGTGACAGGTGGCAGAGTGAGGGAGGGGTTGAGTGGTGGCAGAGTGAGGGGGAGACAGTGAGTGGGTGTGACTGGTGACAGAGTGAGGGAGTGGGTGACTAGTGACAGAGGGAGGGAGATAGGGGTGACTAGTGACAGAGTGAGGGAATGGGTGACTAGTGGCAGAGTGAGGGAGGGAAGAGATGACTAGTGGCAAAGTGAGGGAGGGAAGGGGTGACTAGTGACAGAGTGAGGGGGGGTGACTGTCACTAGTCACCCCATCCCTCTCTCTGTCACTAGTCACTCCCTCCCTAACTCTGTCACTGTGTCACCCGCTCCCTCACTCTCACTGTCACTCCCTCTCTCTGTCACTAGTCACCCCATCCCTCTCTCTGTCACTAGTGTCACTGTGAAGGAAGGAAGGGGTGACTGGTGACAGAGTGAGGGAAGGGATGACTAGTGGCAGAGTGAGGGAAGGAAGGGATGACTGGTGACAGAGTGAGAGAGGGGGTGACTAGTGACACTAGTCACCCCATCCCTCACTCTGTCACTAGTCACCCCCTCTCTCACTCTGTCACTAGTCACCCCCTTCCCTCTCTCTGTCACTCCCTCACTCTGTCACTAGAGTGAGGGAAGGGGTGACTAGTGGCAGAGTGAGGGAAGGAAGGGGTGACTAGTGACAAAGTGAGGGAGGTGGTGACTGTCACTAGTCACCACCTCCCTCACTCTGTCACTAGTCACCACCTCCCTCTGTCACTACTCCCTCCCTCCTTCTGTCACTAGTCACCCCCTCCCTCACTCTGTCACCTGTCACCCCCTCACTCTGTCACCTGTCACCCCCTCACTCTGTCACTAGTCACCCCCTTACTCTGTCACTAGTCACCCCCTCACTCTAGTGACAGAGTGAGGGACAGGGTGACTAGTGACAGAGTGAGAGAGAGGGTGACTAGTGACAGAGTGAGGAAGGGGGTGACACAGTGACAGAGTGAGGGAGGGGGTGACTAGTGACAGAGTGAAGGAGGTGGTGACTGTCACTAGTCACACCCTTCCCTCCCTCACTCTGTCACTAGTCACCACCTCCCTCTGTCACTACTCCCTCCCTCCTTCTGTCACTAGTCACCCCCTCCCTCACTGTGTCACTAGTCACCCCCTCACTCTAGTGACAGAGTGAGGGACGGGGTGACTAGAGACAGAGTGAGAGAGAGGGTGACTAGTGACAGAGTGAGGAAGGGGGTGACACAGTGACAGAGTGAGGGAGGGGGTGACTAGTGACAGAGTGAAGGAGGTGGTGACTGTCACTAGTCACACCCTTCCCTCCCTCACTCTGTCACTAGTCACCACCTCCCTCTGTCACTACTCCCTCCCTCCTTCTGTCACTAGTCACCCCCTCCCTCACTGTGTCACCAGTCATCCCCTCACTCTAGTGACAGAGTGAGGGAGGGTGTGAGTAGTGACAGAGTGAGGGAGAGGGTGACTAGTGACAGAGTGAGGGGATGATTAGTGACAGAGTGAGGGAGGGAATGGGTGACCAGTGACAGAGTGAGGGGGGGTGACTAGTGAGGGAGGGGGTGACTAGTGACAGAATGAGGGAGGGGGTGACTAGTGACAGCGGGAGGGAGATGGTGACTGTCACTAGTCACCCCATCCCTCCCTCTGTCACTAGTCACTCCCTCCCTAACTCTGTCACTAGTCATCCCCTCCCTCACTCTGTCACCAGTCACCCCATCCCTCCCTCTGTCACTAGTCACTCCCTCCCTAACTAGTCACCCCTCCCTCTGTCACTAGTCACACTCTCCCTCACTCTGTCACTAGAGTGAGTGGGTGACTAGTGACAGAATGAGGGAGGGGATGACAAGTGACAGAGGGAGGGGGTGACTAGTGACAGAGCGAGGGAGGGGGTGACTAGTGACAAAGTGAGGGAGGGAAGGGGTGACTAGCGACAAAGTGAGGGAGGGAAGGGGTGACAGAGTGAGTGAGGGAAGGGATGACTAGTGACACAGTGGGGGGTGACTAGTGACAGTGAGGGGGGTGACTAGTGACACAGTGAGGAGGTGACTGGTGACAGTGGGGGGTGACTAGTGACACAGTGAGGGGGTGACTAGTGACAGTGAGGGGGTGACTAGTGACAGTGAGGGGGGGTGATTGGTGACAGTGAGGGTGGGTGACTGGTGACAGTGAGGGGGGGGGGGTGATTGGTGCCTACCTGTCTCTCTGCTTCCTCTCCCAGGCTGCAGCTCCTTCCCCTCCTGGCTCTGTGTGAAAGGAGTAAACAGGAAGTGAGGTCACTTCCTGGCCCCGCCTCTCCCATCACACAGAGCCGCATGGGAGAGGAAGCGGAGACCTGGCAGGGAGGAGGTGAAGCTGCCAGGTCTCATGGGGAAAGGGGGGGAGTGTGAATAGCAGAGCGGTAGATTGTGGGGGCCCCGCGCTGCATCAGGGGCCCCACAACCTATCAATGAAAACGTTTTATTTTATTATTTTTTGCCGTTCCAGTTGGAGAGATCTCTGATCTCTCCAGCTGGAACAAGGCTGTGCTGCCGGGCCCCTGACTGCCTCGGGCCCTCGGTCCGTGACCGATATGCCCGAGTGGTCAGTCCGCCCCTGTATGTGGGTAAGGGTGCTGTGTGTGTGTGATGGGTGCAGTGTGTGTGTGCTGTGTGCTGTGTGTGAGTGGGTGCTGTGTTTGCGTGAGAACAAGCAGCCCAAGAAATGACAAAGAGACACAAAAGTACAATAAGTAAAAATATTGGATTTCTAGTGCTTGTTAATTGAAAGACTGGTGACATGACTGATGATATCATCTGTGAGTTTTTTTTTAATTTACTAGATATTTAAACATAATAGGTCCATATTTATGTAACACTATGAAAAAGCCTGTGTGAAGGTGGAATGCTTTAGTGTTGATACTATACTTTTGGCTTTATTATTTTGGTTATAATTTTTATTTTATTTTTTGGGAATTTTGGACCTTCCAGTTTTTATCCCTGAAGATTATTACCTTGAGGATTTATACTTTGGTTTCCTAGGTGGGAAAATACCACCTAAGCTATATAGGATTTAGCATGAATTTACTGTGCTCTCCGTTTGTGAGTATACCTCCTTTTTATTATTTTATTTTTTAGCTATACAGAGAGCACCATCTTCTGTTTTTATTTTCATTTTATACGCTGGTGAACTCTCACTGTGACAAAATGGAATATTGAAAGAGACCACTTCTATGAAGCTGACCACTACTCACTTCTGACCGGACAATTATACCTTTCCACATATGATCAAGACTGAGATCAAGATCAACATATTCACAAAAGGGGAAGCATCCAGGTGCATATATCTGGAGCTGATTTCAAGCTCCAGGAGATTGTAAGTGCATTTCCTTTCTTTTATTTATAATCACCAGCATCAAAAATACTACACCATATTCCATTTTATTTGTCCTCTTGTTTTATACATCGTACCATCTTTATTTGAATTGAGGACACTTGTGAAGGCGCTGCTTCCCAACATTCCATTGTATAAACTGAGATTTTTATAGGAACATATTTTATGAAAAAAAAATATTTAAGTTGGTTTGTTAATTATAACCATAAGTTGTAGAAACTGTAAATCATACATTTATTAATTTATTAATTATTGGCATAGTAAAATGTGTTAGCTTTTTATTAATTATGTATTTAATGTAGGCAGGTGGGAGGCTTTTCATATTCACCCACAACTTTGAGTGTAAAAACAAGATAGTAACCTGCATACTAGAAAGATACATTGTATTTACTGTATCTACTGCATATAAAATATGAGTGTGCAACGAATTGAAGGAAATCTTGTCCCTCTGTAATGCATGAGTTATTGTGATTAAATGTTCAGGCACATTGCGTGTGTCAAGCACTGGAATGCACATTGCGTGTGTCAAGCACAGTATACATAAACACAGTCCCAAACTAACAGCTTTTTTAGATATTTATACAGAGGCAAGAGTCAAGTCGGAAAAGAAAGCAAGATGAAACGGGTATAGTGAATACTAGTGAGCACTTAATATAATTTGCCCATTATTAACATTGCACTTGGTAGGAGACAGACTATAAGAGAGAACTGACCTATAAGAAGCCTGCATACTGGAAATATCTCAGATTTTGCCTGGACTTGTGACCATGGATTCTACATAGTAGAGACATTCTGGCTATTGCACTCACCAGATAATCCAGGTGCTCCAAAGCCAGGGCTGGCCAGGTCTCCCTTCCAAGATATGCAGAATAAATAACAGTTCAGGCACTCCGGGATAACAGAAATAGCAGCTTTATTGGGACAAAAGTAGCAATGTTTCAACCCCATTGGGTCTTTATCTAGCTTAATAAAGACTCTGTATAATCAAAATGTTGCTGCTTTTGCCCCAATAAAGCGATTTCTGTTATCCCGGAGTGCCTGAACCATTATTTATTCTGCATATCATGGATTCTACATAGACTTGATTACAACTAAATCGACTCTATAGAACTATACAGAATTTTCCAGCCTATGAGGCAAAAGCACATTTGTAAAAAATATTGCAATATAGTTTGTGTTTATTAATTATTTTATTATGCCATGATTTTATGTTTTTCTTTACTTTCAGAGCTGCACATTGTTTAAATCCTTAAGCCCAATTTGAAAAGGTTATTTGTGTAATATTCATATTTATCTGTTTTTCCCAATTAACTTATATACACTATTTTGTGTGAACACTGGTGCTTGGCATCCTTTTATTTAGATATACGGTGTATAATATAATAAAGTCCAATTAAATATCTAAATGTATTTTTGTAATTAGTGATTATAATAGAATAATATTTATTTTGTTTCAAAAAGCATACATTCCTTTAATTCTAATGAAAATTTATTTTTCTACAAACTAAATTTACAGTATGTCTGAAAATGTTCTACAACATATGCTTTATTTGTGAGAATGTATCACATCTTAAGCTAAGATCCAAAAAAAAATATTGTTATCAGAATGTAAATAGCAGATGCTTTTAAAATTCTATTATATTGTAATATGGATAATTTGAAACAATTTATATCATATGCTACAAGATTTTTGTTTTTCTCCATGAGATAAGATGCTATGCTTTTTAGTATAAAGCAGGTCAAGGAGAATATACTCTGATCAGCCACAACATTAAAATCATCTGCCTAATATCATGCAGATCTCCCTCCTGCTGCCAAAGAAGCTCTGATGTGTGGAGCATGGACTACAGAAGACCTCTGTACATGTCCTATTGTATCTGGCATCAAGACATTACCAGCAGATCATTTAAGTCCTGCAAATTATGAGGTGGGGCTTCCAGCGCTGTATTTACCACAAGGCTAACAAGGCATTTGCCTTGGGCAGCACTGCGACGGACCGCCAGTATATTGCCACCACGGATTCACTTTCCCAAAATGAAGTAGCTCTATCAACAATGAAAGTGAATATCGCTGGTATAGTTTACCCACCATACATTAGTCGAGACTAAATGCTGCAAGTAGATCTGTTTATTTCAGGCAAGCACTCTCAATTTATACACACAGTAAACTCCTTCCTGTGCCTGAGAGATAATTGAGTCAGGAAACTTAGAACTCAATTATCTCTCAGGTACAGAAAAATATAACAAATTTTTCAACACCCCAAAAGTACACCCAAAATACAGGGAAACTCCTCCCCGGATAGCCCTGATCTGAGCGCCAAACATATCAAAAAAGCGCTCAGATTGGTGGTTTGGAATCGCCACTGGGGTAAAGTTTTGACTGGCCAGCCATGAGGAAGCAGCCCCAAATAGTGCAAAATAAACAGTGGCAACAACCGGTCTCAGTTCAAGGGTTTCTATACGAAAACCACAAAAGATATCCCATTGCTTTCATATAGCAAATGCTCCCCCCATTCGGTAATTGATATCTCCCAAACACTGTTCGTCTAGGTGGTCAGGAACTTGAACAGGCAGCGGTTCCATCATCACCAGAGTTTGTGGGAGTGTTTAACCGAAATAAGTTCCAGGCACTCAATGACTAGTTACCGATGCCTGCGTTCTGGAGACAAAATGACCACCATCCATTCTGTCAACCATGTGCGTTCGGTTGCACCAAATGGCGGCCACCCAGGGAAGCATTTATTAATTGTATCTTTTGTGGTTTTGCACTTGATAAGTGGTGTTCTAAGTTCTAATGGGTTGTTGGGGTGGTCGTCATTCTGAATCCAAACTAAATGGGTTCAAATAACCATGCAAACTGTGTTAGTTTTTTCAGTGCCCACACTAGAGCCAGACACTCTTTTTTAATTGCTGCATAGCTGACCTCCCTTGATAATAACTTCCGACTCAAGTAGGTCACTGGATGCTCTTCACCGTCTACGCCGAGCTGGCTTAAAACTGCTCCCAGTCCAACACGAATGCGTCTGCATGGACGATAAAACTTTTGTTAGGATCTGGGGTAGCTAGGACAGGGGAATTGACGAGAGCTTGTTTCAATGCTCGGAACACTACCTCACATTCTGGAAACCACAGGACTTGTCTAGGTAAGTTCTTCTTGGTCAGATTAGTCAGGGTCTTGGCTATAGCACGGTAGTCTGGGGCAAAGCGTCTATAGTAGCTGGTTGTTCCCAGGAAAGCCATAACTTGTGTCTTGGTACCGGGTGTAGGCCAGTTTGCAACAGCCCCATTCTTAGTGGGTTCTGGACGTTGTTTTCCATATCCTACACGTTGGCCCAGGTATTGTACCTCTGTTATACCAATATGGCACTTGTCCGGTTTTAAGGTTAAGCCAGCTCCCCTAATCCTGTCTAATACAGTCTCTATGTGTTCTAGATGAGCTTCCCAGGTGTCACCATAGATTGCTATCCCATACAGGTATGCACAAGCATAATTCTGGAGACCATCTAAGAGGCAATCTATCTTTCTTTGGAAGGTAGCTGGGGCATTCTTCATTCCGAACGGCATAACACGGAACTGGCATAAGCCAAATGGGGTGAAGAATGATGACTTGGGGATAGCCTTCTCTGCTAGGGGAATCTGCTAATACCCTTTGCATAGGTCAATGGTAGTAAGGTAGTGTCCGCTAGCTATACAGTCTAGAAGTTTGTCTACCCTGGACATGGGGTAGGTGTTGGTGACCATTTTGTTGTTTAGCCACCCATAGTCCACACAGAAACAAGTTGTGCAGGGACTCTCAGAGTGTTTAATGACCTCTAAGTGGATTATCACATTAATATTTTTCCGCATTTCATCCTGGACTGCCTTGGAATGCGGTATGGGGGTTGGCGTAATGGGGCCTGACCCGGTGTGGTATATTCAGGTTCTTGGGAGATCATTGCCTGTTTGGCTTCTAGCAGCTGGATAGCTTGGGAACGTTTCTGGGTCCCCAGCAGGTCCCCTGTCTGTACCAACTCTATCGCTCCTTCTCTAGGGTCACCTCCTAACAGGCAGGGTTAGGGCATCAGGATCCTCTGAGGCCGGGGTGCAGCTACTTCTTCATCTCTGCCCTTGTACTCCTTGATTATTTTGATGTGAAACATTTTAGGTAGTGTCACACACTTGGCCAATCACCTTGTAAGGTTCCTGCCAGGTTGCCTGTAGTTTACCCTGTCGGACTGGTTTAAGTACCATAACTTTTTGTTTAACCCAAAAACTATGGTGCCTGGCCCTCCTTCATACCGTACTCTCTGGCGCTGCTGAGCCGTCTGGATATTCTCGCATTCCGTCTGTGCCAATGACTCCATCATTTCCAGCACTTATGGTACAATTGGGGTCCCTGCTATTTCAGTCACCAGAGTTTGTGGGAGTGTTTAACCGAAATAAGTTCCAGGCACTCAATGACTAGTTACCGATGCCTGCGTTCTGGAGACAAAATGACCACCATCCATTCTGTCAACCATGTGCGTTCGGTTGCACCAAATGGCGGCCACCCAGGGGAGCATTTATTAATTGTATCCTTTGTGTTTTCACACTTGATAAGTGGTGTTCTAAGTTCTACCCTGTACCCGCCTCCCGTATAGCAATTCAAATAGGGAAAACCGAGTAAATTCCTGTGGCACCTCCCATAAGTGAATAGGAGGTGCAACAGGAACCGTTCCCAGTCTCTGCAAATGGTAGTAAACATCTTTAGCACCTTCTTACGGGTTCCATTAAACCATCTGGGAGTTATAGGGGGAACTCATAAGGGGCTTTATCCCACACACTTTCCACAGCTGATGGGTTACTTCAGCAGTGAACTGGGTACCCTGATCAGAAAGAATCTCCTGGTGAAATCCTACTCAGGAGAATATCCGGACCAGGGCATCAGCCACTATCTCTGCCTGGGTTTTTGGTACAGCAACAGTCTTGGGGTACAGGGTTGCATAGTCCACTATGGTAAGAATATATCACTTACCAGAGCAACTAAGCTGTGCTAAGGGTCCCATTAGGTTCTTCTATGATGGGCATAAAGGGTTCTTCTATGATGGGCATAGAGATCAGCTTGGCCTTTGGGTGGTCTCCACTTTTGCAACCCTCTGGCAGTCTTCACAAGTTTGGCAATACTGCCGCACATCCTTGGATATCCCATGCCAGATAAATTTCTGGGTTATATGATAGGATGTCCACCGTATTCCCAGGTGCCCTGCTAAAGGTACATTGTGTTCCACTTTCAGTAGCTCCAACCAGTACTTCTGTGGTACTACCAGTTGACGTTTCTGAAGGGGTCCAAGGGTGTTAAATTTGGATTCAGTTATACAGTATAACACAAACTGCTCTCCACCTAGTCCTCCCTGATCAGTTACAGCCCTATCCCTATACTTCTGAAGGGAGGGATCCTCAGCTACTGCCTTGTCTAAGTCCTCAGGGCTATCCCAGGTCAAGGGTTCTACCGCTACAGTCGGGGTAGGGCCTCTGTAGAATGTGAGTGGGCATCCATAGCTTGCGCCTAGGCTCTGAGAGTCACCGCTTGAACTTTAGGGTTTGTTGTGAAAGCAAAAGCAATAGTTGGAGGTCCCAGGTCATTTCCTAACAGGACCTCTACTGGTAAATCTTTAATTACCCTGACATCCATAGTACCCGCTCCTGCAACCCAATCTAGATGTTCCCGGACTGTAGGTAGTCTGTAAATAGCTCCCCTGGCTACCTGAACAGCTACAGATTTCCCAGGACATTCTTTGCTGCCTGTCACTGGCTGAAGGTGATGGTCGCCTCAGTGCCTCACAGGCCTGACCATTGATCAAAACCAACATCCTGTGGTGCTGTTGGTGGTCGGTTTTTGGCTGCTTGTACTGGGTGAGCCTCATGAAGCACCCCTAGTGGTTCCTCTTGGCCCAGCTCCATAGCTTCCTACACTCAGGAAACGGTGGCATCTTGGGGTTTCCGGCTGATTCCAGTTAGGCCGAGGAGACTTCAGGACATTTGCTGCGAAGGTGACCTACTTGTTTACAATGTAAACAATAGGGTTTGGTCTTTTGCTGAGGCACATAAACATCAGGAGTGGGTTGTGGTTTCGCATCTGCATCAGCATGCATCTTAGGAAGACCTCTTGGGGTGGGTTCGGGCCGAAAAGCGCCAAGCTTTACCGAATCTCCCTCATCTGTTCGGCATCCTCCGTGGTAACTGAAGGGCTTGCCGCGGCCAGGTTCTCTCGATCCAGCTCCATCAGTTCACTGATCAAAGTCTTTTTTACCTTGCTGCTGGCAATGCATCCTCAGGCTTCCAATAACTCCATCAAAGTAGTACGGTTAAGTTGAGTGTACCCGATCTCCATTCGTCATTCTTCTGTCGAGTTCTGACTTCAGATGAGAGCTCAAGGGAAAGGGAACATCCAACTGCTGCCACCAGATGTGGTGAACTGTCAGTATATCAATGCCACAGATTCCCTTTCCCAAAGGAAAGTAGCTTTATCAACCATGAAAGTGAATATAGCTGGTATAGCTTTCCTCCCCCCATACATTAGTCGAGACTGAATGCTGGGAGTAGATCTGTTTATTATACACACAGTAAACTCCTCCCTGTGCCTGCGAGATAATTGAGTCAGGAAACTTGGAACTCAATTATCTCCCAGGTACAGAAAATTCTAACAACTTTTTCAGCACCCCAAAAGTACCCCCAAAATATATGGAAACAACATGAGAGTCACATCCCTGGATAGCTGTGATCTGAGCACCTAACATATCCAAAAAGAGCTCAGATCAGTTTGGTGGTTTTGAATCGCTACCAGGGTAAATTTTTGATTGGCCAGCCATGAGGTAGAAGCCCAAAATACTAACAGAGAAATAGTGGCAATGACTGATCCAGTTTGAGGGTTTCCATACGAAAATCACAAAAGATATTCCATTGCTTTCATGTAGCGAATGCTCCCCCCATTCGGTAGTTTATATCTCCCAAACGCAGTTTGTCTAGATGGTCGGGAACTTGAACGAGCAGCAGTTCCATCTTCACTGAAGTTTGCGAGAGTGTCTAGCCGAAATAAGTTCCAGGCACTCAATGACCAGGTACTGCTGCCTGCATTCGGGAGATAAAATGGCGGCCACCCAAGGGAGCATTTATTAATTGTTTCCTTTTTAGTTTCGCACTTGATAAGTGGTGTTCCACGTTCTAATGGGGTGTTGGGGTGGTCCTCATTCGGAACCGAACTAAATGGGTTTGAATAACCATGCAAACCGGGAAAAGGGGAAAAGTACCGATTCCAGTGATCGGGCATTCCTTCACAGGCACTTTCCAGGGGACGGCAAAAAACGTCATTGCATTTACACAGGCAAATGCTTTGTTAGACTTGTTTTAGAGGAGCCCAAGAGCTGGAAGGCTGGCCACCTCTGGGACCATCCGGGACCGACAGCCAGTTGTGTTCTATATGGGCGATGAGGGAGCGATGTCCTCTGAGCTCTTCTTGCACAGCTCCCTCACACACCCTGCAGTAATCGGGAGCCGTAATATGATGTCACTTTGGCTCCTGGCATTACTCTGCGGCACGTGAAGGAGCAGAGCAAGAAGAGTTCATGCCCAGGGCCGGTGCAAGCGTTTTTGCCTCTCTAGGTAAAATAAAAATTTGCCGCCCCCCACACATGTGACATCACAATGCCCCACCCATATGATCTGCCATATGAACTAACGCCAGTCCTGCATACAGTGTGTGTTTACATTAAAAAGCCTGCAGGGACAGGCTATGGACACCATGACCACTTTATTAAGCTGCAGTGGTTCTGGGGACTATAGTGTCCCTTTAATGTGAGGTAAATTAGAGATTAGTGTCACTAATAATATACTAGATTGCCTACGTACAACCAGATGAGAATGGTGATGGGCTCTGGCTGCACTTTGGCTCCACTGGTCTGGTGTAGAACAGTATGTCTGGAGGCTGTTTGTAACTGTTGTCACAAAATTCAATGTTCTGGGAGAACAGGAAACAGCTCAATTTTTTGGGGCTCCATACACAGTTCAAGGTCTGGGCCATACGGTGAGTATGCCCATAAGGCCCACCCACGAGTCCACCTACATGTTCCACCCATGAGATCGCTCACAGGGTCTAATGTGTGTGCTTATGGAATGTAGTGTATAGGGATACCAGTTTGTGTAGGTGATGCAGTGTGTTTTTGTGTAAGGAATAGAAAGCAGTATGTGTTTGTGTATAAGGGATGTATTGTGTGATTCTGGTTGTGAGTAAGGGATGCATTGTGTGAATCTGTGTTGCTACCATATAAACATAGTTTAATAGCTTCTGTATATAGAAAACAACCACATAGATAATTTGAAATGTAATAGTTAAATAGTTAGAAATGAAGTGAAACACATAGTGTCAACCACAGCATAATTTTCACAATCCATTTTGAACTTTGTCAGCATTTAAGACACCGTGGCTCAGCTGTTGTAGTATCAGACAAACAATTAGGGAATATTAAACACATTCCATCTTTCTGTGAAGCTCATAATTTTCATATCACATTTAACAACCTACACTGTGTTGGAGTTTCTATTAAGTAATTTAAAAGGCCAGTAATTAGACACTTTGCATTTTAGAGTGTAATTGACAACAGCTGAAGTAGGTGCTTTTTAATACCCACAGGTAACTGTAGGTCATGTGCTTAGTTTTTCTGTTGTTGTCTTGCCAAGATACATCATCTAATTAGCATAGCATCCCTACACCATCATTTTCTTTATCCTAGCCCTTACACATTGTTCAAATTTAAAATGTGTTTCGGTTTCTACTTCTAAATTCAATGGAGCAGTAAAAAAAAAAAAGTTTAGGTTTCAAAACGTTTTATTTATTTAAATTGCAATACAAGTGCATGTGATGTATCTTTTGTTCTTTTCATATTTTTCTATCCTGTATCCAGAGTCCATGATGTCCATTTGTTCAGGAGGGTCATTTCTGGCTACTTATTACTCTATTTTATATTACCATATCTTGCAAAAAGAAAGTGTATGCACCATAAATATTATTTCTTTTCAGCTCGGTTAGTTTTTTTTTTTTTTTTTGCAAACATGTATATATTTTTAATTAATGTTTTAGACCTATTTAACATGTTGTGATTGAGTTAATCACCAGTTATTGGTACTGCATGGAGGGAAACTTGATTAAAAGGAAATGCTGCTATCCAAATAAAAAACAAAACAAAAAAAAACAAGCAGTGTAAAAAAAAAACTATATTGAGTCGTGAAAGTGAATTTGTCATATAATAAAATAGACATGCCAAATATTCACATGCAGCCTATTATGGGAGCAAACGTGCAAAAAACAAAACAAAAAAAACACCGATGCAAAACAAATAAATTCTGTAAGGTAAAAACTTCAAGGTGCAATAATCCCTAAAACACTTATGCAACTAATTTATATATAATAAGACAATCCATCTGTGTGCAAAGTGCCAATTAAAAAAAATATACCAAATACTTATATTTTACTATTTCTTTTAATTCTCCACTGTAAAAAATCTACATAAATAGATGTCCTCTGCAAATAAACAGTGACAGTTAACACAGCACATCAGCAAGATGCTGTGCATTGATTGGAAATTCTGTCTCCTATCACCCACAATCAGCAGGCCAAGTAGGGAAGACCAACATAACTATTAAAGACAAGTTGAGGAAGGGTGCCGATGGTACTTTGCCAATGGCATAATTGGTCTGATCATCAAGACAACAGGCTACCCTTAGGGAATGAATGAGAAAGTGGATGTGGCAAGAATGCAATATGTTGCTAATCTGGTAAACAAATTTAAGAGCATCTGTGGTGATGCATCTCTCTTCCTATTACAAGTGAGGAGCTAACCCACCCATTTAAATCAGGAGTCAAGGTACTGATCAAGAAGTTGAAAAAGAAAAAAACCAACAGATACTTCGTTCGAACCACCAAGCATGGTGATAGATGTGACCAGAACCTCAGTGCTGACAGACAGAAGTCCAACATGGGACCACACCAGCTGAATCAATAAACTACCGGACAGCCGGCTAAATAGACATTCCTAGCCGAGATAAACCCTAACATTGGGGACACAACTGTTTTTGGCACCTAATGCCTTATGTTTGTGCTTTTGCTGTCATAACCATTTTGCTTTGCCTCTTTATACCTGATGCACCCCTTTACCACCCACCACATAATAAAACATACAATAGACCCACTAGGGCCAATTGTCGTCATGGAAAATGGAAAACATGTTCATAAGGCCTGCATGAACAGCATTTTCATGGCACTGAAAGGTTTGACCATCATTTAAGGTACAGCAAGCTCTCTAGGGTTAAAGGTTAGAAGAACTTTGCAGACGAAGCTGAATCTGTAAGTGGTATATTTTTTTTCTTGCCATGTTTATGCTTTCAGAATAAAAGTGAATTGAGAGGGTTAAACTCTGTTAAGATGAATTATAAGCTAACAACCTTGAACATTGCAAGCATTTCACATAATCTCTTTCTTTGTACATGAACCCTTTTGTACACTATAGAATAGAGACCCCTCACCTATTACATGCCCCCTTAGATAAGATCAGGAACAATAAATGGCTGCGTGCTTATATCATGTTGCTTGCACAAACCTTTACATGCCATTAGTTAACAGTTGTCTATATTTGATTGGTAATTTATGAACCTACCCTAGACTTCTCCTTATTGTATTTTGCCTTATAAGCTTTGTTCTGTTTAATAAAATTCAGACATTCTCTGACCTGACTTCTCTGTGTGTTCTAGGTCATTGAGTGTTCCAGAGATCATGGGATGGGAAACGATATGGACAGAACTTTAAGTCCATAGCCATATTAGTCTGGTAATTATGCAGCATGTTCCAACATACAGATTCACAGACCCACATTTACTCACATTTACACACATGCAGATAAACAGACACACAGATACACACCCTGACACATATACACAGATACACACACTGACACAGACAGTTTTTTTAGTATCACTCTGGCCATTTACGTGTAAGCTCACTTGCCACGTCATGGCAAAACCTATTAGCTACACTAAATATTCACTTTGCTTTATCTTTTAGCTGAAAGTAGAAGAGTGAATTATTAGTGTCATTGCTGCTGCCTAGGAGTGGTAGGAATTTGGGTGTAGGGCTTGGTTTGTATGTTTGTATTTGCTTTTGTACTACACAGCCATGTTACAGTGCTGCCGCCCAAATACAATGACACACAAACTGGTCTTCCTCCTCCCCCCACCACCACCACCACCCTCGTTCCTTACATTTTAAGTGCAGGAGACTGACTTCTGCTGACTGAGGCTTTTATGATTTAGAGGCTGTTTGCAACTGTCTGCACACTCTCCTCTTTACCTTTTCCATTTCTCTTAACTCCTGTGTGGTTTGGTGTCCATGTTATCTGATAGGAAGTCACCAGCTCTCACTTATTCCCAGCAAGGGCCCTTTCCACATTGTTAAAGGCTTCCATCTCACAACAGAGCCCCTAATGATACAGGTCCCCTCAACTTGTCGACCCTGTACCAACCAAGCATCGGCTATACCGACAGTAGTTCTGCATTAATTCTGTTTCTCTACCTTGTTGTGATTGACAGGTACAGAGGGCACAGCTTATAACAATAAGTCACCAATGCACTCCTTAATATAAAAATAATCACATCTTATTTGTCACTAAAATCAAATTGTATAAAAAAGACAAAATAAAATGATACAGTAGTGATTACAATTATATCTCTGTCATCATAGATTGTTAAATGATCAAATAAAGTGTTAGTTTTCAAGTTAGGACCCAAACAGACCTTACACCATCCCAGTATTTTGATCAGTGTGTACCAGGGTATTCAGATCCCTATTGCTGTGCTATTTTACTCTTAGGAATGGAATGAGAAAATCAACATGGTTGGTGGGAGAAGAAACTGTACGTTAAAGATGTGCCATAAAGGTGAGGCCATGGTAACTTCCCGGAGCAAAGCTTTTCATTAGTCTAGATTAAGTAAAATAACACTGTTAGCACCTGAACAACAGCATGAACTCTGAGAAAAGGGCTGTGTTAACATTGCTTCCTAGATACACTTCTAGTGCCAGTCACTCATTCATATTATTACAATCCTATAATCTTTTCAGATATAAATAGTGAGAAGGGATGCATACAGAGGATTACCCATGTGCCCCCAGCCCAGAGTATACTTCCATTGCTGATCCAACAGGAGAAAGGTTTACAATTAATCTTGAAATAGCTTGAAAAGTACTGCGTGCTGTTGGCAAGTCAAAACATTGTATACGTTTTTCCAATAAACCTTTCTTGGACCTTTCTCATAAAGTGTCTGGCTATTTCTTCTGTTGGATCTAGTCTTTTTAAGGTCTGTTATTACTATAACCAAGATACATTGGCAAAACTAATAATAATCTAATTAGGAAGGGAAACATTTTAACATTAGACATGCATGTTCCTTTGTGTTTAAAACATTTAGTTTATAGAAAAATGTCTTCACAGAATGATCTTTTTTTATTGTAAATTTGAATTTTATTTTGCAAACAACGTAGTAGGCATGAGAAAGAGACATGTAGGTCCTCAGCTATGGTTATGCTAATTAAAAAAAAGTAAAGTAAACAAAAACATTTTTTGTTAGACACGCAGAGCAAAAATAAGGCGCATAAACATGAAAGTGGACACACAGGTCCTATACGATATATTAAAGCCCTGTAAGTAGAACATAAATTACCATATCCGTTAAATCAGGTAAACCATATGTGAATGGTTGGAATCCTGGGGTCCTAAACAGGGCAGAAGTAAAACATAAATGGATATACATAATTCACCAAAAAATCATCATACGGTACAAAGCCAAGAAACAGTGGATATTTTCAGCTCCCTCTTACACAGGTGCAATTAGTGAAAAGCAAAGAGTTTAGGGATTAAACGAACCCCATACCAGGAAGCCAATGTTATGCGTTGGCCTAACACATTTAAAAAAACATTAAATAGCTAAGCCCTTTGAACATTGGGAACATACTGCTGACGAGTGGCTCGAGATACCCTCCCTTGTGAGTCCAGCCCCCTAGGCGCCACCTCTGTCCTTACCCACGTCAATCATATGTCAGTAATATCTACACCCTGTTCCAAATTATTATGCAAATTCTATTTAGGTGTCACAAAGATTAAATATTTTGTTTTTCTGTTTAACTCATGGATGGCATTGTGTCTCAGGGCTCTTTTAATACTAAAAACAATCTCGGACACCTGTGATAATTAGATTGCCAGGTGAGACCAGTTTAAGGAAAAACTACTAAATGAGGCTGTTCCACATTATTAAGCAGAGCACCATTATAAAAAAGTCCTCTCATAGTACTTTTCTTCTTCCTGTCATGTACGTATTGTGTGGACATAAATAATTATATATGTTGCTATAATTAGCCAGGAAAAAGTTATTTATTTTATATTGTAACAATATAAACATACTAAAGAATAAAATATAATATAATATGCACAGAACATTAAGTCAAATCAAATACACCAATACAATACAAAAATGCTGTGTTTATAGTTATAAAGTTGAAATAAAGTATCATGTAACTAGAGCATGCAAACAGGCCTTTTCTGTAAACTTTTTCTTCTCTAATACAAACATAGATGACATTTTTCTTCCTGCTGTTATACTGCATGCCTGCAAAATGCCACGGAATTTCATTTCATGAGCAATAAGATTGGGTTATAAGCAGGTGTGTGGTTGTAAAACTGCATTCTTTTAAAATTGTAGACTGTTCATTTCTGTTCAGAAATGGTAAACTGGCAATAATCGAACATGGATAAGTATCTGTAATTATTGCCCATATATGGATTTCTTTTTGTCTTGATTCAACCAGATACATAAAATTTCCAAAGCAGCTGTGCTCATTTAAAAAACTAATTTTGTCTAAACATCTGTTTATTAGAATTTCTGTCATCCTTTCAACCATATTGCTGGGAGAAGGTTACACATTCTTCATTGCTCCTTACTTTGATTGTTCATCTATGATTATCTAACAACAAAAGCTTATAACTACAAAATGTTTGCTAGAACAAAAGGGAGACTTTATTGTTTAAAAGGAAAAATGAAGATTGATTATAGCTCATAACTACTATAACCAAGACAAACAGATAGACAGACGCATCCAGAACCCGGATCAAGGGTTTTTGGAAATATAATAAAGCACATGACTGATGGTGACATTTTAATTTAAAACATGCTTCATTATAATATTTTTATCCTTTTCATACAAATCTCAGCCTGCCTTTAAATGGTGGAAGTTACAGCAGCAGCTGTTTGTGCCTGCTATCCTTCAAGGGAATAGATTGTGTAAGGAATACATTATATATGTCCACGTCGTCATGACCGCTGGCATGGAAAGGGTTATAACCTATGTTTACTCACCAGATTCCAGCACTAATCTCCCTCGGCACTGGGGCGTACTCCACCTCCTCTGATGTCAGCCAATGGGGGGAAGGGGGGTAATGCACATGCGCAGTGACCCCATTGCTTCAATGCTTTCCTATGAGATTTTTTTCTGACCCTGGATGTCCTCTTACAGAGCCAGAGGACATCATGTGTCAGTAAGGCGACCAAAAGTCAGTTAGGATCCAGGAAGTGCCTCTAGTGGCGTTCTGGTTGACAGTCGCTAGCGGCAATCTACGTCCTGCAATGTAATCAATACAGCTTCTCTAAAACTTAAATGATTTACATTGCAGGAATAAGGTGGACAGGGACACTACACCCAGAACACTTCAATGAACTGAAGTGGTCTGGGTGCCTATAGTGTTGATTTAAAGAGTTATTACAAGCAAAATTACCTATTCAGTGATTTGAACTTGTCATGGTGCCTGGAGTCTGTATGTGCAGCATTTCTCTGCACATACAAAGTTTATTCCCTCTGCTGTCAGATGTGTAAAGAGTTAAGGATATATAATTGCACTGTCTTGATCTTCCCACCCTAGAGCTGAGAGATTTTTTTTAAATATCCTTGTGGAAAAAATAAAATAAAAATAAATGTGGATTTGATATGCTCCCTCTATTGTATTCTCCATGCCTCCCAATGAGATGGGAAAATCAGCCTTGTAATTTTCCCATCTCATTTCCACACAATTTATTTCAGACTCTCAAATCTCTTATATGCTATTTGATATGGTGGTATGGAATGGTGTGTTTCTACATTGCAGGTCAGTGATGCTAGTGGGCATCTTCATATACATATACCATAGTGTATATTGATTCTATATTTCTCTCTTTTGCTATTATATACTGTATACTCAAAACTATGAACAGGTTGATTAAATATAATCATAAAATAAACATTACAAAGAGTGAATGTGTTTCCATTTCATTCTTTTTTTGCTAAATTATAATTACAGATTTTTAAGTAAATTAAAAGTTTCAAACATTTATAAACCCATTATTTAGTTGTGTCTTGTAGAGAGCTGCAGGCTAAGTGGTAAAGCAACCCAATTGAAGCTGTCACATTGACAGACAAGTTTAAAATATTAATCAAGCACATTCATCATTGCAGAAATTTGTACAACAGTAGCAACCATGGTACTTGTTTTATAAAAAATATGTTAATGTCTTGTGAGTGATAAAGGTTAAGTTTTACATTAAAATCATACATTTGTTTTGAGAATTAAGCTAGCTATATTACAACATTTAATGCATCATTGAGATACATAGGAAGACAATATCAAAAAGTTGCATTCTGTATAATTAAGACCTAGGACCTGTATATAATTTAAATATGTTAATGATGATATTGACTTTGTAAAATTACACTTTGTACTTAATCCATATATGCATATTTACAACATTATTTGTATTATCTACTTTTGTAAAAGAATTATACCGTTTGAATATATTTGTGAATAGAGATTAACCTTTTTTTCTTTCTTTACTACTTGTATCTAATTCATTACTGATTAATATAAAAGTAAATTTTTTGAATTCTTCAATAAAAATATTTGAAGATAAAGTTAATGCAATATATCTATGAACCCCACATTATGTTCACCCACCTCTTTCTACTATGTCTTCCTTCGTTGAATGCAACATTGGCAGGACTGGGTTTATATCATGAGCACCTGTAGGCACAGATTCCCCCCCCCAAACAAAACAAAACAAAACAAAACAAAAAAAGACTTGACCTTTAAATATAAGAAATGTGTTGTTTATATGCACACATATAGAGTGAGTGTATATAAATGTGTGTATAGTGTGTGCACATGTGTAGCAATGTATATATATATCTATATATATATATATATATATATAATATTTGCCATGGTCAGGAACACAAAATCAGACACAACGATGAGGGAAAGCCAAAAGTCAAAGATACCAGAATTCAGGTAAGTCAAAACAAAGCCAAAGTCAAATACCAGAAAATCAAGATCAGGAACGCACTCTCGGATTACCATCAAGATGAAACCACGACAGGGCATAACCACATTTTTATGTGCGGATGAATACGTGACAAAGCCATAAGACTTTCTTTTCCCACAGAAATCACAAATCTGTAGTGATGTTACTACTGCAAATAATTCTGGGTCGGCATATGCAAATTAGTTTAACAAAGAATTACTGGAATGCTTATTGAGGTTTAGTAGTGCTTGGGAAGCAAAATCCAAAGTTATGGTGGGGAAAATGTGTGATTGAAAACCCCTTCCACCTGAAGTCTGTGGATAGTTAATACAATGTTAAACAAAAATCTGCACACCAGTTAAGCCATAAGACTAGCTTTTCCTACAGAAATCACAAATCTACAGTGATGTTACTACCGCAAAGGATTCTGGGTGGGCATATGCAAATTAGTTTAACAAAGAATCACATTTTTTTTTTTCTAAGTGCAACACATAGTGTTGTAATCAAACATATTCAAACCCCATTGAAAATCAGGGTTATTGTCAAACTTTACAGACTTTACAGATATTTGCAATTAACAAATCAAGCAAAAGCAATTGAAATAGCTTAAAAGTATTAACAAGTATTCAACCCCCTAAATAGAATCCCTCAAACAGCACAAATATGCAAAACAAGTGTTGTCTCAAACACACCTGATGCAACTAATCAAAGAACTTCATTGGTTGTACAAGGTGTGCTTGAGCTGAAATACCTTGAAATACCTGAACTGACTTGGGGTTTGTTAAGTGTCATGTTTGACTCCATAAGTCAAAATAATGGTCCACAAAGTTATGAAAGCAGATCATTGCCCTTGACAAGGAACAGAATACAAAAAGATAGCAAAGGCACTGAATATTCCTAGGTACACCGTTGAAAGCATAGCTTGCAAGTTCAAAGTTGAAGGAACAGTGATTACACTACCTGGACAGAAAGAAGAAGCTATCAATGGCCAGATTTTTGAGAAGACAGGTTTTAAAAACTCTTGAGTGACTGCAAAAGACATGCAGCAATACTTGGTGGCAACATTGAGGTTTCAGTGAGCACAGTAAGGCATGTACTAAATGCAGAATGTTTCCATGCCAGAACTTCAAGATGTATACCACTACTGACCCCAAAGCATAAGAAAGGTAATCTCCAATATGCTCAATATCATATAAATCAGCCACAGACATTTGGGGATTCTGTTCCGTGGAGCGATGAAATAAAACTGGATCTTTTTGGCCCAGTGGATCAGCGGTATCAGGGGAACCTTGAAGTGCTCGGTTGTGGTGAAACACACGTTGGGACATTAGTAGATTGGATGTAATCCTTTAGACATGAGGGATGATTTAATGGGTCTTCATTTTCTTTTGTTTTCTTTATATATTTATTTATTATTCATTACATACTATGTATTT
>OW240915.1:175202158-175237158 GCA_933207985.1 Pelobates cultripes | reverse complement strand
GTCGGGGACAAAGCGTCGGTAATACCCTGCTGTGCCCAGGAAGGCCAGCACTTGGTCTTGGTGATAGGTGTGGGCCAGTTAGCTACAGCTTCTACCTTGGCTGGCTCTGGTCTCTGGCTCCCACATCCTACCCTGTGACCCATGTACTGTACTTCTGCCATGACTAGATGGCACTTGTCTGGCTTCAAGGTCAGGCCAGCAGCCCGAATCTTGTCCAGAACCACCCCTACGTGTACCAGGTGTTCTTCCCAGGACTCACTGTAGACCACAATGTCATCCAGGTATGCACACGCAAATTCCTGGAAGCCATCGAGGAGCCTATCCACCATACGCTGGAAGGTAGCCGGAGCATTCTTCATCGCAAATGGCATAACCTTAAACTGGTACAGACCAAATGGGGTGACGAATGCCGACTTAGGGATAGCATCCTCGGCCAGGGGGATCTGCCAATAACCCTTACACAGGTCAATGGTGGTCAGATAGCGCCCCCTGGCAATGCGGTCTAATAACTCGTCTACTAGGGGCAACGGGTAGGCGTCAGTGGTGGTCCACTCGTTGAGCCGCCTGTAGTCCACACAGAACCAGGTGGTCCCATCTTTCTTAGGCACCAGGACTACAGGCGAGGCGCCAAGCTTGGTCATCTCCTGTATCTCCTTCCGCATTCCTTCCCGGACTGCTTCAGGGATACGATAGGGGGGCTGTCGTAGGGGACTCTGTCCAGGTGTCTCGACCTTGTGTACAGCTAGGGTAGTGTAGCTGGGTTCTTGGGAGAACGTCACCTGCTTCTCCCAGAGAAGCTGTCTTGCCTGTACCTTCTCCGTGGGGCTTAACCGGTCCCCTAGCTGTACAAGACTAGTGAGGTCAGTCTGGGGGTCCTTCTCTAATAAGTCGGGCAAGGGTAAATTCTCAGGGTCGTCGGCAGCCGGGGCACATACTGCAGCGACATCCTCTGGTCTCTCCTGATACTCCTTCAGCATGTTCACATGAAAGGATCGCTGAATCCTTTCATCTGCATAGCTGGCTATAAGATAGATAGTATCACATACCTGAGCTAACACTTTATACGGGCCCTGCCAAGATGCTTGCATCTTGTTCGTCTTTACAGGCTTGAGCACTAGAACCTTTTGCCCAACCTGAAAGACCCGCTGTCGGGCATCCCGATCGTATCACCTCTTCTGTCTCTCCTGGGCCACCTGGAGATTCTCCCTTACCATCAGGGATAGTTTCTCCATGCGGTCCCGGAGTTCCAGAACGTATGGCACTGTGGGGGTTCCCTCTTGCTCTTTCTCTCCCTCCCAGTGACCTCTAATGAGATCTAGGGGTCAGCGGACCCTTCTCCCATAGAGTAGCTCAAAGATTCCTGGGGCACCTCTCTGTATGCAAATAGCAGATGAGGCAGGAATCGCTCCCAGTCTCTGCAAGTGTCAGTAAAGGTCCTCAACATCTGTTTGAGGGTGCCATTAAATCGCTCGCAGAGACCGTTAGTCTGTGGGTGGTAAGGTGAGCTAAGCAGCAACTGTCTCTGCCTCTATATTAGACAGCGCTACTGCCTCTGGGTAACGTGTGGCATAGTCCACCACGGTGAGAATGTATTTCTTACCTGATGGGCTAGCCCTGGCCAGTGGACCCACAATGTCAATGGCTATGCGGGAAAAAGGTTCTCCAATGATAGGCATCGATATGAGCCTAGCCTTTGGGTGATCCCCCCGTTTACCTACCCGTTGATAGTGTTGAAATTAGGCCAGAAGAAATTTTGGGTTATTCTATGAGCTGTGCGGCAGGAGCCTAGATGGCCCGCTAATGGCACATCATGCAATATCTCCTGCCGGTATTTCGCAGGCACCACCAGCTGCCGATTCTGCGGAGGGGTACTCAGTCTCTGGGAAAGTTTAGGGATCCTATATAACCTATCCCCCACCCACTTGTAACGGGAGTCTAGGTGGATATACGAATTAAAGACACTTCAACCTTTGTGACTGAACGAAGGTTTTTCCTTTGCCCCGTTTATCTAGTCATCTTTAAGAAGTAATTCTTTATGAATCTTGTATTGGATTCTCCACTCCGAATTATAATTGATCTAATTACATGTAAATTAATTTATTATTATTTTTATTTTATTTCAACCGGCTAAATGAAATTTAATTGAATTTTCATATATAATGACCACGTGTGCATTGTGGTGGCTTATCTATTTTTTATTTGCACAGTTATTAAAGACTTATCAATTTTTCTTTTTCCCTTTTTCTCTCTTTTCCTCCCCCCCCCTCCTCCAGTCATCCGTTCAATTTTAGATCCTGCTGTTTTGTAATGATATAATAACTAGTACCCCTTTAAAATTAAGATGAAAGTAGACTGGATCAATTTGAAAGTGTAATATAATAGACACTTCCTTATACTGGATAAAAAATAAAATAAAAACAGTAAAAGGCTGCGCACATTTAGTAAAGTCCAATTCAAGGAGAAAAGAGAAAAGTCCAACTGGTATATTCTTACAGGTATCCTTGGTTGGTGGGGTCTTCTATTTATGTGGTGATTTCACTCGTTTATGAAAAATAAAAAGAAAAAAAAGGGACATCCAATGGTATAGTATGTAAAATTCAGATATAGACGTAAAATTGATAGTATAAAACTCACATTTACCAGAGCTAATGTCCAGCTCTGGAGTAAAGCGCGTACAGCGGTTTAATCACCGCTTATGGGATATAGGCAGGTTCTTCTCCGTGGATGGTATCCAATTCTCGGGATAAAATAAAATAAACAGCCAATAGTGCTCACTGTATGGCAAATAATAATAAAATAATAAAAAAAATTGTACTTACAAAGAAAGAGCAGACCCACTGCTCTTTGATGATAACTTGGGTGGATTGATCCCCACCTACGGATTTCTTTGGGTACAGGAAACTTCCAGGAATTTTTAGGTTTCTTTTAAAACCATAAAAAGTTAAAATAACAATAAAAAAAGGCCAGGGTAAAATAAGAATGATATGTGTCTATAAAAAAGATAATTGGCACAAGCAAATGACCAAAAATACGTTAATATATATAAAAACACAATTTAAATATCCATAACGCGTTTCGTCACAAAGGGACTTTATCAAATGGAATAACATGATAACCTGGCACATAGATGTTATATAAGAGCATAATTGTTTGAATTTTGGTGCCAAAACTTAGTTTGACCAATCAGAATTAAAACCACTTATACAGCTTTAAAATACATCATAACTGATTTGACACATAGTTTTTGATGATACAACTACATTAAATTATATATACAATAAAAACGAAGGTTTAAAAGTGTAATTTGAGATAATTTTAAAAAATCACGTGACCGGCGGCACTTCCGCGTTTCGGAAGTTACCGCCGCTAAGCAGCATGGGTAATGTAGTTTAATGGCGGCGGACGTTTTAAAAGTCCTGAGAACGGACTGGGATAGTGTGGCAGCAGTAGTTAGAATATAAAAACGAAGGGGCCATATAAAAATGAGGAGACTGGTTAAAAATAGAGGGGCTGATAAAAATAAAAAGCTTAAAGAAGAGGTCACGTGGTTTTCGGCAATAAAAGCCGAAAAGCCTTTAGGGAAATGTAGTTTTTAGTAAAGAACACCAAATTAAAATAATAGCATAAGGAAAAATATGACACTTTTAATACTTATTACAGAGGAGTTAATTGGTTGAAAAACAAAAGTTTAAACAAATCCACCTTATTGATGGAAAAAGAAAAAAAGGGAAAAGGTATCAGAATTAAAAAGGCAGATTAAATAAAAAGTGATATTAAAAGGATATTGTAAATAAATTGTATAAAAACCATAGTTAAAGGGACAAACATAGGAATTCATAAAAAATTATATAAATCAAAATCTGCATTAAGACCATGGGGTATAAGAGTCTGAAGTTTATACACCCATTCCATCTCTGTTTTTCCAAGTAACTTTTTTATATCACCTCCTCGCCAGGAGGTAGAGCATTTTTTTATACCAATGCACTTTAGTAAACGAGGGTCCTTATTGTGCATAATAAAATGTTTGGATACTGTATGATTTAGGTATCCATTTTTTATATTTCTGCAATGTTCGCTCAGTCTTATCTTTAGGCACCTTGTGGTCATCCCCACATATTGGAGGCCACACCGGCACTCGAGCAGATAAATAACATTTTTTGTATGGCAGTTTATAAAATCATAAATATCATACACTTTTTTTGTTTGGTTTGACATAAATTTTGTAATTTTTGATGAAATGACATGATCCACATTGTTTGCATCTAAAAAAACCTTTTGTGTTAGGAAAAAATGATACCCTTTTTGAAGGAGATTTTTTTTGTAAAATTTGTAGTTAAGATAGATTTAAAATTAGGTGCTCCTCTAAAAACAATGTTCGGATGAGTAGGTATAATGGAATTGAGTATCTCATCATGTTTAAGTATGTGCCAATGTTTTCTTATTATTTTTTTGACATCATTGCTTTTATTATTAAAATTAAAAATAACTGGAAGTGGTATAGTTTCTTTGTTTTCTTTGTTTTTATATATCAAAAGATCTTTTCTTTCTTTTTGTTTAACTGTATTAATAGTGATATTCAGATCTGGTTCTGAGTAATTTTTTTCAATAAATTTATTTTTTTTAAATTCTGCTTGTTCGTTAAAATCTGTGAGTTCTGAGCAATTTCTACGAAGTCGTAAGAACTGACTTTTTGGGGCACTCTCTAACCACGGCTTATAATGACAGCTAGACCTGTCTATGGCCGTGTTAACACATACTTTTTTAAAATAGGTTTTTGTTTGAAGTTGCCCATTATTGATAAAAATATTTAGATCTAAAAAGTTAATAGATTGTTTGCTGAATTCGTGTGTGAGAATGATGCCCCTATTATTAGTATTTAAATAATTAATAAAATCAATAAGATGTTTTTCAGGTCCATCCCAAATAAAGAAAAGATCATCAATATATCTGAAATAGGAGACTAGGTTTGCCCGCCAAGTGTGATGGCCCCATATGGCTTCATTCTCCCAATCAGCCATAAACAAGTTGGTGTAACTAGGGGCAAACCTAGTCCCCATAGCTGTACCTCTTTTTTGTAAATAAAAGGAGTCTAAAAACCAAAAATAATTGTTATTTAAAATAATATTGATACCTTCTATTATAAAATCTATTTGAGTGTTGGGAATCCTAGCTTCTTGGGTTAAAATTTCTTTTATAGCTTGACAACCAATATCATGAGGGATAATGGTGTAAAGGGACTGGACATCACATGTGACTAGTATAAAATTATTTTTCCAAGTAAAATCATTTAAAAATTTTAAGAGTGACATGGAGTCTTTTAAATAGGATTTCATAAGTATAACCGCAGGTTGGAGAAGGGTATCTATATATTGGGAAAGATTACTTAAAAGTGAACCTATCCCAGAAACGATAGGTCTTCCTGGAGGGTTTTGTTCATTTTTATGGATTTTTGGAAGAAAATAAATGACCGGGGTAATTGGATAATATTTATTTAAAAAATTATATTCATGTTTGTTTAAAATTTTTTGATCTAGACCCTTATTTAAAAAATTTGATAAAATAGTTTGGATATTTTTGATCGGATCATTTAAAAGTTGTTCGTATACATTGCCATCTTTTAGTTGTCTATGGGCTTCATCTATATACATTTTACTGGATTGAATGACTACTCCTCCCCCCTTGTCAGCTGGTTTAATGACAATATCGCAGTCTTTTTGAAGTTCTTTGATTGCTTGTCTTTCGCTATTCGTGAGGTTGTTGGGGTCATATTTTTTATATTTGATTTTTTCTAAATCTTTAAGAACAAGTTTTTCAAATAAAATTAAAGGAGCTGATTTAAAATGGGATGGATAAAATTTAGATCTTTCTCTCAAATGTGTGTTTAAAAAAGGACTATTTTCTGTCTCTGAGGGAAGGGATAAGGTAGAAGGGACAAGTTCTTCATCATTTTTACTTATAAAGAATCTTTTCAGTGTAGCTTTTCTAACAAATTTATTTACATCAAGAAAAGCTTGAAATTAATTAAAAGAGGAAGTGGGAGCAAATTTAAGACCCTTACTTAAAACGGATAATTGTGCAGCTGATAACACCTTCCACTAATTCCTGCAATGGCATTTTTAACCTCTCCCAAAAAGTTTTATCAGCTGCAAGAAGCTAGGATTCCCAACACTCAAATAGATTTTATAATAGAAGGTATCAATATTATTTTAAATAACAATTATTTTTGGTTTTTAGACTCCTTTTATTTACAAAAAAGAGGTACAGCTATGGGGACTAGGTTTGCCCCTAGTTACGCCAACTTGTTTATGGCTGATTGGGAGAATGAAGCCATATGGGGCCATCACACTTGGCGGGCAAACCTAGTCTCCTATTTCAGATATATTGATGATCTTTTCTTTATTTGGGATGGACCTGAAAAACATCTTATTGATTTTATTAATTATTTAAATACTAATAATAGGGGCATCATTCTCACACACGAATTCAGCAAACAATCTATTAACTTTTTAGATCTAAATATTTTTATCAATAATGGGCAACTTCAAACAAAAACCTATTTTAAAAAAGTATGTGTTAACACGGCCATAGACAGGTCTAGCTGTCATTATAAGCCGTGGTTAGAGAGTGCCCCAAAAAGTCAGTTCTTATGACTTCGTAGAAATTGCTCAGAACTCACAGATTTTAACGAACAAGCAGAGTTTTAAAAAAATAAATTTATTGAAAAAAATTACTCAGAACCAGATCTGAATATCACTATTAATACAGTTAAACAAAAAGAAAGAAAAGATCTTTTGATATATAAAAACAAAGAAAACAAAGAAACTATACCACTTCCAGTTATTTTTAATTTTAATAATAAAAGCAATGATGTCAAAAAAATAATAAGAAAACATTGGCACATACTTAAACATGATGAGATACTCAATTCCATTATACCTACTCATCCGAACATTGTTTTTAGAGGAGCACCTAATTTTAAATCTATCTTAACTACAAATTTTACAAAAAAAATCTCCTTCAAAAAGGGTATCATTTTTTCCTAACACAAAAGGTTTTTTTAGATGCAAACAATGTGGATCATGTCATTTCATCAAAAATTACAAAATTTATGTCAAACCAAACAAAAAAAGTGTATGATATTTATGATTTTATAAACTGCCATACAAAAAATGTTATTTATCTGCTCGAGTGCCGGTGTGGCCTCCAATATGTGGGGATGACCACAAGGTGCCTAAAGATAAGACTGAGCGAACATTGCAGAAATATAAAAAATGGATACCTAAATCATACAGTATCCAAACATTTTATTATGCACAATAAGGACCCTCGTTTACTAAAGTGCATTGGTATAAAAAAATGCTCTACCTCCTGGCGAGGAGGTGATATAAAAAAGTTACTTGGAAAAACAGAGATGGAATGGGTGTATAAACTTCAGACTCTTATACCCCATGGTCTTAATGCAGATTTTGATTTATATAATTTTTTATGAATTCCTATGTTTGTCCCTTTAACTATGGTTTTTATACAATTTATTTACAATATCCTTTTAATATCACTTTTTATTTAATCTGCCTTTTTAATTCTGATACCTTTTCCCTTTTTTTCTTTTTCCATCAATAAGGTGGATTTGTTTAAACTTTTGTTTTTCAACCAATTAACTCCTCTGTAATAAGTATTAAAAGTGTCATATTTTTCCTTATGCTATTATTTTAATTTGATGTTCTTTACTAAAAACTACATTTCCCTAAAGGCTTTTCGGCTTTTATTGCCGAAAACCACGTGACCTCTTCTTTAAGCTTTTTATTTTTATCAGCCCCTCTATTTTTAACCAGTCTCCTCGTTTTTATATGGCCCCTTCGTTTTTATATTCTAACTACTGCTGCCACACTATCCCAGTCCGTTCTCAGGACTTTTAAAACGTCCGCCGCCATTAAACTACATTACCCATGCTGCTTAGCGGCGGTAACTTCCGAAACGCGGAAGTGCCGCCGGTCACGTGATTTTTTAAAATTATCTCAAATTACACTTTTAAACCTTCGTTTTTATTGTATATATAATTTAATGTAGTTGTATCATCAAAAACTATGTGTCAAATCAGTTATGATGTATTTTAAAGCTGTATAAGTGGTTTTAATTCTGATTGGTCAAACTAAGTTTTGGCGCCAAAATTCAAACAATTATGCTCTTATATAACATCTATGTGCCAGGTTATCATGTTATTCCATTTGATAAAGTCCCTTTGTGACGAAACGCGTTATGGATATTTAAATTGTGTTTTTATATATATTAAAGTATTTTTGGTCATTTGCTTGTGCCAATTATCTTTTTTATAGACACATATCATTCTTATTTTACCCTGGCCTTTTTTTATTGTTATTTTAACTTTTTATGGTTTTAAAAGAAACCTAAAAATTCCTGGAAGTTTCCTGTACCCAAAGAAATCCGTAGGTGGGGATCAATCCACCCAAGCTATCATCAAAGAGCAGTGGGTCTGCTCTTTCTTTGTAAGTACATTTCTTTTATTATTTTATTATTATTTGCCATACAGTGAGCACTATTGGCTGTTTATTTTATTTTATCCCGAGAATTGGATACCATCCACGGAGAAGAACCTGCCTATATCCCATAAGCGGGGATTAAACCGCTGTACGCGCTTTACTCCAGAGCTGGACATTAGCTCTGGTAAATGTGAGTTTTATACTATCAATTTTACGTCTATATCTGAATTTTACATACTATACCATTGGATGTCCCTTTTTTTTCTTTTTATTTTTCATAAACGAGTGAAATCACCACATAAATAGAAGACCCCACCAACCAAGGATACCTGTAAGAATATACCAGTTGGACTTTTCTCTTTTCTCCTTGAATTGGACTTTACTAAACTTTTACTGTTTTTATTTTATTTTTTATCCTGCTTTATAGGGTTTGAGGGATTCCCTTTTTAAGGTTGCTGCCAAAGTTATTTAGCGCTGTCTCACTTCCTTTATTTACAACTTCCTTATACTGATTGGCTCTGTTTCATATTTAGGGAGTCACTATATATATATATATATATATATATATATATATATGTATATATATCTAGGGAAGCAAAATCTAAATAGGTTATGGTGGGGAAAAATTGTGATTGAAAACCCCTTCCACCTGAAGTATGTGGATAGTTAATACAATGCTAAACAAAAATCTGCACACCAGTCAAGCCATAAGACTTGCTTTTCCCACAGAAATCCCAAATCAGCAGTGATGTTACAACCGCAAAGGATTCTGGGTGGGCATATGCAAATTAGTTTAACAAAGAATCACATTTTTGCCTCATTCCATTTTAACCCCTTAAAACCGGAGGACGTACAATTACGCCCTCTAATAGGCGGCTCTAAACGCCGCCGGGCGTAATTGTACGCCCTCCGGTTTTTGTTAACTTACCCGGTCGCCGGCGGTCCCACGCCGGCGATCGCGGTGGGGGGGACTCCCAGGGAGCCCCCCGCGGCACATCCCTCGAAGCCCCCCGGCCATGTGAGAGTGGGGTCCTAGCGAGGACCCCACAATCACATGGCCGGGGATAGCTGGCTTCTGTATTGCCGGCAGGGGGGCTGCCTGTAATGACAGGTGGTCCCCCTGCTGGCTGAAAATAAAATAAAAATAAGTTAATGGTGTAAAAAAAATAATTATATATACTTAGATCATATGTATATATTATATATATATGATCTAAGTATATATATACACATATATACACACACATACACGTCTAGGTGTATTTTACTATTAATATATATATAATTATATATATATATTAATATCAAATTACACGTAGACTGATACTGATTAAATATATATATAATTATTGTTATATATATATTTATATATAATATAAAAAAAATAAAAATGTAAATACGTTAAAAAATAAAATTAAAAAAATAATTAAAAATAAATAATTAAAAAATATATAGATGTGTGTTATTTCGTTCTAACTGTTTTGTGAAATTAATATATATATATATATATATCAAAATACATGTAGAACGAAATAATATATATATCTATATACATAAATATATACGTATATATCACTATATATATACCTATATAAATAAAAATATTTTTTTAAAATTATATAGATATATACATATATATACACATACGTATATATATACATATATTAATTCTACATATATATTTATGTAATATTTTTACATAATTAGGTATCTTAATTAATTTCAATTAGCAGGACCTGCCTGACAACCCATGCCGAAAGTAAAGGGAATTTAATTTGCTAGCACTATATTTAACCCTTTAACTTTCCGAGACACCATAAAACCTGTACATGGGGGGTACTGTTCTACTTGGGAGACTTCGCTGAACACAAATATTAGTGTTTCAAAACAGTAAAATGTATTACAACGATGATATCGCCAGTAAAAGTGAAGTTTTTGCATTTTTCACGCACAAACAGCACTTACACGGACGATATTATTGCTGTGATACTTTTTACTGTTTTGAAACACAAATATTTGTGTTCAGCGAAGTCTCCCGAGTACAACAGTACCCCTCATGTACAGGTTTTATGGTGTTTTCAAAAGTTACAGCGTCAAATATAAGGCTTGCGTTTCATTTTTTTCACATTAAAATTCGCCAGATTGGTTACGTTGCCTTTGAGACCCTATGGTAGCCCAAGAATGAAAATTACCCCTATGATGGCATACCATTTGCAATAGTAGACAACCCAAGGTATTGCAAATAGGGTATGTCCAGTCTTTTTTAGTAGCCACTTAGTCACAAACACTGGCCAAAATTGGCGTTTTTTGCATTTTTCACACACAAACAAATACTAACGCTAACTTTGGCCAGTGTTTGTGACCAAATGGCTACTAAAAAAGACTGGACATACCCCATTTGCAATACCTTGGGTTGTCTACTATTGCAAATGGTATGCCATTATGGGTGTAAATTTCATTCCCGGGCTACTATACAGTCTCAAATGCAACGTAACCAATCTGGCGAATTTCAATTTCAAATGTAACGTGCTATGTGAGACCCTGTAACTTCCCAAAATGCCATAAAACCTGTACATAGGGGGTACTGTCTTACACGTGAGACTTTACTAAATACAAATATGTGTATTTTATTGCAGTAAAATCAAACAGTATTATGACACTGACCTTTAAAATGCAATTTAGAACTAAAAAAATCAAAAAAATTCGTATTTTCTCCCATTTTTTTCATATTAAATTATGTTTCATAGCTAAATATTTGATATTAAATGAAAGCCCTGTTTCCCCTGAATAAAATGATATATAATAAGGGTGGGTGCATTTAATATGAAAGAGGTGTATTACGGTTGGACAGACATGTAGCGCAAATGCCAGGTTTTGTTTACATTTTGTTTTGTTCACAATGCGTACATTTGGCTCCGTCCTTAAGGGGTTAAACATGGATTCCTTTTAATTTGTGTTTGCAGTATACAACTGCTTGGAACACAATTTAGGATAAGATGCAAAACCAGTGAACCACTCATGGACAGCTGTTTCGTTGTTAATGCAACTCTTCAGCATGAGGTTGGTTACTGGTTTGCTAATTGAGGCTTGGTAGTGCTTGGGAAGCAAAATCTAAATAGGTTATGGTGGGGAAAAATTGTGATTGAAAACCCCTTCCACCTGAAGTATGTGGATAGTTAATACAATGCTAAACAAAAATCTGCACACCAGTCAAGCCATAAGACTTGCTTTTCCCACAGAAATCCCAAATCAGCAGTGATGTTACAACCGCAAAGGATTCTGGGTGGGCATATGCAAATTAGTTTAACAAAGAATCACATTTTTGCCTCATTCCATTTTAAACATGGATTCCTTTTAATTTGTGTTTGCAGTATACAACTGCTTGGAACACAATTTAGGATAAGATGCAATATATATATATATATCTTTATTTAGACAGCTGTGAGCTTTGATAGAAACCTTTTTTATTTAGAGACTAATTAAGACCTTCTTATTTGCACTAGGTTGGCCTATTTTATATAGTCCTAAATTTAGATTTGTGCAATATAATCTGTATCTACTTATGTACCATTTTTTGTCTTTATCTCTAAGTTCCCTTGCACGCTCAGGAAATTGGACCTTTTGACATCCCGTAGTTTATTCCCCTTAGAAGGAGGACCGACTGACGCTCCCCTGTGGACGATTGGTGGTGAGGATTGGTCCTCGTTTGAATGGTAGGAGGAGAAATGAGTCTCTTAATGGGTGAGTTTGAGCAGGGGATCTCCATTGTGTGCCCTTGAGAAAGGCGGTATATCCGCCGAAACGCGCGTTGGGCAATTTTGATGCAGACATGTTTTTAGCATCACATTAATACAACTATTATCTCTGTACGTTTGCTGTACCCATAGGAGTTATACGACCGACCGGTCACTTGTGTAACTTGTGTTTATATTAAGAGACCTTATAGTGGAGGAGTCTCTCTTTTTTTCTTTCTCGTTTAGTCCTGGGTCCCCCAGTTTGATTTTCTTTTTCTCTCTACTCCTTTCTTTACCTATCAGTTTCCCCTACTATTTATCTCGCTATCCTTTCGATTTCCTTTTTACTACTAACAGGATAGCTGTATATGCATGGGGATTAGTTAGATTTATAGTTCCATCTATATAGGGGGGGGGACTTCAGTGCCTCATTTATTGGTACACATAGGGTTACAGCTTAGTACCATTTCGGCTTGTTACTTACATCTCTGCTGATCTTTGATTTCTCAAATAGATATTGTTACATTGTTTTTACTTATTACATCAATGTAACAATTTGAGTTTGTTACACTCATATTGCTACAGATCCTTCTAGCAGTTACTTATAGCTGAGATTAGTCTGTATTTCTCTTTCTTTTCTTGTCATTTGGTTTGGGATTCTGCACTCTGTGTATAGAGTTTGAGTGGTGTTAATAATAAAGGTTATTTTAGATATATGTATTATATTGTGTTATTCAACAAGCCCATATATGCTTTTTTGGGGGTAGCTCTAGTGGGAGGATTTCTCCTGTTTACATGCAGGAGTTATTCCTCCTACTATTTCTTCTTTTCTTCTTAATACTGCATGTAGGGTTAAGCCTGTCTAGCTACCCCTCTAGCCCTTTCTTTGTACCACTGGTCAGAGTTTATATATTTTTTTATTCTCTGCTCGGTAGTACTTTTTATGTTTTTCTTAAAACTTATATTTACAGAGTTAACATTTTTATAAGCTTTTTTTACCGTTAACCCCTAACTAGCAGTAAGCGGCACTAACCGTAAATTCTCTACTTTCCCATAACTCCCATCCACCCCAACTAGCAAAATATATAATTTTAAAATATTAATATGTATTAATTAATTAAATTATTAAAGATGGCGATACCAGCCCTGAGTGTCAAGACACAACACAAACAACAAACACTGAACAACTCACCAAAAGTCACTTGCAGACAGCGCTTGACAAGCTCTCGCAAAAGCTTATTATGTCCTGGCAGCACTCCATGGACTCCCTGAGGAGAGATGTGCAAGAAATAAGCAAATGGACATCGCATGTGGAGGCAAAGATGGACGATTTTGCCTCAGCACACAATGATCTTGCCACCCACGTGGAGCAGCTCGAGCAAAAGTTAACCGCAACAGAAATAAAATTGGCTGATCTCGAGGACCGTTCCAGAAGGAATAACCTGTGGCTGCGGGGAATTCCAGAAACAGTCCCACCGGAGGAACTGCAAACATATGTCAGAGGCCTAATGCGAGCATACGCACCAGATATACCGGAGGAGATGCTGCTACTAGATTGAATGCACAGGGTACCCCGACCAAGGCACTTACCAGATACAATCCCAAGGGATGTGCTCACACGAGCCCATTATTATCATATAAAAGAAATCGTAATCCGAGCAAGCAGGAATAGAGCCAAACCACATCAAGATTTACCCACAGTAAAGGTTTTCGCTGACCTCTCTGCCACTACATTGCGGAGAAGAAAATAATTCTCACCCATCGCAGATGCACTACGAGCCAACAGGATGAGATTCCGATGGGGATTCCCCACCAAAATGCTGATCTCACATGAAGGAGCAATACATGTAATAACTTCCCCTGAAGAAGGCACACGCAAGCTACAAGGATGGGGCATCCTGGAACACCCCGCAGAGACAAGCACAAACACCTCACCCTCACGCTGCTTGCAGGTAGAATGGACCAAGGCACCTACACGAAGAGAGAAGCACTGAAGAGGGGAAGAGTCACCCCAGTATGCCAGAAGTGATCTTCACACAGGCATACGATATGCCTCTCATGCATCCCGACCACCTAATGACAAACCGTCACCATCTGAACCGAGAACACAAAAGAACTCATACCGAAACCCTCCAACAAGCTGATTCCAGGGCAACACAGACTAAGGGCTATAGATGAGACTACTGTGTCAAAGGTAAATGTGCAGACCTCCCAAACCGAGACAGGGACGCTACTACAATACGAACTGCAATGTCTGCTCGAGGACTAACTATCCTTTACTGGCCTGCATGTGAAAGGTTTGGTACCGCTTGCATTTAGGCTGTAATATCTAAGTTTTATTCTTCACCTTAATATGCCTTAACTTCTCTATATCAGATGATAGCTTAAGGATGCCACTCATAACTTTAAGGGATTGAAAATTCAACAACACTCACACAGTAGATTCTAATAGATTACAAAAGTGATAATGAGTTGACATCACCAATAGCCACTATCCCACATGCCAGAAAGAAGAAGAGGGGTTGTAAGGGCATCCAATTATCTGGGTATAGTCCTTAATTACACTAGCCACCACATAAGAACGCTGATGCAGACTATTGCAGTCCCTAATGATATAGCAGAGCAGATAGCCGATTTACCAAATAACGTAAATTGCAACAAGTTCACCAGTGACAAAGTTATAAAAAAAAAAAATACATATATAGCTGTATAAAAACCAACATAAATAAATAAATAAATAACAATAATAATATCTAGATATATATACTTAAAATAACATGACAGAAGGAGGAAACGTAGAAATAGGCACAAAATGCTCATGGTGTGAAAAACCACACATCAACCACTGAGAAGATGAAATGTATAAATGTTGTTAATATGTATTTATTATGTTTATACCAAAGGTCAGATGTTTCTATGATTTACAGTGTTTTATGATGTACAATGTAAAGATGCTGATTATGTGAATTTCCACTGAGGCATGCAGGGGATACTCACCGCCAAGTTTCTGTTATATATGGGTCCTATTCAAAACACTTATGCCACCCACATAGATGTATTATATATCTATCCCCCATGGCTCCACTTCTGGGTGCCATGGTGTACATTTCTAAGTTGTACCCCTCCCTGTTACCCATGTTACTTACCCACTACCCAACCTCCCGACAATACAACTCTTCCTCACCCCAAACAAACGCAAAGTGCAATAACAACCCAACCTGGAAAACCACCTTGTAAAAGGAAATTGGGGACATACAAATCTCAGAGCGGCCAGAAAAATGCATACAGAAAGATCCAGGTCATCACAATCGCTATTGCAAACCTAACAATTCAGTATGAAAATACAATTGCATTACGTAAGAGGACTCAATACCCCACATAAGAGGAGGAGGATTCTTCTGGAGACTATGAAACAAGAACACATAGACCTAATGTGTTTACAGGAAACTCACTTTAAACATAATAAAATCCCAGAATTTGGGACTAGAGACTACCCCATCCAGTACCATACGACCCACTCCTCAAAATCGAGGGGAGAGTCCTTCCTCCTCCACAAACCCCTCACATTTGAACCTTTACAAATAATAAAAGACACGCAGGGACGCTATCTCATAATTCATTGTATTATTAATATGGTCAGATATATATTAGTGGGGATATATGGCCCGAACATAAACCAGAGACAGTTCCTACATAAAGTCCCCAACAAAATTCCGACCACACAGACTACATCAATGATAATATGTGGAGATTTGAACCATGTCATGCACCCATTATACAGAAACCACCTGGACCCCAAACTCACCCAGGATCAAATCCCTAACACAGCAATGTAAGACACTTACCAAATTAATATCAGAACACAACTCATACGATGTGTGGAGGGTACACCACCCAAACGAAAAAGGGTACACTTACTTCTCCTCAGTCCATAACTCCCATTCTAGAATCGACATGATTCTGGTCACAAATGACATTCTACAAAGAGCAACGACTAGCTTAATTGGAGACATAGTGTGGTTGGACCACTCTCCGGTGTCCTTGACACTACAGGCCACGTTTGACCATAGAGGAAAAGCCCCATGGTGCCTCAATGATACCTTAATCCATGATGCTGACTTTAGAAAGACACTAAACCAGGACTTCACCGAATATTTTCATAACAATTCACTCCCTGAACTCTTATCTACAATCACATGGTAGGTACACAAGGCAGAGCACCGTATCTCAAAAAACCTAGAGAAAAGAGTTATCTTGATTTATTAAGAACATTACGGGACCTTCAGATCTCCCAGTTGTTAACACCCACAACAGAACGCACTAGTGAAATAGCTAAAGTAACTAAGACAATTAATGAGATACTCTTGAAAAAACAGTGTATACCCTCCAAAAACTGAAAATACGTAACTACACACAGGGCAATAAAGCTGATAAAGCACTAGCATCCCTACTACGGCAGAGGCAGGTCCAATCAAAGATCCCCTATCTCACTAACCGCACAGGAGGAAAAGTATATAATCCACAAGAGATTGTAGCAGAAATGGCCAGCTTTTATGATACTCTCTATAAGCTAAAAAATGATCCACAAACTCACCAGCCGACCCCAACGGAAATAAAAAACTTCTTATCCACAGTGACCTTACCTAATCTAACTCCAGAACAAAAAGAGGCACTTATGAACATTTTTCAAAATAACATGAATGATAAAATCACTACCCCATGGCAAATCACCTGGTCCAGATGGCCTCACCAATACCTTTTATAAAATGTTTACTCACACCATAGGACCACACCTGGTAGATACATTCAATCACGTGTTAACTACAGGAAATATACCACAAGAGATGCTGATTGCACATATTCCTACACTAACAAAACCAGGCAACCAGCCAAATAAACTGCAGAACCTACAGCCCATCTTTTTATTAAACACAGATACCAAAATTCTGGCCAAACTCTATGTTACTCGAATGGCAGACATAATCTCCACCATAATTAGACAAGACCAAGTGGGCTTCGTAAGGAGTAGACAAGGGGCAGATGGGACAAGGAAGCTCTACAGCTTGTTATTCTCTAAGCATGGCCTTGAGGAGCCCAGTGTCTTCCTGTCACTAGACGCAGAGAAAGTGTTTGACAGGCTGCCCTGGTGCTTCCTAAAAGAGGTTTTACATAAGCTCGATTTCCCACAACAGTTCCTCAACCTAATTTCAGCTCTCTACTCCGAACCCACAGCTAGAGTAACAAATGGTGGCTTTTGTGTCACCACCTTTCTACATATCAAATGGAACACACCAGGGATGCCCATTGTCCCCCATTCTGTACATCTTAGCTTTGGAACCATTAATACAAGCTATCAGAGAAAGTAAGTCAACCACAGGCTTTACCAGAAGGGGGAAAGAATACAAAATTACAGCGTTTGCGTATGATGTGATCTTATCACTAACCAACCCACGAACCTCCATCCCAGCCTTCAATAATATACTGATGAAATACAGTGCCTGCTCATATTATAAGTTAAATGTTACAAAAACACAAACCATGTGTCTAAACGCAACGCCAGAATAAACCAAAACTTTACAACAAACCAATGCATATGAGTGGAGACAGGACTTTCTCACATTCCTGGGCATCAAATTCACAACACATGCACATAAACTATTCAGAGCCAACTACGTCACACTTCTCCATAATATAAAAAATCAGCTCATGGGCTGGAAAAATAAATATGTCTCCTGGACCGGCAGAGTAGCCGCTGTAAAAATGATGATACTCCCCAAACTCCAATATTTGTTCCGCACCCTACCAATACAACTGCCCATAACTTTTCTCAAAGAAGCACAAAAGATCTTTTCTTCAGCATGCTTCACCTCCCTCTTGGGTGCAGCTAGAAGCTCTCTACACTGAAGGATATAATATCACAGCATTAGCCAGGATAAACAAACAATACAGGAAAAAATTTCAGACTATGCTCCCCATAACGTCTTTGACGTTGAGGGAATGGGACAAATACACCCGAACTAACTAACCTGGTGAGGAGATCCTCCCAATAATGCCCCTTCACTCCTTTGAAATATTAATACCCCAACTGAACATCAGCAAGTGGCCCAGCCTTGGCTTAACACACTTACACCAACTTGTAGAGGAACGATGAATGCAACAATTGCAAAGAGGAAAATATATATGTTGGAACACTTATGCACAAAAACCATGAAACCACCAGGTATCATCTCTAAACTATATAATAGCTATCACCCCCTAGAGGAGATACGAAACATGAATTTTGTGAAATTGTGGGAAAAAGATATAGGCAGACAACTGCCAGAAGAAACATGGCGACGAATATTCATGGCTAATAAACCACTAACTCCATGCTCCTCCCACATAGAGATGTCTAAGAAAATGCTATATAGATGACATATGGTACCAACCAAACTAAAACACATAGACCCTAAGTAGACAGGCACATGCTGGAGATGTTGACACAACTTGGGCTCTAGTCTACATATTTGGTGGACTTGCCCTGCCATCACCCAACTGTTGAAAAATACAAGGACCCTCATACAAAAAATAGGGAAGGTTAAATTACCATTAACTCCAGATATATTCCTCATACAACATATCCCACCACAATTACCCAAGACACTAAGATATCTTATATATCACATTATCATGGTGGTAATCACAGCCATAGCTAAGGCATGGCTCCGAAAAGATCCACCGAGGATAGAAACATGCATCCCACAGATCGACACAATCAAAACATATGAATGCTTAGCTAGGGCCCACCGAACGCCACAAAAGTTTTGGGTATAGGCATGGGCATTATGGGACACATATAGAAACCCTACAAAAATACAAAAAGACGAACAAGGCATAGACGAGAGTGGGTGAGCCCGTTACTTGGAGGGTATCGAGGAGCAAGCTTCTACATAAATGACAATGCTGAAACCCATGCCACAATTCTATTACCATACGATACTGGAACATTAATTTCCAGCAAAGGCAACGGAGCATAGGAAAACAACCCTCCAAGCTTTGTATTTAATAAAAGAGTAAACCTATAAGACACTATGGATAACTTTGGGAATTAGAAAGCACATAAACCATACAGATAAATTCCCAAAACTAGTTGGGAAAACCCAACCCCGTTTACCCCCCTTCACACCCTCCCCCTTTAACCTTACCCAGTTTATAACAGTTAAGTTTGTTGTCTTCCGTATTATGAAACAGGTACACACAACTCTCAAACGCGATCATTAGTGCAATGGAAAAGGAGCCTAAATTGCAAATAACCTATGATGTCAACTATGTAATAGGGAAATGCCTAATTGATAACCATATTACAACCTTTAATGTAATTGGCATGTATGTGCACTGGGCCCCACTGCACTGTACTCGCTATGAAATGTATGCTTTGTCAATGTACCTTATAAATTACAAATAAAAAAAAGGAGGGTGGGATTTAAAAAAAAAAACACATTATTAAAATATATTTTTTAGCGTTTTACAACTTTTTTTTGTTAACCCCTAGCTAGCCTAACACCAAATTCCACAATTTCCCACTAACTTCCACCCACCCCAGCTAGCTAAATATATAATTTTAATATATTTAAATTAATTAATAAAATAAAATTAACCCCTGAGGGTTACAAAAAATAAAAGTTGACCCACAGGGGTTAAACAAAATCGTAACAATCTCAGCAATCTGGGGTTAACTTTACCGCATGTCATTCGACGTTAACTGTTTCCCCGCCATGACGGACCGGGTCTGTCATCCGGCGGGAAGGGGTTAATATGTAAAGGTAGTTGGACTGAAACGTTGGTTATATGGAAATGCACATCTCCTTAAAATAAATTTGCTCTTTTGTTTATTTTGAAGCCCTACAAGCGTGAGGATGCCCAGTGTCAGTTAGGCAACTTTTCGAAATAAAGTGTTTCATAACTGAAAAATAATAGAACCAAATTTACAACCAAGATGTAATATAAATATTGACCACTAGCGGGATCTCTACTATGTGCCGTAGAATAACCAAACATAACCTTATACATTTTTATATTAAAGGGTCGTGTCAATGACCATGAGAATAACCAACAGAGAACAGTAACTAAAGGCCTAAAGGTAGCATCAGTTTGAAAGTACATGAACATCCCATAATCTAAGAGTCTTCATGCATCTGAAAGCGAATAATACAATGAATAGAGCTTTCAACTGCAAACGGACGAAAGCTCCATCACTGCCAAACAGTTCACACAAAATCGTTTGTATACTTAAGAGCTGGAAGGTAGAAGTATGCATAGTCCCGAAAGTCCCGTTCAAGAACATAGAAGCGAAAGACAATAATAATAAATGACAGGAAAATAAATTTACTAAAATCCCTGAATGCCCCTTTTGCATGTGCAAGTACACGTAAAAAACTGAAACAAAACCAATGGATATAAATGAAATAACTGGGTAGTTCAGGGTAGTTTGGGTAGCTCAGGAAAGGGCCCTCGGACAAGCTCAGGTGAACTGGAAGAGAAAGAAAGAAAGAAAGTTAATGTTAAAAAGACTGAATGCACAACATCAAACAATGTCAATTAGAGAAAATGCACCAACTTAAAGTTCTCATATATGGAAGAATTGGTTTCGCTGAGATTATCAATTTAAATAATCTCAGTCAACAGGGCAGAGAAAAATGCCTGAGACCAGCACCACAAAACATAAAAGGTAACTTAAATCAGGGCTCAACAAATCCCAGGCGCCAGATCGCCATGGCAACTAGAAATTTTGCCTGGGATTTCTAAGTCCTTTTGTGAAGGTGGCTGCCTGGGAGATGACCAGCCTAAGGAGCATTGGAGGCGGCCAGCCACCCGGGATAGCGTTGGAGCCAGCCAGTCAACTGGGGTATCATTGGAGGCAGTCAGCCGCCCGGGGTAGCATTGGAGGCAGCTGGCCTCGGCAGCAAAGAGGCAGCAATGATCTTCCTCTAGTTCCTCTCTGGTCCCTTGTGTGCTGTTTAGTGATGCCAGGAGCCGTTATATGACATCACTCTGGCCACGGCCGCACACAGGGGAGCAGAGAGGATCTGCAGCACACTGGACCCCAGCGGAACATCCACTCAGCTCTCCCAAAGGTAGGGAGGCTGAGTGGATTTAAATAAAAATAAAAATAGCAATTTGTGAATGTTTGAGATAGCATGTGTTTGTATCTGTCAAAGAGTCTGTCAGTGGGCGTGGGTGTCTGTCAGTGAGCGCATGAATCTGTCAGTTTGCGTCTGTCAGTTGGGGGTATTGTTGGACTGGAGATTTAGCTGAACACAATATGGGGCTTTGTATAGGAATAGCACACACCAGCTTTACGAAATACACATTAAACAAAAAACAAGCTATATGTGTGTATATCAAAAAACAGAAAAAAACACAAAATAGCCTATGATGTCTACTTTATATAGCTATATAATTTTGTGTGGCAATTGTGGTTTTCTGTGAGGGCTATTAAACTTACTAGATAAACATACCAACTTCTAAAATTATTTTACATACAATTTTATTTTGGTCCTTGTATTTTGTGACCTGTAGCTTTTTAAAATAAACTGAAATCCTACACATATCATGTACTCTATAAATCAAGACGCATGAATGAATTTATTTTGAATGACTTCCTAAGCTAGACATATTATGCACATGTTATTATTGCCAAAACTGTGAACAAAAATAATTATTTAGTTTTTTTCTTCATTTTTCTATAATAAATGAGAATTTGTATATGTCTTATCAAATTAAAGCCCTTTCTGTCCCCTAAAAAAACAGTATATAATATGTGTTGGTGCAATAAATGACTAAAACACAAATTGTGGTTGAACACAAACAGCAAAAAAATGCAAACATTGCTTGTGTTTTAAGGATAAGACCAGATTCTGAAGCTATGTCCTTAAGGGGTTAATTGAGTAGATAACCAACTGCTATATGTCTGGTTTTTCTCATCTTTCTTAAACACAAAAACATCATAACTGAGTAAGATCTTGACCATGCTATATACCCCACTGGCAATTTTGGAGGGGATACATGTCAATCAACATTACAAATGTTTAAAATAATTTTACATTGCCGTAGTTATTCATACTATCTGCACTTGTGTATGTTATTTTTCTACCATGAAGGATTATCTGTAAAGCTGCTATCCCACGATCTATACAGCTATTTATCCAAGCTTTTTATGCTATTTTTTAATCTAGCAGTAAGAGGTATACTCAAGTTAATTGTACACTTTATTGCAACTGAACCTTACTAGATGCACTTTAATGGTAATATAGCTTTTATTGTAAAGTTCATAGAACTGTACTTTATTGTTTGCACTTTGAAGAGATTATTTTTGGGTGTTTGTGTTGCACTTTGTCTTACATTTCCATTTTATTGTGGTAATATTTATTGTACGGAAGTCACTTTTGGAGTTTTGGGCAAATGATTGAATGCACAATTACTGTAACTGTTGACTTACGACTATTTGTTGATTATATATTGCTCTGTTGTAGGTGACATTTTTCTTTCCCTAAATAGTGATTGATGATGTCTTACTTCTTGTTTTTAAACCTTTCAGCACCACGGAGATATAGCACAATGGGGGAGGGGGGAGGGAGGGGTACAATTTTGTATTCCTAGCCCTATAGTTTCCCTTTAATTTCAGCTCAATGCATATTAGCACTATTAACATTTTCCTAAGACTTGTGTTACACTCATAAGCAAAGGCATATTATTCCAAGAATATAAAAAATTGGCAGTAACATTTTCTAGATTGAGAATTATTACAATGTAATTTTACTAAATTAGCTTAAATATGTTTTATATTACATTATAAAAACATATTTTGGAATTTTTTTCTTATCCTTTCAGAAAAAAAGTCTACCTATTTCATTTACTCCACATAACTATTTGTTTTTTACCACTCCATGTCTTAACAATATTTATTACACTCATACTTCTCTTGGTTTCAGTGAATTGAACTATAATTTTAATTTAATACTACCTGATTTTATTTTGAGCTTGGAAATAGTTCAACTCACACTATAACACTGTTAGACCAAAACAGCATTACGCATTTAAAATCACACTTTCCTTTTTTCTTTTGTTTTCTTTGCTTGTACATTATTGCGTTCAATATTATGTCTAGCAACATTTTAAGAGAAATACTAAAAATTTTAAAGTTACCTATTTTGAACAGTTCTTGCTGAAATATTTTTTAAATGAATTGATTAAAATGAAAATTAAGACATTGCTATTTGCAGACAATTAGCTGTTCTATATACTTTTTAAGAAATACAGATAAATAACCCTTTTATTATTCATAAACAGGCCATTACAAATCAATGTACTTATCTAAAGGCCAGTACTAATTTCAGGCTTGACTTGAAACAGCAGAGAAATAATTTTTTATTTTATTTTTGCAAAATAACTATTCAGTGTCCTGAAGTGATTTCTGATTACCCTGGCATTAAAATGAATTAAATGCACCAATTTATATCATAATGAAAAATCTAGTTTTGGAAAACCAGTTGACACTGATAACTAATGGTACATAGTTCACTGTTAGATTAATAATCGGGGTATAACTTGAACGTGTTGTTTGCACTGCAAAAAGTGAAATAGGACTATTTTGTGGGAAATTGAGCTCATCTGCAAAGGCTATTGATGTAATGATTATTATTACCTGGATTGCATGGATTGTAAAAAGGTAAAACTTTTTATTTTATCAGTTTTTATAAAAAATTGGAGAGCTACAGTCATGGGAAAAATAAAGTACACCTCAATGAATGCTATGGTTTTACATATCAGGACATTTATAACAATCATCTGTTCCTTAGCAGGTCTTACAATGAGGTAAATACTACCTCAATGAACAACACATTACATATTATACAGTGTCATGATTAATCTAAGAAAAATAAAGCAAAAATGAAGAACATATATGTGAAAAACTAAGTATATTCTTACTGCTTACATGGGAACTAAGAGGAAAAGTAGCAGACGTGCTGTTAATCAAATGCCCTTGATTAACCATTTATTGACATTATGTCGTTTCATGCCATCCTGCTTTAAATGGGTTTAAAAGCCGTGGCGGTGGAACTGTCCCTTCCCAGCACCTCTGCTAGGTCTGGTACTCCTTCCCGCGGGGCAGACGCAGCTAGTCAATCGTCACTCAGATCATGGACTATCCTGTGTATCACTGTTGAACTCCGCTGAAGGAATATTCAATTTCCGGCTACTGCCAGGAAAGCAGACTTGTTCAGGCTACTGAATGTCAACACCGACAATTCTGATGCCGGGGAAGGGCCTAGTGATTCCCAGTTAACTGATGTCCATGCCATGATCACCTTGTTGTTATCATCTATTGGGCTAATTAATGATAGACTGGAGAAGTTAGAGTCAGGCAGCACCCCTAACTTACCTGCTAGATCCACCGATGCTATCCTAGCTGGATCATCAACGTCATCCCCGGTAGTTCTCTGATTCCACTAAAAGTCACAGAGGTTTTTAAACCATCACATATGGTTCCTGCTAACCTCAAGAAAGACATCCTGGAGTGCAAGGACGTTAACCTTGCCTCGCTACTAATTGCCTCCCAGGATGTCATTGAGAACAGGACATATGCATATGGGGATATTTCAGTGGTGCTAAAAGCAAGAAACCCAAGGTTAAATAAGAAACTGTCTATACCTGAATTTGTATTGGCTTTTGGTATCTATAGGGATGTGTATTGCTCCATCTATCCTGAGAAACAAGAGGAACTGGATGTGTATATGCATATGCTGGTGGATCTGAGGTACAAGTATGGTGGTTCTGCTTTCTTTGATTACCATTGTTCTTTTTCAGCAAAAGTGGCTGCAGCTCTGACTCAGTTTAACATCAGTATGTTTTGGAGTAGATTACGTACTGAGTTATTCTGCAAATACTTTGCAGACCTCAGGACTCCGGCTTGTGCAGTTTGCACATCCCCGTCACACTCAACAAAATTTTGCCTTAACACAGCAGAAGTCTCCAGGGCCACTCGGTTCCTTACACTCCCGCAAATTTTGCTAAGGTAAATAAGGATAAGCTGTGTTGGGGTAGTATTTTTGGGCAAGTCACAATTATGCAATAATTTCAAGCCTGTGTTTTCAGGGCTATTGCCTCCGTCCTCATGCCAAGTCCATGTGCCCAAATAAAATGTTACCTAAACCCTAACTCACAAGTACTAATGTTGTGTGTTTGCTGAACTTTTACGGTGCCACCCCTCACAACAGTTGGTGAACTTTCTCATTGATGGGTTTGTGACAGATCCATCTGTAAGACTAGTGTGGCAGATTCGTCTAGTTTGCCTCCTTTCGCGGAATTGCCTGTCCGTATGCCCCTATTCGTCTTTTTGGACTTATAACAGAATGAAACTACCGAACGGACGGCCACCCAGAAGAGAAGTGTTCTGCTGGTTAACCTCTTGGCCTCAATTAGAACGTTGTGGTTAACTGCAGACACCTCTTAATCATAACCAAATGCAGGGTGGTCGTCGTTCGTATGCCGAACACGAGGCGGTGGCCATTTTAAAACAAGCAAAAGACCAGCGGTGTTCGGCGCAGATTCTATGGAACTAAAAACGGACACTTTTTCTACCGAACACAGCTGAGACTACCGACCGCCCTTCTCATTCGTCAAGGCATGCGAACACTGGTCCGTTCGGGAGTTTGGATTATACAAATGGACTTAACCCAGATAGCCATCCCATGGAGTCAATCGCATACCGAAAGACCTGTAAAAGACTTTGACTCCATGGCGATTGAACTGTGCGTATGGGATCTGAGCGCTATTCGGTAGGAATATGCACTCAGATCCAGGCTATCTGGGGATACGTTACACGAATGTAATATATTCAGTATTTGTATAATTACTCATTTTTATGTGTTTTTTATGTTTCATTTAGAATGGTGATTTTCCTCTGTCCTGGGAGATAATTGAATTACTTCTCAATTATCTCCAGGGCAGAGGGGAGGAAACCGGGATGCATTGTGGGAATATTCTGTGCCTGTATGTCCTAAAGTGCTACATGTCTGTCTGTAACTACAGTCTCCCATTTGGTCCACTAGAGGAGTGCCCTCCAGGTGGGAGACCTGCATAAATACGGGTGGGTAGCCCACAGTAAAGCCAGTTCTTGTTTTACCCTCAATGCGGAGCTTGGTCTCGTTATTGAGGGGATTTACTACACACGGTTAGCGACTGATTGCTGGAAATGTAAGCCGCTTGGAGAATATATTTGTTCTGCTGTTAGCCGTGATTCGTGGATTTATTGTTCGGGAGTTTGGAGAACAACGCATTCCCCTGGCTTCAGTTTGTGCGGTTGAGGTATATACAAATTGAACCTGCATTACTGAGGAAGGGGAAGCTTAAGTAAATGGCGGTTTCACTTCTGTGTGCCAGGGGTGTCTTAACAGGGTTATCACAGGGGTTTCACGTGGGTATCATACACTTGCCATCTGGTACGCTTGAATCGGTGGATAAATTGATAAAGATTGAGTTGGAAAAGGGAATTGTTCTCTGCACTTTTAGGTCCCCTTCTTTTACTTCATAAAGGACAAATCCTATTGGCATAGTCACTGGTAAATCTTTGCATAAACACAGATTGTTAATTGACCTATCAGCACCACATTCCTCCATGGTTCCTAGTCTTAACTACCTCATACTCTCAGATGAGTTTTTCTTACAATACTCCACCATTGACAATGCCATCTGGGCCATTCTTGCAGCTGGGGCAGGGGCATGGCTCAGTAAAACTGATTATTATTATTATGTTATTATTTACATAGGGCCAACAAATTCTTCAGTGCTTTACAGTGGGTAGACGAACAGACATGTAGTTGTAACCAGACAAGTTGGACACACAGGAACAGAGTGTAGAGGACCCTGCTCAATGAGCTTACATGCTAGAGGGAATGTGGTAAAGTGACACAAAAGGTAAGGATAGTATTAGACTAATGACAGTTGCAATAGAGGAATCAGTCAGGAGCTATTAACAGTTTAATTGATACGCTTTTATGAAGAAGTGGGTTTTAAATGATTTTTTGAAGTAGTGGATACTGGTTGAGCATCTAACGGAGCAGGGAAGTGAGTTCCACAGGAACGGTGCAGCCCTGGAGAAGTTTGAAGGTGAGCATCAGAGGTGGGAGTGCGGATAGAAGATAGACGTCTTCAGCAGAGTGCAAGGGCCTACACGGGACATACTTGTGTATTAGTGAGGATAGATAGGTGGGTCCAGCATTATGTAGAGATTTGAAAGCAAGAACCAGAATTTTAAATTGAGCCCTATATCTTACAGGAAGCCAATGTAGAGTGAGGAGTGGGAGGTGTGGGCGGACAGGAAGATGAGCCTCGCTGCCGCATTCATTAGGGACTATAACAGCGCAAGTTGGGAGCACATAAGACCACTGAGAAGCAGATAACAGTAGTCAAGGCGAGAAAGGACAATGGAATGGACCAGCACCTTAGTCGCATCTGGTGTTAAGTAGGGTCAGATGCGCTCGATGTTTTTGAGGTGGAAATGACAGGATTTAGTGATAGACTGAACATGAGGCATGAAGGAGAGGTTGGAGTCAAAGAGAACACCTAGGCAACGAGCCTGCATGGTGGATCTGATGGTTGCACTGTTGACTTGGAGGAAGGCCGACACAGGAGTAGCAACACTTGAGGGAGGAAAGATTACATTTCAGTTTTGTTCAAGTTGAGTTTAAGGAAGTGGGCAGCCATCCAATTACAAATAGCAGAGAGGCAGTCAGAGACACTAGTCATGAGGGATGAGGAGAGATCAGGAGAGGACAGGAAGAATTCCAATGCGTTCAAACTACTTCCTATTCAATCCTCATTTTGGCATCTGTACATCATTAAATGGAGGGGTTTATATTATTTTTTCTCCCAGCTCACGTTCGGATTCAAGAGTAGCCCCAAGATATTTGGTATTTTTGTGGAATCCCTGTGCTGGTTGGTACTTAATGTATGCAGATGCCCGACTGTTGAACACTATTTAGACGATTTCCTCACGATTGAAGCTTGCGCCCCTCACAGTCTCACAGCAGCAAACGGTCTTTATCAATCCCTGGGTATACCGGTCTCCCCAAAAAAGACAGAAGACCCTGACATGGTAATACATTTTCTGGGTATTCAACTAGGCTCAGTCAATATGCAGTCCTGTCTTCCTCATGATAAGATTGAGCGCACCCTGTCAAGCACTGACCTATACTTGCAATTAGGTTCTTTCAATTGTAAAGAACTACAGTCCCTGCTTGATTCTCTCAATTTTGCTATGAGGATCATCCCAAAAGGTAGATCCTTAATTTCCCGACTACTCTGTTTGTTCCCTAACCTTCCCTCAGACATAAGCCTTCCCCACACGTGATGGCTGATTTACTGATTTGGTGCACTTTTCTCTCAAATTGGAATGGGGAAGCAATGTTTTCAACAGCACATGGTGATTAAACACCCTTACAAAACATGATTCCTATCATCCTACCAAATTTAAACCTTACTGAAAGGAATACAGAAATCTGACACAATATTACCCTCTAAGAGACTACCCATCCATGATAAACTGTTCCAATCACTATACGATTTATTAGACACATCACCTTTCGAACCTATTACCAATATGGTACCATATACCTAGATTTTTACGGATTCTTACAACCAAGAGAGTTCACCTCTATTAATCTAACTTCCACAGGTTACCTTAAAACTATAAATATCCATATAGCTATAGATCACTACATCCTTTCACGTCTTCACTCTAAAACCAGCCAGATGGGACGCCCAGTCGACATACCCTTCTACCCTACCTATAACAAATAGTGCCCAGTTAATATGTAGACAAATATTTCAGCACCATTCATAAACAACCGCACCGACTACTTCTAGAATTACACGGTTCCATACTCACTACTGCCAAATTTATGCTCTTTGTTCGCACGCTTTTAACAAGGCTTGGCCTTAATTCTGCTTGCTACTCAGGCCGCATAGGGGCAGCATTATCTGTCTCCTCTAATCATATTCCAGCCCATATCATCAGGGTAATGGGATGCTGGAAATCATCCACTTATACCTTATATATACCAGAAATGGTTAAAGAGATTTGTCAGGCATTTCGTGACTTATCCAAGTGATTTTATGTATTGTAGAATGAATAAAATTGTGAATGGTACACTTCTCTTTGCCCTCTTTTATTATGGGCCTACTGCATTGTTGGTTCTGGCACACCACAACCGAATGGTGTTTTTAAGTATGGTATTTACTACTATTTATGTGTTATCTAACTCTTAACGGCAAGATTGCCCTGACCACAAATTTAAGGCTGGGCCTGTAGTTGTGGGAGAAGCTTGGGTCCCTGTAATGGATCATCTGGCACCCCGACTGGGCACCTCCGTTGGCGGACACTTCCTAGCTGACGCAGAGGACCATAAGCACCGCACTGGACACCACAACCACCGCAGTAGCTTAAAGCGGCACTGTCATGCCGAACTTACCTTTCCCCAATCGATTTCTCTTATCTCCCTCTCTCAGAATCTGTTCTTCATTTCTTCCTGTCTGCTCTAGTTTTCTTTAAAAATTAAGACAAACTAGGGACTATTTCTCTTCTAGAGGTTTCCTACGCCATGACCAGCTATGACCAGTGGAGGAGCAAAGTGTGATTCATTTTTCAGTGGTCAGAGCAATTTTCCCATGATCCTTAGCTTTCTTCCCTGTTCCCACGATGCCTCCTGTCAGTATTGTCGAACATCCTGTCACTTAGACAGAACGCCGGCAAAACTGCCGAATTGCGTCCTAAAAAAAAGAGAACAGTTTCTCCATTCGTGTTAGAATGCAATTCGGGACTTTGTTCGGATTGGAATTTCATTCGAATGAATGAAACTCTGATCCTATCCGTGCTGTGGTTGCATCTTGCAGCTGTTTAGTAGTAAACTCCCTAATTCCCACGGTATTAGGGAGCTATCTACCAAAAGACTGAAAGACCTAAATTGGTCTTTCAGCCACATTTACTAATACTAAGTAAAGATTACTTAGTATTAGTAAATTCTGCCCCTACTGGCTATCCTGCAAGTAGGGGCATGTCTAGTAAACTGTGAGCAGCTAGTGGCTGCTCACGGTAAAATTTTTTTTTTTTTTTAAACAACCTATTGCGCCCCCCCCACAGCCCCCTGCAAGGTGGGTGGGGCCCGACAGAACAATGAGGGGGGACCTACTGACCTCCCCCGCGGCCCCCACCCCTGCGCGGCGGGTGGGGGCCCTACATAACAATGAGGGGGGACCTACTGTCCTCCCCCAGGCCCCCACCCCTGTGCGGCGGGTGGGGACCCTAAATAACAATAGGGGGGACCTACTGTCCTCCCTGGCCCCGACCCCTGAGCGGTGGGTGGGGGCCAAAAAGATAATGAGGGTTGGGGACCTACTTTCCTCCCCCCGACCCACACCCCTGGGTGGCGGGTGTGAGCCATAATGATAATGAGGGGGGACCTACTGTCCTCCCGCCCCGGCCCCCACCCCCATCTTTGTTCGCACGCTTTTAACAAGGTTTGGCCTTTATTCTGCTTGCTTCTCAGGCCGCATAGGGGCAGCATTATCTGTCTCCTCTAATCATATTCCAGCACATATCATCAGGGTAATGGGATGCTGGAAATCATCCACTTATACCTTATATATACCAGAACTGGTTAAAGAGATTTGTAGGACATTTCGTGACTTATCCAAGTGATTTTATGTATTGTAGAATGAATAAAATTGTGTATGGTACACTTTTCTTTGCCCTCTTTTATTATAGGCCTACTGCATTGTTGATTCCGGCATACCACAACTGAATGTTGTTTTTAAGTATGGTATTTACTACTGTTTATGTATTATCTACATTTGCAAGAAAAAGTATGTGAACCCTTTGCAATGATATGGATTTCTGCACAAATTGGTCATAAAATGTGATCTGATTATCATCTAAGTCACAACAATATAGACAATCACAGTCTGCTTAAACTAATAACACACAAAGAATGAAATGTTGCCATGTTTTTATTGAACACACCATGTAAACATTCACAGTGCAGGTGGAAAAAGTATGTGAACCCTTGGATTTAATAACTGGTTGAACCTCCATTGGCAGCAATAACTTCAACCAAACGTTTACTGTAGTTGCAGATCAGATGTGCACAACGGTCAGGAGTAATTCTTGACCATTCCTCTTTACATAACTGTTTCAGTTCAGCAATATTCTTGGGATGTCTGGTGTGAATCGCTTTCTTGAGGTCATGCCACAGCATCTCAATCGGGTTGAGGTCAGGACTCTGACTGTGCCACTTCAGAAAGCGTATTTTCTTCTGTTTAAGCCATTCCGTTGTTGATTTACTTCTATGCTTTTGGTTATTGTCCTGTTGTAACAACCATCTTCTGTTGAGCTTCAGCTGGTATACAGATGGCCTTAAGTCCTGCCCCTGGGAACCCACCCCTGGATAACCATGATATGGGTGAACAACATATCCAAAAATCACCCAGATCAGAGCAGGGGTTCAAAAGTTTTCTGGAAGTCTCTTTTGACCGGTCTATTTTCAATGTTAAAAGTGCACTATAGTACAAATAAGGGTGGGGTCAGAAAATAGCAAGGGCTGATGGGAGATTGAGGAGGGACAAATCAGCCAGTTTAATCTGGTATGGCAGTGCCCCTGGGACAATGTCCTGCTGGAGAAACAAGAGGACAGGAAAAAGGGGAAGGGGAAGGGGTGCAGGGCACATTTTACTATGGAAGTCACTTTTTAACATGTCTTTTAGCCATGGGCCATAGTCATAGGGTAGGAGGCTGGCAATCAGGCCACTCCAAAAGCCAGTGGCGAAGAGTCGTTTGTCACAGTCCCCTTTATAAGGGTCTCCAAGGCTCTCTCACATACCATTATTGGTCTGGCAAATTGCCCCTCCCATCACTCCCTCTAAGGACCTCTTTTATTACAGGCCTACTGCATTGTCGGTTCCGGCACACCACAACCAACTGTTTTTTTAACTATGGTATTTACTACTATTTATGTGTTATCCAACTCTTACGGCAATATTGCCCTGACCACAAATATATATATATATATATATATATATATATATATATATGGGAAAACAAGGGGCTGGCTGCACTCACCTGAACATGCTTAAATGGGGTCCTGCTGAGGGCCAATAAGTACAGTAAAATTGAAAATCCAGCGCACTCCCATATCTACTAAACAGCTACTTTGGTGCTGACAGATTTTGCTAGTTTTATTAAAAACACCTAATCTAGGCAAAAAATAATGGGGTTTAGTTACATTATATGATCATACATTGCATAAGCCTGCCACAACGTCAATGTACCCAGGGGCGGACTGAGAGCCTTTGGGGCCCCCGGGCAAAATTAGATCCCAGGCCCTTTGAAGGCCAAATATACATGCATTAAATAAATGTTAAATATAACTCATAATACGGCATTCCTTTGGATGTGTATATTGTGAAGACCTGTGTATCAATGCATGTTTGTATTTGAGTCTGTGTGAATGCACTTGTGACAGGTGACAGAGTGTATGAGGGAGAAGGTGACAGGTGGAAGAGTGTGGGAGGTTGTGACAGGTGGCAGAGTGAGGGGGTACCTGGTGGCAGAGAGAGGGAAGGAGGGGTTGAGTGGTGGCAGAGTGAGGGGGAGACACAGTGAGTGGGGGTGACTGGTGACAGAGTGAGGGGGTGGGTGACTAGTGACAGAGTTAGGGAGGGGTTAATGGTGGCAGAGTGGGGAAGGGAGAGAAGAGATGACGAGTGGCAAAGTGAGGGAGGGAAGAGGTGACTAGTGCCAGAGCCAGGGGATAACTGGTGACAGAGGGAGGGAATGACTAGTGACAGAGGGAGGGAGGGGGTGACTGTCACTAGTCACCGCATCACTCTCTCTGTCACTAGTCACTCCCTCCCTAACTCTGTCACTGTGAAGGAAGGAAGGGGTGACTGGTGACAGAGTGAGGGGATGACTAGTGGCAGAGTGAGGGAAGGAAGGATGACTGGTGACAGAGTGAGAGAGGGGGTGACTAGTGACAGAGTGAGGAAGGGAGTGGGTGACTAGTGACAGAGTGAGGAAAGGGGTGACACAGTGACATAGTGAGGGAGGGGGTGACACAGTGACAGAGTGAAGGAAGTGGTGACTGTCACTAGTCACCCCATCCCTCACTCTGTCACTAATCACCCCCTCTCTCACTCTGTCACTAGTCACCCCCTCCCTCACTCTGTCACTAGAGTGAGGGGGTGACTAGTGACAGAGTGAGGGGGTGACTAGTGACAGAGTGAGGGGGTGACAGGTGACAGAGTGAGGAAAGGGGTTACTAGTGACAGAGTGAGGGGATGACTGGTGACAGAGTGAGGGAGGGAGTGGGTGACCAGTGACAGAGGGAGGGGGTGACACAGTGACAGAGTGAGGGAGGGGGTGACACAGTGACAGAGTGAGGGAGGGGGTGACACAGTGACAGAGTGAGGGAGGTGGTAACTGTCACTAGTCACTAGTCACCACCTCCCTCACTCTGTCCCTAGTCACCCCTCCCTCTGTCACTAGTCACCCCCTTCCTCACTCTGTAACTAGTCACCCCTTCCCTCCCTAACTCTGTCACTAGTCACCCCCTCCCTCACTCTGTCACTAGAGTGAGGGGGTGACTAATGGCAGAGTGAGGGAAGGAAGGGGTGACTAGTGACAGAGTGAGGGAGGTGGTGACTGTCACTAGTCACCACCTCCCTCACTCTGTCACTAGTCACCACCTCCCTCACTCTGTCACTACTCCCTCCCTCCCTCACTCAGTCACCAGTCATCCCCTCCCTCTGTCACCTGTCATGCCCTCACTTTGTCACTAGTCACCCCCTCACTCTAGTGACAGAGTGAGGGAGGGTGGGACTAGTGACAGTAAGGAAGGGGATGACTAGTGACAGAGTGAGAGAGGGGGTGACTAGTGACAGAGTGAGGGAGGGAGTGGGTGACTAGTGACAGAGTGAGGGAGGGAGTGGGTGACTAGTGACAGAGTGAGGAAGGGGGTGACACAATGACAGAGTGAGGGAGGGGGTGACTAGTGACAGAGTGAAGGAAGTGATCACTGTCACTAGTCACCTCATCCCTCACTCTGTCACTAGTCACCCCCCCTCTCTCTCTGTCACTAGTCACCCCCTCCCTCTCTCTGTCACTAGTCACACCGTCCCTCACTCTGTCACTAGAGTGAGGGGGTGACTAGTGACAGAGTGAGGGGGTGACAAGTGACAGAGTGAGGGAAGGGGTGACTAGTGGCAGAGTGAGGGAAGGAAGGGGTGACTAGTGACAGAGTGAGGGGATGACTGGTGACAGAGAGGGAGGTGGTGACTGTCACTAGTCACCCCATCCCTCCCTCTGTCACTAGTCACTCCCTCCCTAACTCTGTCACTAGTCACCCCCTCCCTCTGTCATTGTGTCACCCCATCCCTCCCTCTGTCACTGTATCACTCCATCCCTCCCTCTGTCACTAGTCACTCACTCTAGTGACAGAGGGGGGAGAGGGTGACTAGTGACAAAGTGAGGGAGGGAAGGGGTGACAGAGTGAGTGAGGGAGGGGGTGACTAGTGACAGAGTGAGGGAGGGGGTTACTAGTGACACAGTGGGGGGGTGACTAGTGACAGAGTGAGGGAGGGGGCTACTAGTGACAGAGTGAGGGAGGGGGCTACTAGTGACACAGTGAGGGAGGGGGCTACTAGTGACACAGTGAAGGGGGTGACTAGTGACACAGTG
>OW240915.1:175131525-175193628 GCA_933207985.1 Pelobates cultripes | reverse complement strand
ACCGTATCCACTGTTAGCGTAACACACCAGCTTTAAGGACACTGACTACTATTCAATCTATATCAGTGAAAAAAGTGTTTTTTGTTTTTAAATACAAGCTTTGTGTCACCAGATCTAAGTGGTGGCACTGGTCACCGTATCCACTGTTAGCGTAACACACCAGCTTTAAGGACACTGACTGCTATTCAATATATAACAGTGAAAAGAGTGGTTGTTTTTTTTTAAATACAAGCTTTGTGTCACCAGATCTAAGTGGTGGCAATGGTCACCGTATCCACTGTTAGCGTAACACACCGCTTTAAGGACACTGACTGCTATTCAATCTATAACAGTGAAAAAAGTGTTTTTTGTTTTTAAATACAAGCTTTGTGTCACCAGGTCTAAGTGGTGGCACTGGTCACCGTATCCACTGTTAGCGTAACACACCCGCTTTAAGGACACTGACTGCTATTCAATCTATAACAGTGAAAAAAGTGTTTTTTGTTTTTAAATACAGCTTTGTGTCACCAGATCTAAGTGGTGGCACTGGTCACCGTATCCACTGTTAGCGTAACACACCCGCTTTAAGGACACTGACTGCTATTCAATCTATAACAGTGAAAAAAGTGTTTTTGTTTTTAAATACAAGCTTTGTGTCACCAGATCTAAGTGGTGGCATGGTCACCGTATCCACTGTTAGCGTAACACACCCGCTTTAAGGACACTGACTGCTATTCAATCTATAACAGTGAAAAAAGTGTTTTTTGTTTTTAAATACAAGCTTTGTGTCACCAGATCTAAGTGGTGGCAATGGTCACCGTATCCACTGTTAGCGTAACACACCCGCTTTAAGGACACTGACTGCTATTCAATCTATAACAGTGAAAAAAGTGTTTTTTGTTTTTAAATACAAGCTTTGTGTCACCAGATCTAAGTGGTGGCAATGGTCACCGTATCCACTGTTAGCGTAACACACCCGCTTTAAGGACACTGACTGCTATTCAATCTATAACAGTGAAAAAAAGTGTTTTTGTTTTTTAAATACAAGCTTTGTGTCACCAGATCTAAGTGGTGGCAATGGTCACCGTATCCACTGTTAGCGTAACACACCGCTTTAAGGACACTGACTGCTATTCAATCTATAACAGTGAAAAAAGTGTTTTTTGTTTTTAAATACAAGCTTTGTGTGACCAGATCTAAGTGGTGGCACTGGTCACCGTATCCACTGTTAGCGTAACACACCCGCTTTAAGGACACTGACTGCTATTCAATCTATAACAGTGAAAAAAGTGTTTTTTGTTTTTAAATACAAGCTTTGTGTCACCAGATCTAAGTGGTGGCACTGGTCACCGTATCCACTGTTAGCGTAACACACCCGCTTTAAGGACACTGACTGCTATTCAATCTATAACAGTAAAAAAAGTTTTTTGTTTTTAAATCCAAGCTATTGTGACACCAGATGTAATTGGTGGCACTGACTGGGGAAATGGGCACAGTATGCACTGTGAGCCTGACACAGAAGCTGGCAGCAGTGGCAGACAACTGACTGCTATTCAATCTATAACAGTGAAAAAAGTTTTTTGTTTTTAAATCCAAGCTTTGTGTCACCAGATCTAAGTGGTGGCAATGGGCACAGTATGCACTGTGAGCCTGACACAGAAGCTGGCAGCAGTGGCAGACAACTAAGTGCAATTGCATTACATAGAAAAAAAAAATTAAAAAAAAAGCATACCCTTATCCCTAACCTAGCTATGCTTTTCCCTATCTTATGAACAGCAGCTACACTTTCCCTCCTCTTACTAAGCATGCAGCTTGAGAATGAATCTAAAATGGATGCCTTCCAGGAGGTGGGAGGGTCTGCTAGGGAGGGTGTGCTGCTAATTGGCTGGAATGTGTCTGCTGACTGTGAGGTACAGGGTCAAAGTTTACTCAATGATGACGAATAGGGGGCGGGTCGAACCGCGCATATGTTCGCCCACCGTGGCGAACGCGAACATGCTATGTTCGCCAGGAACCGTTCGCCAGCGAACCGTTCGGTACATCACTACTGATTACATTTGCTTTAAAAACCCCAGTAATCCCCATTCAGTCTTGAACCCCAGACGAAAGCACACACAGGAGCCGAAAGCTATGTTTTTAATTGTTCACGGTAAGTGAGTGGTGATTTGTCTGTAGGAGTTGCTTGCTTTAATCCGATTTTTTTGGGATGTGTAATTGTAAAGCTACCATTTGACTCTTTTTAACCATTTATAGGAGAGCCTTAAGAAATGCAAGGTAAAGTTATGGTAGCACTCTCATATACATCCTTATATCGGAGATCCAATCTATGTAATTAGAAAAGCAATATGGTATAAAATACCTATTAGTGGAGTGCTAAGAACTAATTCTCTCTGACCTGTGCAGGGGTTTCTTTGACTTACCCCACAAATACAATATTGGAATGTATTTTAAGATACATAAAATGACAAGAAGAAGAAACAAGACAAAAAAATAGTGTAGTTGGTATAAATGAGTTCTTGATTAGTGTTAAACAAGAAGCTAGAACATTCCACATGTTCTGGAGCCTAAATAATATTGGCTCTGTAAGAATAAACTTTTTGCTCTAGGGCAGCAACACACCACTCTCATGGTAATGTCTCCTTCAGAGGGAATATGAGAAGAGACACAATCAATGTGTAATATCGTAAAGTTGTGAACTTAAATCTAATGATAAGTATTAAGCTCACCTTTTTTAGAGCCTTCAGATCATGGGTCTAAGGGTAGTAAGCGGAGTGCCAATTTTTTGGGGATGGCAACAACCCCAATAAAGATTCTCTAAGGCTTCAGAGGACTTTGTTGGAATAATGTTAAAATGTATTTATTACAAATTAAAACACATATAGTAAGTGCTATGAAAAGTTTTAAAAAAGTCCAATTAAAAGTCCAAATCTGCTGAAACGCATTTCACTCATCCATATATAGAAGAAATGAAGTACGCACATGTGGAAAAAGAAATAATAATGATTTTGAACGTAGACAGATCTCGTTAAGACCTCATTGGAATACTTTTTTTTTTTATGGGGCCAGTTGTACAGTGTAAGTAAATATTGGACTATTATTCATGAGAAAATATCAAAGAATTTATTTAGATTTTTTTTTAGCTTAAATTCTTCTTTATACACTGGAGCAACTTTGTTGCCGAACTAATACTGAAATAATGGGGGGAAGTATCATTATCCTACGTGACACTCCACAGTGATCACACTGGTCACTTTCCTGGCTGTGTATCTTCACATCCTTATCCCTGTGGATTCATTGAAACTTTAACCATTTGAGATTTTTTTTTTCTTTGCTTTTTACCTTGAAAAAAGTCCAATTAAAAGTCCAAATCTGCTGAAACGCATTTCACTCATCCATATATAGAAGAAATGAAGTACGCACATGTGGAAAAAGAAATAATAATGATTTTGAACGTAGACAGGACAATAGTAATATAGCACAGGATTATAGAAATAAATCTCATCCTATACAGAACACTAATAGATACACTGATAACTATATCAATGCTAGATCAAAAAGAGGGAGTCTCCAAAGTGGATAAACTACAAAGAGAGGCAGATCCTAGGGCAAGAGATCCATTGAAACCTAAACTAGTGCCTAGAGCTAGTGAAATTACGAGAACACCCATCAGAACAGACAAGAGTGAAGTCATATGAATTCTTAACAGCTCAAAGCAAAGTGCGCAATAATGCTAGGAGACTTTACCCATGTCTAATAGATATGAGACCCTCACAGGAACTCCCCAAGAGGAGGATTTTTGGAGCCTTAGGAACAGGGAAAAGCTCAAATCCCATTTCCAACAATGGTCCCCGCACAAGAGAAGGAGAAGTATAGAAGAAGGGGAGATAGAGGAGGAGTGGACATGCAGAGGAGAAAAGAGACAGGCAAAACCAATAAACCAAATAGAGAGTGAGAAAGTAGGAATTTTTAATTTAACCCCACACATTCTAAGCACAACCAAATTAAACTACTACAAAAAGTACTAATATTTGTACCCACAAAGAATCTAAACAAATGTGAAATGTATGTGGATCTAAATAGATTCATGAGAAATCTTTGCTTGAAGAAATATTTTCAGAAAAATCCCATAATAATCAATTCTAAATCAAAAGAGAATGAGAAATACAAACAAACAGCATTAAAAGAAAAGTCCACCTTTTTTCCAAGGGGTCTCATATCAAGTGAGATCATAACCTTTGAAAAAACAGTGATGAAAGATATAAATAAAATAAAGAAACCTAATAAATATCAACAAAATTTAACATAAAAGGTATACATGACTCTACAAAAATTTTGAAAAGATAATTCAATGATAATTAAACCGGCTAATAAGGGAGGAGGTTTAGTCTTTATGACACTAGACAATTGCAACAAGGAATCCCAAAGATTGTTGGAAGATACTAATATAGTTATATATAAACTTAAAACGGATCCCAAAAATGTTTTAAAATATAAATTTTATAACTTTTTAACTAGGGGACAAGATACAGCTATCTTAAATGAAATAGAATTTAACTATTTAAAAGTAAATTTCCCAAAATCCCAGTACTGTATCACCTTCCAAAGTTACTTAAAAATTCCACCCAACTGCCGGGTAGGCCTATAGTGTCTGGCATTGGAACAATATCATGCAGACTATCTGAGTACAGCGACAGATGTCTACAACTTTTAGTCCAAAAAATACCTAGTTACCTAAAAGATACAGGAAATATATTAAGACACATTAATGACTTGGTTTGGGAAGATAATTATTTCCTAGTAACCACTGACGTAAGTTCCCTCTACACCATTATCGCACATGAGAGGGGCTGCGCAGCAGCAAGATATTTTTTAGAACAATCAAATCATTTTAAGCCAGAACACATTGATTTTATTATGGAGTGGATCCATCCTATTTTAACCAGCAATTATTTTTGATATAGCGGAGATTTCTATTTACAGGCCTGTGGAATGGCGATGGGGACGAGGTTCGCACCTAGCTATGCCCAATGGTGTATCCTGGTTTTGTGCTGCCCTAGGCAGGACAAAACTCGTGCACCCCCCCTCACCACCCCTCCCTTCCCCCCCTGCCCTGCCTCCTAAATACACACACACTCACTAACAGACACATACAGTCACTAGCAGACACACACATTCACTAACAGACACGCAAACACTCACTAACAGACACACATAGTAACACACTCCCTAACATACACACACTCACTAACAGACACACACAAACACACTAACAGACACACATACACTAACAGACACTTACTAACACACACATACACACACACTCACTAACAGACACACACTCACTAACACACGCAGACACACACACTCACTAACAGACAGACACACACACTCACTAACAGACACACACACACACTAACACACACACACTCCATAACACACACACTTACTAACAGACGCACACACACACTCAATCAGTAACACACACTCACTCACTAACACACACACACACTCACTAACACACACACACACATAGAACAAAAGGATAATGGTTCAGCGCTAAATAATCTAAAAGAAACTAAAATAAAGTGTAAAAGCAGCAACCTATAGGAATGAGGTCCCTCAGCAAGCTTCACATGGAATAGGATAGACAAAAATGGGTATATAGGTCGTGCTAAAGGGACAGGGAGGTAAAATAAATGGAATAAATAAATATGATAAAAAAGTCCCAAATAATAGATAAACCTGTGTTGTTCTTAGATGAGTATAAAGTCCAAATGGATATCTGAATCTTCTTATGTTGGGGATGTCTTGATTCGCTTGTCAATATGTAGATACATAAAAGAAATAAAAAAGAACTCCAATAGTGTAGGATGTCGACAAAATTTCCAGATGTGAGTCTGTAAGTAGATAAAGAACTCACCTTGGCATGAGCAAAAAAACTTGCTCAAGTATTCTTAGCGTTCAGTGGCGTCAATCCCCCACTGGTCGGATATAGGTGATGAAGTCCTGAGTAATTCCTCGATATGTGAAAAGATGGGAGACGTATATAGTGCTCACTGAATTACATTAAAAACAAATAAATATATGTATATTAAAAACAATATAAACAAATATGTATATGAGCACCCTCAGGGCACTATAGTTCCCTGAGGGTGCCCCCACCCTCAGGGATCCCCTCCCGCCGGGCTCTGGGGAGAGGAAGGGGTTAAACTTACCTCTTTCTCCAGCGCCGGGTAGGGAACTCTCCTCCTCCTCTCCTCCCTCTTCTTCCGTCACCGGCTGAATGCGCATGCGCGGCAAGAACCACGCACGCATTCAGCCATTTCATAGGAAAGCATTATCAATGAAAATCACAGTGAGAAGCGCGGAAGCCCTCTAGCGGCTCTCAATGAGACAGCCACTGGAGGCTGGATTAACCCTAATGTAAACATAGCAGTTTCTCTGAAACTGCTATGTTTACAGAAAAAAAAGGTTAATCCTAGCTGGACCTGGCACCCAGTCCACTTCATTAAGCTGAAGTGGTCTGGGTGCCTATAGTGGTCCTTTAAAAATTATATGGGGAAGAAGATCCTATTTTATCCAATATTTTATCAGAAAAACCTAGAGTGATATTTAGAGGAGCCCCCTACATGAAACTATTGGTTAAAAACCACATCAAAAAAGACTGCCATATAAAACCAATAGACACAAGGAATGTTTTTTTTTTTTTGATGTGGCATGTGTTTAGCATGCAGAGGCTCAAACAGTAGAAAAAGACATGACCAAGTTCACCAACTCAAAAAAAAGATGAATAATTTACTATAAAAAATCTCATCCCATGCCACTCAAAAAATTTGATCTATTTATTGGAATGACCATGTGGCCTGAAGTATGTAGGCCACACCACACATAATTATTATGATGTTACTATTTATATAGCGCCAACAAATTCCGCAGCTCTTTACAGCGGGTGGACGAACAAACATGTAGTTGTAACTACACAAGTTGGACACACAGGAACAGATGGGTTAAGGGCCCTGCTCAATGAGCTTACATGCTAGATAGAGTGGGGTAAAGTGACACAAAAGGTAAGGATAATATTAGACTAATGACAGTTGCAAGAGAGGAATCAGTCAGGAGCTATTAACAGTTTAATTGATACGCTTTTATGAAGAAGTGGGTTTTTAATGATTTTTTGAAGGAGTGGAGACTTGGTGAGCATCTAACAGAGGAGGTAAGTGAGTTCCACAGGAACGGTGCAGCCCTGGAGAAGTCTTGAAGGCAAGCATCAGAGGTGGGAGTACGGACAGAAGGGTGGAAGAGCACATAAGAATGAATAAACAGGATATGAGGGCCAGAGTGTGTCACACCATTTTAAAATTAAACACAACAGCAATCCCAAGGGTATACAATTTTTAGGTGTTCATAGGGTTTTAGGAAATTGGTGAGAGGGAGATTTTAATAAGATTTTAGGTGAAATAAAATGAAATTAGATGGATATTTAACCTTGGGACTGTGCTGCCCCAAGGTTTAAATATTGATTTTGAATTATGCAATTTCTTATACAATCCTATTTTTAACTAAACATCTCTCACCCAATTTTTTTATAAAATTCACTTTAATTTAATTTTTATATATAATTCTAATACAATTTTAATATAAATTTATAAGGCGTGTGCATGGGAAAATTTCCGGTTTGGCATTCCGAAATTTGGGACTTCGGCAATTCGGGACTTCGGCAATTCGGCACTTCAACACTTCGGAACTTCGGTACTTTAGCACTTCAGATTTTCGGCACTTCGGAAATTCGGCAAATTCAGCACTTCGACACTTCAGAACCTCGGAATTTCGGAACTTCGGCATTTCGGGACTTCAGCACTTTGGGACTTCTCTTGCAGCCGCTTAGTAGATAACTCCCTAATTCCCATGGTATTAGGGAGTTATCTACCAAAAGGCTGAAAGATCTAAATTGGTCTTTCAGCCAAATTTACTAATACTAAGTAAAAAATTATGTCTATTGGCTTGTGGCTGCTCACTGTTAAAAAAAAAAAGAAAAAAAGGTTCCCCCCTTCCGAGCTGCCGCCCGCAACACGCGAGTGGGGACTTTTAAACTAAAGGGGGATGCTCAGGGGGGCCCTAAATACTAATAAGTGGGGGACCTAATGTCCTCCGCCCTGGCCCCCACCCATGAGCGGTGTGTGGGGGCCCTAAATACTAATAAGGGAGGGACCTAATGTCCTCCCCCTAGCCCCCACCCCTGAACGGAGGGTGGAGGCCCTAACAAAAAATGTTACCCCCCCCCAGGTGACGAGGGGCCCCCTACGCGGAACCCTCGCCAAGTGAAGATGGATTATTTTTTATTTATTTATTTTTTTAGTGCGTCGGTTATTATGGATTTTTTATTTGGCCTTTTTTGGGGCTGAAAAAAGATTTTAGAAGAAAAAAAACATTGAATGGTAAGTTTTATTTTTTTTACAGGTACTTAGTTAAAGGTCTCCCCCTCATTATTTTTAGGGTGAGGGGGATAGGTAGGGGGTTAATTTTTTTGGGGGGTGAGGGGGTGACTACGGGTTTGGGGACCCCTAGTCACCTGGGGGGTAACATTTTTATTTAGGGCCCCCACCCGCTGCTCAGGGGTGGGGGCTGGAGGGAGGACAATAGTTCCCCCCATTGGTATTTAGGGCTCCCACCCACCGCTCAGTAGTGGGAGCCAGGGGGGAGGACATTAGGTCCCCCCTTATTAGTATTTAGGGCCCCCACCCACCGTTCAGGGGTGGGGGCCAGGGTGGAGGACCTTAGGTCCCCATTATTAGTATTTAGGGCCCCCATCCGCCGCTCAGGGGTGGGGGACAGGGGGGAGGACATTAGGTCCCCCCTTATTTCAATTTAGGGCCCTCACCTCCAGCCCTTTAAACAAGTTTTAAAATATGTATGGGCCAACCAGTGGCTGTAAACAACAAAGTTGTACTGGTTACATTCATGTTTACACACTCTAGTGAACAGGACCTTCATGTAGTGTGTCCTTTTTAAAAAAAATCATACAGCATCCTTTCATGTGCTTTTCAGATGTCATATTGTGAATTACCAATTTTTGTGTAGCCTGATTTAAAAAAAAAAAAAGTGAAATATAAGAGTTATTGTGATCGCTTTATATACAGAAGCATTAATATACATTTCTATATTGTGTAAAGACACAACTACAAAGTTAAAAACCAAACACCAAAACAACGTGCCAGACAATCTACCTGTGCATGGCTAGTGTGATACAATAAGTCTACATTTCAAAAATGCAATAACCCACAGAAGATGGGCGAGAATTTTTTTTGCAAATGGAACTTTGTTTAGAATTTACTACATCGGTCACTTGTAATATTGTTTCACACCTACAACACTTGTTACACAGATCTAAGTGATAGAAAACAGATTGATATTTTCTACACTAGAAACTACCAGATAACAAGCTGCTATATTTAAACCAGTGATCAATAGCTAAGAGGTACTTCAACAATATTGTAATTCTGGGGCAATACCCTCACAAGTCAAACTGAGAGGTCAGTTTATAGGGAAAACTGTTGCCTGGATACAATTCTAAAACAATTTCCATATGTCCTTTGCAGACTTTACATGCTGGGAAAACAAAAGTGCCAACGGCTGTGGCTTTCTGCAGTGTGCATACCGGCAAGGAGGGCAGGGTTGAGGAATGGGTGGAAGATGATGTGTAGGATGATGAGATCCTAGACCCCACATGGAATCAAGATCATGCGATTGACGTGTGCAGTTTGGAGGAAGAGGCGCTGGTCGCACAGAGGCACCAGCACAGCATGAGAGGGAGCAGGGTACAAAAGTGGAGCAGCCGTTCCCTAATGCTCGTCGGCATGTATTAGCTTGAGAATTACCAGTTATCCAAGTAATACATGTAGCGATCAAAGGATCCATAATAGAGTTGAGCGAACCAGATTTAACAATCCATTCGTAGTTTCACAGTGAGGTGGGCAATCCGGTGACCAGGACCCTGACACTGTCTGGGCAGCAGTCGGACAACCGGGACCCAGTATGCCTGATGTTGAAGTTAGGAGTCACAGTGTGCAATGAATTAGCAGGGTCTGGTGCAGGGTAACCGCACGCCCTCTGGTGTTGAGCACCAGCGTTTGTGTGGCCACATACCAGGACCTTGATGCAGCTTCAGTAAAAAGAGTACTTGATAACAGAAGCCATCACCAGACTGATCCACAACTTGGAACAGGATGTGACATTCACTGTAGCGGTTGTGCGCGCTTTTAGCGTTCTCACCCTGCTGCTGCTCACCTGTCTGTGCTGCAGCATAACTTCGACCTTCCCGCTCACCGCCTCATGAGACTGTGCGAGCAGCAGCAGGCGATAATGGAGTTTCAGCTGCAGCACGCACGGGTCAGTGGCTCTGCACCAGACTTCCCTCCAATTGAGCAGATTTAAAGGATTTCAAGTGGACTCATTACAATTACAGGGCCTCTAAAGAGTCCTGTATTGCTATTTGTTGTCACTACCTTCCTGTGTTGGGAGTGGGTCATTTGCTCGCCTGCTGCCTTCCTTGCATGTGGTAACCGTTTCTCAGGGTCCCTGTATGGAATGTAACCCTGATTCCCCGTTACCCGTGGTCACCATGGTAGGCGCAGAAACTGGCATAGAAAGTTGATATGGATGACATCCGCATGCAAAGTCGCCGCCACAGGGATGTGCGATTTGCCCGAGGTTCTCTAGAGTCCACAGAGTTCCTGCACAACTATAATGTCAACAGCTACTCTGCTGAACAGAGTTGTCGTTTTTTTATGTCCCAATATTTTGGGGGCTACCCCAATAAAAAAATAAAATAAAAAAATATATATATATATACAGTGTTGGCTACCTCATTCTCCTCCTCCACCGCTGCTTCCACCTACACCGCCACGGTCATCGCCTCCTCAACCTATGGGTCACTTAGTATAAACTATGTACACATTAGCAGAGGCTTGTGAAGGCCTTTTCTCCATGCATCAGGAGTTGAGCATTTCTCTATGCATCAGGACTTCAAGAAATGCAAGGCAGGCCGCAAATATTTCTTTTGTTGTATGTCCCAATATTTTGTGGGCTACCACAATTAAAAAAAAAATACATAAATAATAGTGTTGGCTACCTCATCCTCCTCCACCACCACCACCACTATGGTCACCACCTCCTCAACCTATGGGTCACTTAGTATAAACTATGTACACATTAGCAGAGGCTTGTGAAGGCCTTTTCTCCATGCATCAGGAGTTGAGCATTTCTCCATGCAGCAGGACTGCACAGCAGGCCGCAAATGTTTCTTTTGTTGTATGTCCCAATATTTTGTTCTTTTTGATTTATGTTCTTCCAAACCTAAAATCAAAGATTCCATCTAGTGCTATTTTATGGCTCAGCGGTATTTTAAATTTTTATGTTATTTGAAGTGATTTCCCTATCCACATTTGTTTGCAGGGCACTTGTCCTACTCTTACCCCCATTTTACTTGCTTTTGCAGCTCTCTAGCTCTTTCCAGGAGGTTTTTAGAGGCATTTTTGTGGCCAAAAGTTTGGGTCGCCATTGACTTCAATGGGGTTCGGGGTCAAGTTCAAGCCCGAACCCGGACTTTTTTTCAAAATTCGGCCGAACCCGCCGGACCCGAACATCCAGGTGTCCGCTCAACTCTAAATATAACTATAACTTTAGCATTTAGACACTTTTTTAATGGTTGTAATGATGGTGTAGACTTTTCCACACAGTATCATTTAGTGTCATTCAGACAATACTCGACCTTATAGCAAACAAAAAAAAATAATAAAGTCACCTAAGTTGCAGTTATAAAAGTGAAAATTACAAATAAGTGAAATGATATTTACCCATTCATGTTCCAAAAGGTAGGTATTTTTCATCCTTAAATATACAAAGCCAAATAAGATTTATATCTACAGAAATAAAGAACACAAAATACAACTCATAGACTAGTATTGTATAAACACCTTCTATGTATTAAATTGAAGGTCAGACTCACAACATTAGTGTTAAGTCAGACCCATCAATATAGTATAGGTGGCAAAAGTTGCTTGAGTATGCAGATCAGGTCCGTCTATAATATTAATAGGGCAAAACATTTTCTTGGGCCCCCTGGATCTTGCACCTCCCACTAAGCACACACACACAATCATGCCTTTCACCCCAACACAGTGGAACGATTCAAGACATACTTAGACAGACATATACATTGACAGACATACTGACACATACACACAGTCAGACATTTTAACACACATATATTCACTGACAGACATACTGATACATTCACAGATACATACTGACATACACTGACACACAAATATATACTGACTGACATTGCCACACATTCAGGCATTTTAACACAGACACATACAGACAAACTGACACACACACACACACAGAGACATTGACAGACAGACATGCTGACACACACAGACACATACACTGACACACACACAAACATGCTGACATACACACACACTGACAGACAGACAAGCTGACACACACAGACACTGCCCCATGCTAAAAATGACCCTGATGCAGATGTTCAAGGGCACATGTGGAGAAAGAGTGCCACAAACATAGTGCAACACTGTCATTTAACATTTTCAATGTTTTTAATATGTTACACTTACAAAAAAAGACATTAATAAAATGCTCATCAATCTAGTCCTGAAGTCCCAGCTCCAAAAGGTCTGGTACAAAAGGAGATGACTCTGGAAGGAATCCTTAGGTCCACTGTTTAAATGAATGCAAATGAAAGAAATATAATAATAAAAGTGAACTTATTGACTAATATAAAATAGTCAATAAAATAAGGGATAATAGAACTACATGTTTTTTCTTGGTGACAAGACTTCCTCAGGCGCAAGTTAAATGGCAGTGGTTACTGTCACAGTGATGCATTCCAAATGCTCCTATGTGCCCTTTATAAGTCTCTCATTTCCTTGGTGAATCACCTTCAGCCAATCCACTATGGTGATACTGTTTGCAATCAAGTTAGGTAATTGATTTCTGGAAATCATTTCCTTATTAGGAGTTCTGGGTCTGTGTTTTTCCTGGAATGCACATGCGTTCCACCATCTTCATGGAAAACGCATGTGTTCTACCACCATTGTGGGTATCAGCTTGTGTTTCTCTTGAACCGCAAATGCAATCCAGCAGCTCTCTGCTAAGTCCCTGTACACCAAGCTTGTCAAAGGTTTAAGTTTATTTGGGCCGCAAAAAAACCCCGTAAATTTTCATAGAAAAGTAGGCTTATTTTAAAAAGTACAGTATAACCCCCCCAGCACCCCCTCTACTAAATCCCAACCCCCTCTCTACTAAACCACAGAACCCCCCTCTACCACCCTATGCCAAATTTGATCCTCCCGCTGACACATACACACATATTCACTGAGACACACACATACAGACACACTGACACACACATACTCACTGACAGACACACACACACACACACATACTTGCTGACAGACACACACACTCACTGACAGACACACACACATACTCACTGACAGACACACGCACACAGACACACACACATACTCACTGACAGAGACACACATATGCACAGATACACACAATACTCACTGACAGAGACACACATATACACATACTAATTTAAAAAGAGAGTTTTAGGCGCTCACTAACAAAACCAAGAAGTATATAAGGCAGCAGTGAACCAGCAGGACTTCCCAAAACCTGCTATATGGTAAACAGAAATGTGAAAGTGAAATGGTCATATCATACATACAAATATATATATATATAGATCTCAGGTAGTCCAGCATGAAACAAAACCTCAAAGAGAAAAAAAATATAATCGGATAATAATGCAATATGCTTAAATATAAAAAGTGGTGTGATCTAAAACAAACTTAATTTTAGATAGAAGGCAAACTCACACTTTGCAGAGCTACTAAGAGCTCTGCTGAATAACGCCTGGACGGTACAATCCCCGTCTAAGGATCTGTGGATGGTCAGGGGTCCAAAACTCAGCAACCATGTATATGGGAGAGAGAAAGAAACAAGATTCGCAAACCAATGGTGCAGTATTAAAAACCAAAATTTAAAGAAGAAATGTAGGTATCCAGAGCAATAACTTTCTCTGGTGATGATGGCTTGTGGTGGTATGATCCCCACCAAAGGATGTACAGATATGTCAGGAAACCAGCAGCACCAAAAAGCCAAAGGATTAGATGAAAAAAGATTATACTTTATTAAACAAAAAATATATATAAAAAATATATATTAAAACATATAAGCAGCTTCTTGTCCTTCACTTAACGTGTTTCGCCCGGGTTTGGGCTTTATCAAAAGTGTAGGTGTCCTTAGCAAGTCTCCCAGTTTATATAGGAGGTATTAATCCATAGATGTCGATCAGATGTGGTGCTGTTCTTCCTGTTTCCTGTTGGTCGCGGGTGTCGACTGGAAATGACGCGCCGCGACCACAAATGCATGATGGGAGATGTAGTTCACATGTGTGTTCATGATGATAGTGGTAACCAATCGCGGCCGTCAACCGGAAACCGGAAGTGACACACCGCGGACAGCAGTGATTGCTGGGACATGTATGCTCATAATGGTAGTAGGAACCAATCACGGCCGCCAACCGGAAACCGGAAGTGACATGACGCAAACAGTAGTGATTGCTGGGACATGTAGTTCATTGTAATAGCCATATTTGGATAAAAGATTAAAAAGGCATAGACATAGTAAGATTTGTTTCCATTCAATGCCAAAACGATATATAACAGAAACACATGGCATAATAATTAAATAAAAAGTTGTTGAGAGTATTAGAGCTCTTCTGATATCGCGTGAAATTGTTGGTAAGTTGCTTTTTTAGATTAGGTGCCCCTCTAAATACCACTTTCGGCTTATCTGGAATTATGGTTCCTAGTATTGTGTCTTCTTTTAATAGGTCAATAGCCAATTTTTATTGATAATCTTTCTAATTTGTTTATTTTTGTTGTTATAATCTAGAACTATTGGTAATGTAAATTCATTATCTCCATTTCTTGTCTTATTTGGAACATTATATTTAATATTTCCCTATCCATATTTATTTTCTCTATGGTTTCTTCTATACTTTTTTTGTCATATCCTTTTTCAATTAACTTTTCTTTCATTTCTTTCGCCTGGTTATTAAAAACTTCTTTATCTGAACAATTCCTTTTCAATCTTAGAATTTGGCTTTTCGGAATGCTGTTCAGCCTGCTTCTATAATGACAACTATTTGTCTCAATAAAATTGTTGACATGGACTTTGTTTAAATGCGTTTTAGTGCATAATAAATTATTATTAATATATATATCCAAATGTAAAAAACATTAGTTTGACTAAAATCATCTTTTAAAATGATGCCATCATCGTTTTTATTTAAAAACTCTATAAATAATTTGGCTGTTTGTAGTGGACCATTCCATATGAATAAAAGATCACACACATATTCACTGACAGACAAACACACACACACTGACAGACAGACACACTGACAGACAGAAACACACAGACACATTCACACACACTAAAAGACACACACACACACTCACAGACAGACACACACACACACTCACTGACAGACACACACATACTCACTGACAGACACACACACTGACAGACCCACACACACACATACTCACAGACAGACACATACTGACAGACACACACACACACACACATACTCACTAACAGACACACACACATACTCACTGACAGACACATACATACAGACACACACACACTCACACATACTTCCTGACAGACACACACACACACACACACACACAGACAGACACACACACACATTATTTTCTTTATCACTCCCTATATTATGGAGCCAATGTGGTGCATCCTTCCTGCTTTTCATTGATCCCTCGCATGGTTTAGTGATGCCGGGTGCCGGAATATGACATCATATTCCAGTGCCCGGCTTCACTACAAACGGTGCGCACAAGGGAGCAGTGAGGAGCAGGAACACTGAGCTCCCTCGCTGGCCCTCCTCTCCGGCTGGGTAAATGTTAACAGAGTAGGCACCTGCAATGTGGGGAAAGCAGGTGCCAACTCTGCTATAACATCAGCATGTACTCGCGGCTCAGCGGGCTGCAAAGGCGGTCCTTGTGGGCCGCATTCGGCCCACGGCCCGCGAGTTTGACATGCTTGCTGTATACTAAATTAGTTGGGGGCTCTGATATAGGAACTGTAGTACTCTCTTCTATAAGTAGCCCATCTCATAAGTCCCATAATATACGCATGGAAGTAAAAGAAAAAATAAGAACCATTCAATTTTAACATTAAAGTTTTCAAAATGTGCAAAATATACTAAAATATGCCAGTCCTATTGGGGATACAGATACACTCCAAAAATGTTTGAAAGTATAGGCTGCACTCTCGGTCTTGTGAATAAATTAAATATGCTTTTTATTCCATGAAAAAGTGATTGATGTTTTGGTCCACGCAGGGACCTTCCTCAGGATCAAGTGAGATATATATATTTGTGTGTAAAGTATATATTTACTTTTTTTTGTCATATCCTTTATCTGAATGTAGATTTATTCTGTTTTTTTAATATATATATATATTATAATATATATATATATATATATATATATATAAACAGAATAAATCTAAATCTACATTTAACTCCTTAGGTTGCAATGCTTGAAGTTTATGAATCTAAAATCCTTCTCTCCTTAGATTCATCATAATTTCTCATCATCTATCATCTAAAACAACCTGTTCTATAATGGTGGATAATAAATTATGTGAATTGAATATTGGGCATTTGTTACATTTGTTAATGCTTGACCTTCAAAGCATGTTATGACCACAACAGTTTCCAGCTACACTGCATTCCATTACTTGAAATTTCTAAACTGGTAGAAACTGGTGAAAAAAAATGGATAATTATTTTAAAATATTGACAACCCTAAACACAGTCATTCCTAAGGTAAGGGGTAATTTCAGTTCTTCACCTATTATAATATGTTACCTGCAATTTGGATAAAACCTGAATAAGTTACAGAATTCTTTATTTGGACTCTTTTTAAGAATTATATCAGTCTCAGTTCAGTCTTAAAATGTTGCCTGCAAGTGCTTTTCTTCTTCATGCTTTAAGCAAAGTGTTTCAAAGAACCATTTTGGTCTAAACAGAATTTCCCCAAAGATATGCATTGTGAACATGCTTTATCTATAATAGATTACTATGCTTTCTGATTGTTTCATCCTCATTTTCCCTCTGCTTCTCCATTTTTCCCTCTCATTCTAAAACATATTTCCAATAACATTATTCAGCACACAGAAAACATGGTATTATATTCATGCAATCTATTTTACATCTACAGGGAAAATTTTAATTACAGTAGGATAATTAACAACACTTTTGTTCTTGCCCTTGAGAATTTAAACAAGTACATGATTTGTATTTGAAATGGGGAGAAATGTCCTATGTTTAACTGACATGTATTCTATAGATAGATTTTTTTTTTTTTTAAAGACAGACAATAATAAATTACATTTTTGCTGCACTGAATGGTTTGTGTTCAAATAATGTAACAGCAAACTAATATATTTTACATATTTTAAACAATATGACACATTAATTAAATGTTATAATAAATGTAGACATTATATTATTGTGGACTACTGTTCAATACATTAGAGGCAAGCAGGTTTATTCCTATACAGTGAACCTACACAAATATAAGAAATGAAAAGGAACAATCTAGACACTTGCAGTGCAGTTTTTCTAAGATGTACATTTCTGGGTAACCATTAGACTAGTTATTCGGTTTTAAATAAATAGTGCTTCATCCAAATTTTAAGCGATCTGGGAGTTGTCCAAATTTTGTAACTCCAAATCGTCATATCATTACACAAACTGAATAAGGTCAAGCCAAATACCCATGTACAGGTTTTATGGTGTTTTGGAAAGTTACAGGGTCAAATATAGCAGATCACATTTTTCAGTTTATACACATTGAAATGTGCCAGACTGGTTACTGTTGTACTTGAGAGACTTTGGGGAATACAAATATTAGGGTTTAAAAACAGTAAACTTATCCCAACAATTATATTGTCAGTGTAAGTGCTGTTTGTGTGTAAAAAATGAAAAAATGTCACTTTAACTGATATAATCATTGTGATACATTTTACGGTTTTGAAACACTAACATTTGTATTCAGTGAAGTCCTCTGAGTAAAACAATACCCCCAGGTGCAGGTTTTATGGTGTTATGGAATCTTACAGGGCTAAATCAGGTTTTGTTTTGATCACAACTTATACATTTGGCCCAGTCCTTAACCCCTTAAGTATCACAACAATTATATCGTCCATGTAAGTGCCATTTGTGTGTAAAAAATGCAAAAAAATTCACTTTCACTGACGATATCATCATTGTAATACATTTTACTGTTTCAAAACACTAATATTTGTGTTCAGCAAAGTCTTCTGAGTAAAAAAGTAATCCCCATGTACAGGTTTTATGGTGTATTTTAAAGTTACAGGGTTAAATATAGTGCTAGCAAATTAGATTCCCTGAACTTTCTGCCTAGGTTGTAAGGCAGGTCCTGCAAATAGTAATTTATAAAATTACCAAATTATGAAAAAATATTACAGAAATATATATGTAAAATTATTATATATATATATATATATATATATATATATATATATTCGTATGTGTGTGTGTGTGTGTGTATATATATATATATATATATATATATATATATGTATATATATTTTTAGTTTTTTTGGAAAATTATTTTTATTTATATATTGGTATATATATATATAGTGATATATACATATATACTTATGTATATAGAAATATATACATATATACTTATTTAGCTCTACGTGTATTTTGATATCAATATATATCAAAATACAGTTAGAACAAAATTACACACACATATACCATATATACTCCAGTATAAGTCGACCCAAATATAAGTTGAGACCCCTAATTTTACCCCAAAAAACTGGGAAAACTTATTGACTCGAGTATAAGACTAGGGTGGTACTACTGGTAAATTTCTAAATAAAATTAGATCCCCAAAAAATTATATTAATTTTATATTTATTTACGGTGTGTGTATATAATGAATGCAGTGTGTGTGTATATAATGCAGTGTGTTTGTATGAATGCAGTGTGTGTATGAGTGCAGTGTGTGTGTGTGTATGAATTCTGTGAGTGTGTGTGTGTATGAATGTGTGTGTGCTTGATATCTGGCCTGTAATGGGGGCTTTCATTCCCTGGTGGTCTAGTGGCATGGGCTGTGTAGGAGGGGGGCTGGCTGTAACTTACATTTCCTGCAGCTCCTGTCAGCTCCCTTCTCCTTCACTGTAAGTATCACGGTCTAAGTGCCGCGCGTTCTTACCCCGCGGCTTTTGCAAGACTTACAGTGGGAGCTGACAGGGGAGCAGACCGGCACTGAGGAGAAGGGAGCTGACGGAAAGGTAAGTAACAGCTCGCTGCTAGCCCCCAACAGGACCGCCAGGCTTGTAATGAGCCCGGCGGTCCTTGTCTGTATTATGTAAGTTGCCATAATACAGACAGTGACTCGAGTATAAGTCGAGTGGGGGGTTTTCAGCACAAAAAATGTGCAAAAAACTCGACTTATACTCGAGTATATACGGTATATATTTATATATATATATATATATATATATATTCTTTTAAAATTATTTATATATTTTATATGTATTTACATTCTTTTTGCATTATATATAAATATATATATATATATAATTATATATATATATATATTTAATCAATATCGTTCTACGTGTATATTACGTGTATATTGATATTAAATACACTTATTACTGTATGTATGTGTACGTATATATATATATATATATATATATATATATATATATACTTAGATCATATATATATATATATATATATATATATATATATATAAGTATATATAATTTTATTTTACACTGTTTTAAACTTTATTTTTACATTTGTCAAGCAGCAGGGGGACTATCTATCATTACAGGCATTCCCCCTGCTGGCACTGCTGTGGACGGCTATGCCTTCCATGTGATCGTGAGGTCCTCGCAAGGAATTCGCGATCACATGGCCAAGGAGGGCCGGAATGGCAGCAGGGGGACTCCCTGGGATACCAAGTGAGTATCCCCACTTCAATGGCCATCAAGCGTTTAAGTGCATAAGACGGCGGGGACGGCAAAGATAATGGGAAGGTGCAAGGATAGAGGAAAAGAAAGGTTACGATAATAAAAGAGCAAACTAGGAAGCTGAAATAAAAGCAAAAGAAGAAATGAAGGGAGAAGAGCAGGCCAACCTTCAAGACATATTTCTTTTTATTATTAATATGGCAAAAGTGAAAGAAATAACTAAAATCTCTGACAAAAATAAATCTATATACATTTTTTACATTTTTTTACTCCCCTAAAACACTCCAAATAAACTCAAGGAGATCTACTAAAGATCAACAAGCTACTGACAATTCACAAGGAGAGCAAGACATAACAAGATCATCTTTTTCACAAGATTCCTTAACTATATTTATGGATAACATATATAAAATAATTTAAAAAAAGACTTGGACGCAAACACATCTGAGTTTAAAAAGTATTGAATATAGAAAATAAATTGTCACACAAAGTGGATTTAATAGCAAAATGTCAGAGTGACTTCACGGAAGTACAAGCTGAAAATCTACAACTTAAATCTAAAATACATTATTTAGAAGTAAAAATATCTAACTAAAGGATAGATCTAGGCAGAAGAATCCCAGAGTAAGAAAAGTATACAAAAGTGTAATTAACCAGCAGATGGAAACCTATCTATCAAATCTATTCTCATCAATAACAGATGTGGCAAACTTGCCCTAACCACGAGCTCCTGGAGGAGCATGATTGCTAGCCTCCTGCCTCAGGACTATGGGCCCTGCTAAAAAGCATGTGAAAAGACTTGGTTTGTTTTATTTCCCTGATTTATTTTTGGGGTTCCTGTAGCGGATGGACCTGGGCTGTCCTGAGAATTTCATGTATTTTAATGTGTTCGGGTAAAAACAGCATGTTCTATGTATATAATGTATTGTATTCGTCTGAATGTTAGGTAGTTTCATTCCCTTAGTTTGTTCAAATGAAACTACCGAACAGTCAGACCTCCCCGGTGTGAAGTGTGTCCTCAATTAACCATTGCAACATTGTTGCGAACGGGTAACTGACAAGTTAAATAGCCGTCCTTTGTTCTCGGGGGTGGCCGCCATTCGAAAAACGAACACGTGGCGGCGGCCATTTTAAAACTCCCGAACAGCGGTGTTTTGCGGTCGAGTGTCTGGAACTCAAATCGGACACTCGACTAGGCGAACACCGCTGAAACCTCCACAAGCCCGGTCCGTTCGGTTCCTAACTACCGAACGGCCCCTCGTTCGGTAGATAGAAAGAACCGAACGAGGGGATTCAGGCGAATCCTCCCTAGCCTCTGTAGCTAGAGGTTTTCGTGCAGTTTGTTCCCTTACTCCAGGACCGACCGCAGGGCCCATTCACATGGAACCGCATTCGGCTGTTTCACCCAGTGCGGTCGGTCATTTTATTCCCTCCATAAATTTCCCGAACCCCTGGTCTGATCTGGGTGATTTTTGGATATGTTGTTCACCCAGATCAGGGCTACCAGGGGATGTAGGATTTAAAGCAGTACCCCTAAGTTTAGGGGTACATCCTGAAACGGGGGGAATTGGTGTCCTGGATAAGGGGATTATGATGCAGGCTGAGGGGAGGAGAGGTGTGGGAGGTTACCAGAGCAGGATTGGCTACTGTACTAATTAATGGAAATCCCTCCCTTGCATGGGAGCAGGCTTTAAAAGGCCACTGTCTGAATAAAGCTTTAGTTATGCTCCTGAAACTGTGTGTCGTCCAGTTCTTGGGTATTGCTGTTGGGATACTGCTGTTACTTTGCCTGCTGGATACTTTACCCTATGGATTTATAATTGCTTGTTCCTGAGTCTCCCTGGGATCTAAAGTGGAGATAGGCTGTGTAATACCAGCTCTTCGCTAAAGTTCCTATATGTGTGGGATGTATATTTCAAAGTTTATGTTTAGTGACCTGTAACTCAAGTGCTTGGGGATAAATGGGGTTAGGCAAATGTCTCTTTTGGATATGAGGTTGAATCAAGGTTTTCCTGTTTCTAGAAGGCTTGTTCATTGCTATACCAAAAGACTTCCTATCTGAGAGGCAAGCAAGACATATGGCAGATGTGAACTCAGACTTGCAGGGACACGGCTGTGTGACTTCCCACACCTTACAGAATAGCTATGCTGGAGTCCAAGCTTCTAAGAAGAACTGGGGTTGTAAGCTAGGATATTCCATGCAATCAATTAACCCTTTTTGAAATTGGTAATATACTTTTTTTTTTTTAAATGTATGTTTTCTGTGCCTGGAGATAATTGGATTAGTACAGTTATTGGTTCAATTATCTCACAGACACAGTGGAGGGGTTGTCCTATATTTGTATGGGAGTGTCCTGGATGTTTTTACTGTAGTCTACTCTCAGGTCCAGGGTGGAGTGTCCCTTGCATGGGGACCAGCATTTAGGCCAGTTGTGGCTGCCAATAAATGAGTTCCAGTTGACCCTCAAAACAGAGCCTTGTCTCGTGCTTGTAGGGGAAAGCTATATAATCCCTGCTCTTGGGATTGTTCTTTGGTTTGCTATAATCACTAGCTCTTGTAAGCGCTACACAGCTATACCTGCTTTACTCTCTTGGAAGAGAGGTCTTTTCACTGAAAGCTGGATCCAGGAGTTTGGTCCAGGGTGAAAATGGATGGTGAGACCCCAACCAAGCTGTAATGCTGGAAGTGCTGATGGTGTCTGGTGGAGTGCTTGGAGTACTCAGTGAACACTAGGAAGCATCAATTGGAGGAGGCTCCCTGTTGGGGTGCCAGGTGGTTCGTCACAACAGACATATCCCCATATGATCTACATCCAATGGAGAGGTTTCATAGATTGAGAAAACCTAAAGACATTGCAGCTCCCAGAGACATCATCATTCGGTTTGCAAATTTTTATCCTAAGCACATGACCATGAAAGAAACAAGGAACAATTCTTTTAACATTGATCCTAAGACAAAATATAATAACTTATCAATGGGGATTTCTAACCAAATTAATTATATAATATGAAGCCAATACATATAGTTCCATCGATACATTGCAAGCAAAAGTACAGTTAGTCAAATGGGACCTTACTTCATAACTTGGTGTTTTAAGAGGAACCCATATTTTTGACATTTTGTTGTTGTTGTTATTTCTCCCTCTCTCCCCTCACAGTAATATATATTCCTTATTCTGACTGGAATCGGGGAGAAGAAGAATAAGAATAATAAGTAATTTAAATGAGTCTCATGCATGGATTGAAGTATACTATATGATAGGTCTTATAGTTTTATTCACTTTCACAGATGAAAGAAGATGATTTATTAGGATAATGACCAACTTTATACTTAGAGAATTATTAATGCTCTTAGTCACATTTTTGTTTAGTCATACTTAAACTTTCTAATATTTAAATTACAATTATTATAACATGTAGTGAGAAACACAAGCTATTTCAGACATAGATGCTAATAAGAAGCATTACCTGAAAAGGGAAACGGGTATGGAATTTGTTTCATGTTTACACTTTAAAATATAATGTCACTGATAGCTCATTTATATACCACAATAGGAGGGAGAAAATAATAGTTTCAATATTAACATTTGAAGTTACAAAGCTAAAATTGATAGTTCGTAATACTATAAGTAGTAGAGCGTGATAATAGAATAAGATTAACCCATGCACGGTTTATACATTACATTTGGAATAATTATAATGAAAAACTATTTGGTTACCTCTAATTGAAAGCTTTTAACTGGTAATTGGGAAAGGTGATTAATAAAAATACATACAACATTTTTTGTTTTTTATTTTTTCCCTCTTTATTTTTATCTCGCTCCCCTCCCAGAGATATATATTCCAAATCGGGAGTGAGAGCAAAGAGAATAATAATAAGTAATTTAAATGAGTATCATGCACAGATTGAAGGAAAGTATAGTTTACAGCATTCACAAAATATGTATGCATATAAAAATGTAAGGTTAATGGTAAAATAGATTTTATAGTTTCATTCACTTTTCACAGAGATTAGGAGACAATTTATTAGGTTAATGATGGCCTTTAAACCTAACAAGGGTATTATTAATGCTTTTAGTTAGTCAAATTTATGTTTAGTCAGATGCAAACCATTTAAAGTTTAATTAAAAATTATTTTTAACACGTAATGAGAAACACTCTAGCAATTTTAGATATTGATGGTAATAACAAGCATCACCCGAAGAGGGTAACAAATATGGAATTTAATTTTGCACTTTAAAATATTATGTCATTGATAGCTAATTTATATACCACATTGGGCAGGAAAAATAATAGTTTTAATATTAAAATTTGAAGACACATGGATAAAATTGGTAGTTAGTAACTCTATTGTCGGGTGTGATAATTGAACACGATTAACCAAGCATGTTTTATGCATTTCATGTGGAATAATTATAACATAAATAAGTTAATTACCTCTAATTGAAAGCTTTTAATCGGTAACTGGAAAAGGTGATTAATAAAAACATATGTATTTTTTTTTTTTCTCTCGCAGTCTTGCATATTTTGAATTTGGAACTGCGTGAGGAGAATATAAAATGTCTCAACATAGGTCCAATATTAGACTGCATGATAACTTTATATAATGAAACAGAAAAAATGCTAACAAAAAATTAGGTGTCTCCTAACTCAGTATAGTATAACAATCACATGGATATTGTCACAGTTATAGATAATAATATAGAGTATATTATCTTGCTAAAGCAGCACAGAAACTATCTGTCTGCATGTATAGCAGAGAGAACTATGGTGCTGGACAAGGAGATACTGACGCGCACGAGTTGCTCATCAGAGGGGAGCAATCATATTAGTAAAATCAAGTCAGTTAAAAAAACAAAACTCCTATCTCCTAAACAAACTGGAGATGCTTCAGATCATTTTACCATTATTTATACAATCTAAAAGCTGATATTAAAAACAATGATCATGGTAACACAATTAAAGAATTTCTTTAAAAAAATATATCTCAGAGAAATTGGAATTTCTGAACAAATCTTTTTCCATGAACGAGATATTAAATACAATAAAATGGTTGAAAATTGCTTAAGCTCCTGGGCCAGATGGCTTCACTGCAATATTTTATAAAACATTCATAAATGCAATCTCCCCACTGTTACAGCAGAGTTTTAACAAATTTGTTAAATGCAAATTTATTCCACAGGAGTTACTACAGGCCAATATTCTCCCAATTCCCAAGCCAGGGAAGGACCCTGACATCCTGTCGAATTATGACCCTATCTCTCTGATAAACATAGATATTACGATTTATTCTAAAATCATGGCTTAAAAGAGTGAGTCCTGAATTTATCCATAAAGACTAAATGAAGATATGGCTGATAACACTTGCACAATTTTAAATATGATATATCATCTAAACGCACAAAAAGTACAATATGTCTTTTTAGCTTTTGATGCTTAAAATGCTTTCAACAGGTTGAGCTGGAGGTTCCTGGATTGATGTTGTTTTGTTCATAGATGTTGCATTAAAGCTTAGAGGCTGATGTTTGGCAGCTCGAACATTCAGCTCCCTCCACAGATTTTCTAGGTGATTATGCTCTGGGGACTGGCTAGGCCATACCAGGACCTTAATGTGCTTCTTTTTTCGCCACTCTTTTGTTGCCTTGATTGTGTGTTTTCGGTCATTGCCATGCTGGAATACCTATCCATGACCCATTTTTAATGCCTTGGCTGAGGGAAGGAGGTCCTCATCCAAGATTTGACAGAACATGGCCCCGTCCATTGTCCCTTTGATATGGTGCAGTTGTCCTGTCCCCTTAGCAGAAAATCACCCCCAAAGCATACTATTTCCACCTCCATGTTTGATGGTGGGTATGGTGTTCTTGGGGTCATAAGCAGCATTCCACCTCCTCCAAACATGGCAAGTTGAGTTGATTCCAAAGAGCTTGATTTTGGTTTCATCTGACCACAACACTTTCACCCAGTTCTCCTCTGAATCATTCAGATGTTCATTGGCAAACTCCAGATGGGCCTGTACATGTGCTTTCTTGAGCAGGGGTACCTTGCGGGTGCTGCAGGATTTCAGTCCTTCATGGCGTAGTGTGCAACCAATTGTTTTCTTGGTGACTATGGTCCCAGCTGCCTTGAGATCATTAACAAGATCCTCCCATGGAGTTCTGGGCTGATTCCTCACTGTTCTCAAGATAATTGAAACTCCACAAGATGAGATCTTGCATGGAGCACCAGACCGAGGGAGAATGACAGTTATTTTGTGTTTCTTCCATTTGCGAATAATCGCACCAGCTGTTGTCACCTTCTCACCAAGCTGCTTGGCGATGGTCTTGTAGCCCATTCCAGCCTTGTAGGTCTACAATCTTGTCCCTGACATCCCTGGACAGATCTTCGGTCTTGGCCATGATGGAGAGTTTGGAATATGATTGATTGAGCAGGGTGGACAGGGTGTCTTTTATACAAGTAACGAGCTGAGATTAGGAGCACTCCCTTTAAGAGAGTGCTCCTAATCTCAGCTCATTACCTGTATAAAAGACACCTGGGAGCCACAAATCTTGATGATTGATAGGGGATCAAATACTTATTTCAGTCATTGACATGTAAATCAATTTATAACTTTTTTGACATGTGTTTTTCTGGATTTTTTTTTTTTTTGTGATTCTGTCTCTCACTGTTAAAATACACCTACCATTAAAATTATAGACTGATCATTTCTTTTTCAGTTGGAAAACATTCAAAATCAGCCGGGGAACAAATACTTTTTTCCTCTCACTGTATGTGTGTTAGGTAAGTGTATCTGACACTTCCTCCCAGCTTAGAGACCACGAGTGCTGCGAGCAGCAGGATGTACAGAGAGGAAGGAAGGAGCTGTCAGGCCAATGGTGCATAATTCATTGTTGCACAATAGAATATTGCCATTTAATGTAATTTGTGTAGTGCATATATGAATTGGCCACTTGGTAGAGGTCAGATGACAGAAGGGGTAATGTAAATTGTATAGGAAAGTGAAAGGGGACAGATGGTTTACAACATGGATTGATACTTTGATTAATCAAAGGCTCTGCAAGGTATGAAATTCTACACTTGAGATACCTGGATGTCTAGTTCCAATGTAAACTAACTGACTTCAACCATATGGTCTCTACCTCTTAATTGATGAGTTAATTTCTTTGATATGTTAATTGTAGTGGAGATACAATATTCCACAGATTATCTCGCTTAAGATCCCAGTGAGGCTCAAGAACAAGTAATTATAAATCCACAAAGCAAGGTTTCCAGCAGGTAAAATAATCCAACAGTATCCCAACAGCAATCCCAATAACTGGACAACACACAGCATCAGGAGCAGAACTGAAAACCTTAATTTCACAGTGGCCTTATAAAGCATGCTCCCATGCAAGGGAAGGATTTCCATCAATTACTACAGTATCCAATCCTGTTCCGGTAACCTCCCACACATCCCCTCCCCTCAGCCTGCATCATAATCCCCTTATACAGGACACCAATTCCCCCCATTTCTGGATGTACCCCTAAACCTAGGGGTACCACTTTAAATTATACATCCCCTGGTAGCCCTGATCTGGGTGAACAACATATCCAAAAATCACCCAGATCAGACCAGGGGTTCGGGAAATTCATGGAGGGAATAAAATGACTGACCGCGCTGGAAGGAATAGCCGAATTGGTCTCCATGCGATGGGGCCCTGCGGTCGGTCCTGGAAAAAGGGAATAAATCATACGAAAGCCTCTAGTTACAGAGATTGGGGAGGGTTCGCCTGAATCCCCTCGTTCGGTTGTTTCTATCTACCGAACGAGGGGCCGTTCGGTAGTTTGGAACCGAATGGACCTGCTTGTGGAGGTCTCAGCGGTGTTTGCCTAGTCGAGTGTCTGATTTGAGTTCCAGACACTCGACGGCAAAACACCGCTGTTCGGGAGTTTTAAAATGGCCGCCATGTGTTCGTTTCCCGAATGGCGGCCACCCCCGAGAACAAAGGACTGCTACTTGGCTTGTCAATTACCCGTTCGCAACAATGTTGCAACGGGTAATTGAAGGCACACTTCACACAGGGGAGGTCTGACTGTTCAGTAGTTTCATTCGAACAAACTAAGGGAATGAAACTACCAAACAATCAGACGAACACAATACATTTAACACATATAACGTTGCCATTTACACGAATGCAGTCAAAACCAACACAATTCCCAGGACAGCCCAGTGCCATCCGCTACATTAATGATCATTAGCTTTGTGTTCAAGTATCGTACCCAAAAGAAACATTAATATTTACCCACAGAATAATGATTACGCCTCAATTTTTATTATATTTAGAGTGGGACAAGCACAATCTTCTAATAAATCCTAAAAATGATTTGCATAACCATATGACAAGGGATTGTAATATCCACTATATTGGGTCACAAGTAAGGTGTATGACATATCCATGAAATCGAACATTTTTAACAAATTCACAGATGCAATTATTATTTCTGCGGCAAGTACAAAAGAGGAGATAGAAACTTTTTCTTCTATTTGGATTGATGTTGGTCTGGGACACAAAGGGGTGGTCACTTATTGTCTCCATAGGTCTGCCTTATCTCCACCTCTAGGACAGGCTTGGTTATCCACAGGGTATATATCTAATAATTCTGAAATGTGTTTGTACGTGCTCGGTACCAAAATCTGATTTTGAGTGAGTCACCATTTTCTTTGCCAGAGACCCCCTGGGCAGAAGTTTTACTTTGAAAACCTAAGTAAGTGATTAGGACTTCTGTTATTTTATTGTTTTTTTTCTGTTGTTACATAATTACATAGTTACATAGCTGAAAAGAGACTTGCGTCCATCAAGTTCAGCCTTCCTCACAAATGTTGTTGCTGTTGATCCAAAAGAAGGTAAAAAACCTGGTCAGAAGCACTTCCAATTTTGCCACAAACTAGGAAAAAATTCCTTCTTGACCCCGAAATAGCAGTCAGATGTCTCCTTGGATCAAGCAGCTATTACCCCACTAATTAGAAATTATATCCCTGTATGTTATGTTTTTGTAAGTATTTATCAAATTTCAGTTTAAACATCTGTATGGACTCTGACAAAACCACCTCTTCAGGCAGAGAATTCCATATCCTTATTGTTCTTACTGTAAAAAAACCTTTTCTTTGCCTTAGATGAAATCTCCTTTCCTCCAGCCTAAATGTGTGACCTCGTGTCCTATGTATAGCCCTGTTTATGAATAGATTTCCAGATAAAGGTTTGTACTGGCCCCCGAATATATTTGTATAAAGTTATCATATCCCCTCTCAGGCGCCGTTTTTCCAAACTAAACAGATTTAATTTTTTTAACCTTTATTCATAACTAAAATGCTCCATTCCTTTTATCAATTTTGTAGCTCGTCTCTGGACCCTCTACAGTGCCATGATATCCTTCTTTAGAACAGGAGCCCAAAATTCAAGGTGTGGTCTTACCAGCAATTTATAAAGAGACAAAATTATATTTCCATCCCGAGAATTAATGCACCTATTTATACATGACAAAAACTTACTGGCATTAGCAAATTCAGATTGCCATTGCATATTGCTGCCTAATTTGTTGTCTATAACAATTTCCAAATCCTTCTCGTGTGTGGTTATCCCTAATTCACTACCATTTAGTGTGTAAGTTGCTGGTGCATTCTTAACCCCAAAGTGCATAACTTTGCATTTCTCTATGTTAAATTTCATCTTCCATTTTAGTGCACAGTCCCCCAATCTATCCAAATCTCTCCGCAGCAAAGCAATATCCTGCTCACATTTTATTACTTTACAAAGTTGTGTGTCATCTGCAAACACTGATACATGGCTTTCAATGCCTATTTCAAGATCATTTATAAATATGTTAAATAGAAGTGGTCCCAAAACAGAACCCTGAGGGACACCACTTACCACTTTTGTCCAGCCTGAAAATGTACCATTAATTACAACTCGTTGTACTCTATCCTTAAGCCAATGTTCTACCCAAGAATAAGAATATTCATCTCGACCAATTTCTTTTAGTTTGAAGACTAACCTATTGTGAGGAACCGTATCAAATGCCTTGGCAAAATCCAAGTAGATCACATCCACTGCAACACCCTGATCTATACTTCTACTTACTTCTTCGTAGAATGCAATTAGGTTAGTTTGACATGACCGATGTTTCATAAAACCATGCTGATTATTGCTAATAACAAAGTTCTTCCCAATGAATTCCTGAATATTATCCCTTAATTGCCCTTCAAATATTTTCCCAGTTACAGAAGTTAAGCTCACAGGTCTATAATTTCCAGGCAAGGATTTTGAACCCTTTTTAAATATAGGAACAACATCTGCCTTCCTCCAATCCTCTGGTACAACACCTGAAACAAAAGAATCTTGAAAAATTAAATACAGAGGTTCACTTATTTCCCCACTTAGCTCCTTAAGTACTCGTGGGTGAATACCGTCAGGCCCCGGAGCTTTATTTACATTAATTTTCTTTAATAGCTGTAGCACCTTGTCTCGAGTTATCCAATCACACGTTATTTGCAAGTTTTTTTGCAGCAATCATTTGCATATCTCTTGCCATAGGATCCTCATTCATATATACTGAAGAAAAATAGTTATTTAAAATGTCTGCTTTTTCCAGGTCTTCATTAGCTAATAAACCCAACTCTGTTTCAAGTGTACCTACACTTTCAATTTTTTGTTTTTTTAGAATTGATGTACTTGAAAAAAAATTTGGGGTTGGTTTTGCATTCTTTAGCTATCAATTTCTCATTTTCTAGTTTAGCCACTCTAATTGGCTTTTTGCAAGCCTTATTGGCTACCTTATATCTTAAATAGGATGCTGTTGATTTGTCTGATTTAAATGCTTTAAATGCCCTTTTCTTATTTTTAATCTCTTGCTTTACTTCTCTACTAAGCCACATTGGTTTTAATGTGTTTCTTTTATATTTATTAACCAATGGTACATACTGAGAAATGTACCTTTCTAATATTTGTTTGAATAGTTTCCATTTATTCTCAGTGTTTTTATCACTAAGGAGTTTATGCCAGTCGATATGTTGTAGAGCTGCCCTAACCTTATTAAAATTGGCTTTTTTTAAATTATATGTTTTAGTATACCCCACTTGCTTTTGCTTTTTTGAGTTTATTTCAAAGTTATTGAATGTTATTATTTGAGTTATTGTGATCACTATTTCCCAAATGCTCCCTTACTTGAATGTTGGTTAAAAGATCAACATTGTTTGTTATGACAAGATCCAGACAAGCATCCTTTCTAGTTGGTGCTTGTACCAGTTGTGACATAAAGGTGTAATTTAACACATTCAAAAACCTTATGCCCCTTGCTGAAGTACTAGTCCCTCTTTCCCAATTTATGTCTGGATAATTAAAATCTCTAATAATTAGCGTGTTACCTTGATTTGCAGCTTTCTCAATTTGCCCTAACAGCTGTTCTTCCTCAATAATATTTACATTAGGTGGTTTATAACATATCCCAACCAATAATTGATTTCCTTTTGTTTGCCCCAAGCAGATATCTACCCATAAAGCCTCCACCTTTTCCTCGTCACACTCCACATGCCTAAGATTTGACTTTAACTCATGGTTGACATATAAACATACCCCACCACCCTTCTTGTTTTTCCTATCCTTCCTAAATAACGTGTACCCATTTAAATTAACTGCCCAGTCATGTGTCTCATCCCACCATGTTTCTGTTATGCCTATTATATCATATTGTTTAGTGTATGCTATTGCCTCTAGTTCCCCCATTTTGTTATATAGGCTCCTTGCATTAGTAAGCATATATTTAATATTATCATGAGTCTTTTGTACTTTTTGTGAATTATCAATATTACATACCTCCTCTGTTCTGAGATTTCCCCTCCCCCCATCTCCACCCCCTTTGTTCTGAGCTAAAGCCCATCTCCTTTTCATCCTATCTCCATTTTCTAGATTGCTTTGACCCTCCTCCCCTACCATGTAAGTATGTAAGTTTAAAATCTCCTCCAACCTTCTAGCCATCCTATCCCCCAGCACAGCAGACCCTCTTCCGTTTGCAATCCATCATGACTATACAGGTTGTACCCAAGCGCAAAATCGTCTCAGTGCTCTAAAAACCCCAAACCCTCTTTCCTGCACCAAGAATTTAGCCACGCATTGACCTCTCTAATCTCCCGCTGCCTTTCTGCTGTAGCGCGCGGCACAGGTAATATTTCTGAAAAAATTACCTTGGAGGTCCTTTTCTTTAGCTTACTTCCTAGTTCCCTGAACTCATTCTTTAGGACCTTCCATTTTCCTCTGACTTTGTCATTGGTACCAATATATACCATGACAGCTGGGTCATCTCCTTTGGTGGGTTTTTATTGTTAAGTTACCTCGGGGACCAAGGCACCCCATTTATAAATTGTCTTGGTGGTGGCAGCATTAAAATGGTAATATTTATATTATTATTATTTATATTATTATAGTTAAGTGTGGGTGGTGTTAAAAAGGATTTTATATTTTGTTTGTGTTTCTAGTGCATACAAATAGTGAAGTTTAACCCTTTCACTACTACAACTATGTCACGCACACTCTTGAAGTAGGGTGCGTTCGTGACAGGAGCTCTGAAGGTAGTCAGCTGCAGACTCCCATCAGCTGCAGCCAGATCCAGGAAGTCACCTTGCTGTAATCAAAAGGTATAAAAGCAGTGGGGTTATTAACAATATGTAAATTACAATTTGTATGTGTGCCAGAGTGTATGTTTAGGTATGTGTTTGCCAGTGTGCATTGGTGACAGTGTGTTTATGTGTGTATCTGTGTGTGTGCCAGTGTGTGTGTGTGTGTGTATGTGTGTGACAGTGTGTATGTATTGGTATGTGTATCTATGAGTGTTAGTGTGTATCTCTTTGTGTGTGTGTGTGTGTGTGTGTATCTGTGTGTATGAGTGTATCTGTCTGTATGTGCCAGTGTGTATGTGTGTGTATGTGTGTGCCAGTGTGTGCATGTATCTGTGTGAGTATGTGTATCTGTGTGTATGCCAGTGAGTTTGTGTATGTATGTGTATCTGTCAGTGTTGGTGTGTATCATTGTGTGTGCCTTAGTGTATGTGTGTGACAGTGTGTGTATGTGTGCCAGTGTGTATCCTGTGTGTGTATGTGTAGGTTTGTGTGTGTTTGTAGTAATGTGTATGTGTGTGTATGAGCGTGTATCTGTGTGTAGGAATATGTTTGTATGTGGGCCAGTGTGTGTGTATCTGTGTATGTGTCGGTATATGTTTGTATATGGAATAGACAAAAGAATGGGGTAGAAAACCCACTCAGCAACAGTGGGTAGGGTCTACTCACATTCACAGATACCTCCTAATATAAACGTAACATAAACATAATAAGAACCTTTCTTGCAAGACAAAAAAACAATAAAAAATACTAAATACCCAAAAACCTAACACACCAAAACCGTGTGGTAATCGTGATAAGGTGAAAAAAAATCCTAGTTTAAAATACCCGGGTAACGGATTCCAAAAAGTTGATGGGATTTTATAGGGTTATAGAAGGCTAGTAATATATAAACCTACAAAGGATCAAGAAATGTGCCCAATTGACCCCCAAAACCACCAATGATATAGGAATCTAAGTATATTATAGTGCAAGGATGGACGACTAGTCCATAACCAATGTCTATTAGTAGTTGTAACAATTATTAACTTAATAGAATGGATGGTGCTTACCAGTAGTGGTGGCACCGATATTAGAATGCCCCGTAGGATAGTACACTGCTTGCAAATGCTCATCAAGGGTATGTAATGCTAGAGAACCTCCATAAGTTATAGGATATGTAATGCTAGAGAACATCCGTAAGTTATAGGGTACACGTAAGAGACAGTAAGAACAAACCGGTTTTGTTGGAAGCTGCTAGTGGCTAGGTGCGCTTATAAGAATACCTGTTAAGTCAAAAACAGAGAGCCCCCCATAATTTCCTCACATAGTAGAGTCAGCTCATTATAGATACAGTAAACCCCCTCTATCTTTTAAAATATAAAGTGAAACGGACTAAGAGTAGTGTAACCACACATCTTAAATACAATTGTGCCAAGTGGGTAGTCACTCAGCCCGAGAATATATGAGGGGTATCTGTGGAGCAGTGTAGGGAGTAGGGTATATCGACAGGTAGTCACATAAATAAGCAACACCCTAGTATGCCCTAGACTAACTATCTAACTCGAAGGCAATGCCAGGCATTACTAACTGCTGTTTCGAAGGCAGCCTCATAGTATCCCTAAAATGTCAAGTGAAGTTTCAAGCAAAAATTTGTTTAAAGTAAAGACATGTGTAAGCCCAGGTAAAGTTAAAATAAAGTAAAATTAAGTCTAGCAAAGTCGGCATCGGCATAAAAAAGCTTGACGCGCGTTTCAGCATTTCCATACACCTTTGTCAAAAGCTTAATATCAATTTAGTATGTTTATATATGTGTGTGTATCTGTGTGTATGTATATGTATGTGCTTGTGTCAGAGAATGTGCATTTGTTTGTATGTGTGCCAGTGAATGTATGTGCCTGTGTAGGTATGTTTGCATTTGTGTGTGTGCCAGTGCATGTGTATCTGTGTGTGCCAGTGTATGTGTCTTTCTGTGAAGGTATATGTTTGTATCTTTGTATATGTGTTTCTGTAGGTATATGTTTGTATTTGTTTGTGTCAGTGTGGGTATATGTTTGTATCTGTGTGTTAGGTTATTTCTTTGTCACTGTTGTGTAAATGTTCATACATCCCAGAATTCAAACATAAAAACTATGTATAACACTATACATAAATAGACCTCTTCATTTTACACACACATACTCCATAAATAAACATGCTTACATCGCTGCAAAATTATTTGGAGCTGGGGGTGGAAAAATAATTTCTTACACCAGAGCTCTATCTGCATTAGTTCTGCCACTGATTCTAACCTTTACATACAGGGCCACCCCTTCCCTCCCTTGCCTTCTCTGTCTTTTCTATGTAAAGAGTTCCCCAGTATTGCTATGTCACAGTATTTTTTCTCATTATACTATGTCTCAGTAACCACCTTACCTTCTTTAGCATTCTTAGTCAAGACCATCTGTCACCTTGAATTTTATAGTTTATGTTCTTGACCATTCTTAGTCAAGACCATCTGTCGCCTTGAATTTTATAGTTTGTTCTACTCACTACCATTCTTAGTCAAGATCATCTGTCACTTTAAATTTTATAGTTTATGTTCTACTCACTGTAGAACAAACCCCTCTGACCTCTAACTGTCCTTCAGTTTTGAATTAAACACTGATTTTACCTGATTTTAATATTTTGCGTGCTCTTTGATGATTGCATAATTAATGTGCTATTTTTAATCTTTGTCATGCAAAATAGCAAAGTCTAAAGAAATTTAGGTTTCACACTTACTAAACCCATTAGTTGATATAAATCCATTAAAGGGACAGCATTAAAAAAAATATTTAGAGGTATATGAGATTTTAGCTTGCAATATCTGCAGATGTATATTGTTTCAAACACTGTGACTGAAGCTATTGAAGATAACAGATCAGCAGTGCTTTGTGTACTTTACCATTGCTGTATCCTTGTGAGAGTAAGGAGTAAGAGACAGTCAGAGTCATTGATCCCAGGGTGCGACTGCTTAGGATTTGGCTATTAATGTCTCTAACTTTTGTCAATTGATCCAGATAGCCTGGTGGCATTGATTCTAGGGTGAAGCTGCTTATGCTTAGGTCCCTGCTGTTAATGCAGAGCAATTGCCATTATAGATCAAATCCCACAAATTACACCCAAATTGTGTCTCCTGAAGAAATTCCCAGAGGGTTTACCTAAGGTTAACATTATGTGAGGTCATCTATCAATTTCCTCTTCTTCAGCTTTTCCCATGTACTGGAAGTCTGACACCATTCCATCTAATACATAGGTCTTGCATAGCATATTCAAATCAAAGCATTGTAAACTAGCCTTTAGGACTCCCTCTGTGCTTTTAGAATCGCTGAGACAAGATTGGACGAGCTGGAAAAGGGAAGTCAAAGGATGTTTTGGCTTATTAATATCTTTTACACCACATCCAACCAAACAGAACTATATGCAAATTATAACCCAATTCATATAAATGAGCATTGAAATTGTTTTAAAACATTTTTTACAAATAATTTATCTTTTATTTAATATAAGGCTTTTTTTGTGCATTCTTTTTTGTTTTTTGACAAAATACATATAAAAGGACATTACAATACAATACCATATAATTAATTAATTGAGTCGTTTATCATGTTTTTATGTTTTAACTCCTCTCTTTTTATCCATTTATGGAACAGAACAAGAACAAAACATTTTTCTTAAAAAAAAACACCATTTGTTTACAGACATACATTTATAGACATTGTTCTCAAACAATTATTTATCCTTTCTATTTGGGAGACATCGCTCATCATTTATAATTTGGAGAACTCTGCTTTTCTCCCTTATTTTTCTTATTTATGGATAGCTGATGAAAGTCTGCTGTGACAGACTGAAACGTTGATTTTTTTTATTTTGGAAGCTAATAAAAGTTAATTTTTATTTATATAAAGTCCTGGGAGTGCTACCTTACTACATTTATATATATATATAAACATGAATATATATATATATATATATATATATATATATATATATGATAAAAAATGTATATTCTCACCCCTCCTGGGTAGTATGTTTATTCCTCATTCTCCGGCCCTCTACCAGAGGCCTGGTAGTTTGAGGGTTCTGTGCAGTATCTTAGCTGTCTTTGAACTGCACTTTTCTGGACAGTGATCTCAGATGTCCCACCTGGAATCTATTAAAGTCACTCCCCTAACTTGGTAGTCAAAGCTCCAAGTGCTACTATCACAACTGGGACTACTACTTTGTTCACTTTTCACATCCTTTCTAGCTCTTCTTTCAGTCCTTGGTATTTCTCCAAATTCTCATGTTTCTTCTTCCTGATGTTATATAGTCCAAAGGGTTTTGCCACACCCACCACGACTGCAGTCTTCCATTCCTTGTGTACCATACGATGTTGGGTTGGTTGGCCAGCACTTGCTTGTCTGTTTGGATCTTGAAGTTCCACAGGATCTTAGTCCTGTCATTCTCAACTACCATTTGTGGTATCTCCCATCTGGCAGGTGTTTTGGTAACCAATTCCAGCAACTTGGTTGTGACTCTCTGTGTATGCTGTTCCTGCTAACATCTTGCATCCGGCTACTAGGTGCTTTGTACAGTCTGCACCTTGGGTCTTGTATGGTGTGGTAGACTCCAGCTTCTATGTATTTGGTGCTGAGTGCCTGTTCCTGTGCTGCTAGGATTAGTGCCTCAGTGCACTCTTTCAGTCCTGGCTTTTCCAACCGCTGGTAGGATTTTTTCATGTGAGTCACATCCACTATCTGCCTGTTGTAATCCCCATGAGGAGGTTTGTCTTTCTGAGGAACCTTCTCTTTTCTGCATCCTCTATCTGTTGTTGTCTCAGGCATTCCCTTAGCACTTCATCTGTGGGAGCCATTTTTGTGATATACTTGTGGATGCTCAGTGTTTCATCCAGGACTGTGGCCTTGACACTCATCCGGCCCAGACCCCCTTCCTTCTGGCTGGTGTAAAGTCTCAGGGTGATGGATTTCAGGTGAAATCCTCCATTCATAGTAAATAGTTTCCAGTTCTTGACATCCATAGTGATCAGTCCTTCTCTTGGTAAGGTTATAATTCCAGCGTGGTACCTGATGACCAGTTGTGTTGATGGCTTGGATCTTGCTCTTGCCATTGAGCTGGGACTTCAGGATCTGTCTGACTCTTTGGAGGTACTTGAATGTTGCTATCCTCCTTGCCTATTCCTCATTGTTGCCAGGCATTTGTGGTACCCCCAGGTACTTGTAGATGTTCTCTACATCTTAGATTTTGCCTTCTGGAACTTCAACTCCTTCTATCCTGATCATCTTCCCTCTTTTTGATATCATCTGCCTGCACTTCTCTAGTCTGAACAACATTCTGATGTCCTTGCTGTATATCCTAGTTAGGATTATTAGTGAGTCAATGTCCCGCTTATTCTTGGCATATAGCTTGATGTCATCTCTGTAGAGTAGGTGGCTGATGATAGCTCAACCTTTGAACCTGATGATGTGGGTAAGGGGCCTGAGGCCTATGCAGAACAGCATTGGAGATAGTGCATCACATTGGTATATGCCACATTTCATGTTCACTTGTAAGATAGCTCAGTGAGCTAATGCATCATCACTCAAATCTGTTCTCTAGAATGTGTTCAACCCTTGGGTTGCTGGTTCAAATCCTGGCAGGGTTGACTCAGCCCTTCATCCTTCCAAGGTAGATAAAATGAGTACCATTAAATTGGGCAATAGTAACAGGCTGTAGATGTTGGGCTAAGGTACCATACCCAGGATGTACTTGAAAATAGAGTAATCTGAATGTACCTTTCCTGGTTAAATACTTTGTTATTATTATTATTATTGTCCTGGAATTGACATCTAGAGATTAGAGATGTCGCAAACTGTCCGCGAACATGGATGCTCTCCAGGAGGTGGGAGGGTCTGCCAGAGATTGGCTGGGATGTGTCAGCTAACCAGAGTTTGTGGCGAATCGTTCGCAGGAAGTTTGCGAATGGTTCGCAACATCTCTACTAGAGATGTTTTCAACTTGCCATTGAAGTCAAAGTCTAAAGACAAAACTGTAGTTGCAGAAGCAGAGTCAGCTTGGTCTATGAATTTGACAACCATCTTAACAATAACTTGGCCCTTCCACTGGCACTGTAGATAACTCTAACTTAAGTGCTTTTGTGTTTTATGATCAAGATGATCAAGTGAAACCAATGAACTTCTTGCCTTTCCCAATGTTATCCGCTAGTTCTTGTAGTCTCTCCAAGAAGTAGCAAAGGAAAAGCTTAGCTGAGTATAGTTTCTCTATGACATCTGAGAAAAGCACTAAAAAATAAGTAGAGCAGAGCAGTGGTGTATCCTGGTTTTGTGCTGCCCTAGGCAGGACAAAACTCAGGAGCCCCCCCCCCCGCGCCACCCCCACCCAACCCTTCCCCCCCGCCCCACGTTCTAAATACACACACACACACACAGTCACACACAAACACACACACACACACACAGTCGGACACAAACACACACACACACACAGTCAGACACATACACAGTCAGACACAAACACAGTCAGACACAAACACACACACACACACACACACACACAGTCAGACACAAACACACACACACAGTCAGACACAAACACACACACACACACACACACACAGTCAGACACAAACACACACATACACACACAGTTAGACACACACACAATCACTCATATTAACACTTTTTTTTTTAATTTAACCCCCCCCCCAACCTCCTTACCTTTGGGAATGCTGGGGGGGTCTCTTTCTCCCTGGTGGTCAAGTTGCTGCCGGTTGGCTGGGCGGGCGGCGCTGGCTGCTGTGCGGGTGGCTGGCGAGGGAGCTCTTCCTCTGAGCACTCTGCTCAGCTCCCTCGCGTGCCGCATAGTGAGGCTGGGAGCCGGAATATGACGTCATCTTCCGGCTCCCAGCCTCACTCTGCGGGTGGCACACGAGGGAGATGAGCAGAGTGCTCAGAGGAAGAGCTCCCTCGCCAGCCGCCCGCAGAGTAGCCAGCGCCACCCGCCCAGCCCGGCGTGTCTGTTAGCTGCGAGGCAAACAAGGCATTTGCCCTGGGCATCTGGGGGGCGGCGTATTTTGCCGCCCCCTGAAAAATGCCGCCCAAGGCAAATGCCTTGTTTGCCTCGTGGCTAATACGTCCCTGGAGCAGAGTATCAAAGTATTGAACACAATGCTTGGTCTGAATCTGGTGATAATATTGCTTTTTCCCCAACCACTGTAGACATTTATGTAAGACTGTCTACGAATAAACTCAGCTCTGAGCTCAAGGAATTACAGAAGGAGAGTCTGCAGAGAATAGGCAGCAGCCCACTATTTTATGTATGACTAGTCATCCTGCATCTTCCTCATGTTCATCTCCATCTACTTTTGAATCACATCATTTGATGGAGAATGTTATAACATCATCTGCCACAGGTAGCTCACCCACTTTTATTGTTGTTACCTGTGACGGACTGCCTGGCACCCCGACTTGGTACCTCTGTCAAGCTCGCTTCCTAGCTCTCCTCTAGGAGTGCTTCAGCCCCTAGCCGCCACAGCTTGGCTGGGGTCTCTCTGTCACTTCCCCCTCTGGAACAGGGTCCTGGATACAGCTTCAAGTGATTTATTTCTCCTGCAGACAGTATAGCTGATCCACCCAAACACTAGCCCAGACTGAGTAAAGGGTGTAAAGGAACTGGTTTATTATGGCCAAGTTGCCTACTTTTATACACATCCCCCAGCATGGGGTCTCCATTCAATGCAATACAAGCCCGTCCCATAATTCTCTGTGCCTGGGATATAATTGCATTAAAGACCAGTAAGCTAATCATCTCCCAGGAACAGAGAGGCAAACATAAAAATATAAAACATAAAAATACTCTAAAATACCATAAAAATATATAATAACCACAGAAATAATACATCCACAAATAGCCCCAATCTGAGCGCCCAAGTTCTCCAAATAGCGCTCAGATCCATGGAGTGTATGAGAAACACCACTGTGTTAAAATTCTGGCATATATAAAGTGACAAAGACAAATAGACATTAACATAGTGGGTTTCATTAATCTTAAACAGTTTATATTGTTCTGGTAAAAAAGAGGACCATTTTCTCTTACAAATTAATTTGCTTAATGTAGGTTCTCTGTTTCTTTTTCAAGGGTTTATAATCTGTTAGTTCATTTATACAATCATTCATAATCCAAACAGAAAAAAATATAAAATATTAAAGGTTGTCCTGTCTGAAATAGAGATGTGCAGTTATTAATTTAAGTTTTATTATAAAAATAATATTAAGAAAAAAAAGAATAAAATAAGTTTGGTTTAGTATGACAGGTGCACCCCCCTGCATAATGTGTTTTTTTATCTGATCGATTTTGTTTATGGATTTTAGATATTCAGTATATTTAAGAGGTGCAGCAGTTAGATTATTGAGCATTACTGGACAGAGATAGTTCAGTTCACGTTGTCTATATCTTCTTATATAATTTAATTTTGCATGCATTTTTATAAAAAAAGTCCTCCATTTGGCACTAAAATTTGATCTGAAAGGTTATTTCTGGCCACATGGGTGATCTGGATATTTTCCAGTTTCTAGCTATTATAAGTTTAGTTGCCATTAGACTATGTGTTAGTAAAATTCTTTGTATGACTTGGGAAATCAAGATGAAACAGAAAGGTTTGAGGGGATAGTGTTTGTTCTAGACTACCAAAAGCTATAAGTATATATTTCCCATTACATGGGGTACAGCGTACAGTGAGGGAAAAAAGTATGTGATCCCCTGCTGCTTTTGAACGTTTGCCCACTGACAAAGAAATTATCAGTCTATAATTTTAATAGTAGGTGTATTTTCACAATGAGAGACAGAATAACAAAAACAAATCCAGAAAAATGCATGTCAAAAAAGTTATACATTGATTTGCATGTTAATGAGTGAAATAAGTATTTGATTCCCTATCAATCATTAAGATTTAAGGCTCCCAGGTGTCTTTTATAAAGGTAATGAGCTGAGATTTGGAGCACTCTCTTAAAGGGAGTGCTCCTAATCTCAGCTCGTTATCTTTATAAAAGACACCTGTCCACAGAAGCAATCAATAAATCAAATTCCAAACTTTTCACCATGGCCAAGACCAAAGAGCTGTCCAAGGATGTCAGGGACAAGATTGTAGACCTATACAAGGCTGGAATGGGCTACAAGACCATCGCCAAACAGCTTGGTGAGAAGGTGACAACAGTTGGTGCGATTATGCGCAAATGGAAGAAACTCAGAATAACTGTCAGTCTCCCTCGATCTGGTGCTCCATGCAAGATCTCATCTTGTGGAGTTTCAATGATCTTGAGAACAGTGAGGAATCAGCCCAGAACTACACAGGAAGATCATGTTAATGATGTCAAGGCAGCTGGGACCATAGTCACCAAGAAAACAATTAGCAACACACTATGCTGTGCAAGACTGAAATCCTGCAGCGCCCGCAAGTTTCCCTGCTCAAGAAAGCACATCTCCAGGCCCATCTGAAGTTTGCCAATGGCATCAACTCAACTTGCCGTAGTTGGAGGAGGTGGAATGCTGCCTATGACCCCAAGAACACCATTCCCACCGTAACACATGGAGGTGGAAATAGTATGCTTTAGGGGTGTTTTTCTGCTAAGGGGACAGGACAACTGCACTGCATCAAAGGGACGATGGACGGGGCCATGTCCGTCATATCTTGGGTGTAATGAAACCGCTTGGCACCCCGACCGGGTACCTTCCATTGACGGATGCTCCTAGTGCTTTCCGAAGGCTCCAAGCACTCCACCTGACACCATAACCACTACAGACCCCACAAACTTGGTTGAGGTTTCGCAGTCTCCACCCACTCTGGACCCTAGACCAGGGTCCAGCTTCCAGTAGGTCGACCTCTCCGAATTCCAGAGAGCAGGAACAGGAACAAGAACAAGCTCTTACAAAAACTCTGGGGAGTATAGTGATTATAGCAATCCCCAGAGTGTAGGCAGTTCTCCAATCCCCCAAACATGAGCCGAAACTTCATAATGGTACAAGATGATCTGTTTAAAGTGAACAAAGGCATTTCTTTTATACACATTTTCAGGCCAGAGGCACACCCCCTGGACCTGGTGGTAAACTGGGACAAAAGGGACACAAACCAATGGTAACAATAATTAACACAGTAACACTACCACATACACAGTAAAATACCTCCCCTCTATCCTGGATATAATTGGCTTAAGCGGCTGTAGTAAAGTCAATTATCTCCAGGTACAGAAAATATTAAGTTAAAACTGTAGCAAAAACACATTAAAATACATAACTATGTTTCACAGTACTGAACCCCCACATATCCCCAGATAGCTTGGATCTGAGCACCCAATATATCCGAACAGCGCTCAGATCCCACGAACATAGTCAAATTGCCATGGGGTTCAAGTGTCTATGGAGGTCTATGGGGGTCTCTTTTGACCGACCGCAGCATGGCTTTCCTGCCCAAAACAGTTCCACAGAATTTGGCTTTGCGGCCGGTCTATTTCCCATGTTAAAGTCAGTTCGAATAGACGAATGGCAATCGTTCGAACGGTGTTCGACTCCAGTCGAATGAGTTGAAGTCTGGAGAAGGTAAAGTTCAGCGGTGCCGTTGCTTGTCCGATTTGAGTTCCATGAACTCGACAACCAAACACCGCTGAACACGTTCGACTAAAATGGCCACGTGTTCGTATGTCGAATGGCGGCCACTTCGACTACTTCGACTACTTCGACACTTTGGCTGTATCTGAAGTGCCACTTCAAAGGTGCAATGCTGTTCCCATATAATTTAAAGTATGTTAAAATCCAATATGCCCAAATATAGTGTTTAAAGGGCAATACAGGGGCCATAGTCACAGGGCAAGAGGCTGGCAACCAAATCCCCCTCCAAAAACTCAAGGAAAACTCACAGGCAAGGGGGAGTTTGTCACATTGGGTGAGAACCTCCTTCCCTCAGTTATGGCATTGAAAATGGGTCATTGATGGGTATTCTAGCATGACAATGACCCAAAACACACAGCCAAGGCAACAAAGGAGTAGTTCAAGAAGAAGCACATTAAGGTCCAGACAGTAATCCCATAGAAATTCTGTGGAGGTTGCTGAATGTTCGAGTTGCCAAACAACAACCTTGAAACCATAATGATTTGGAACGGATCTGCAAAGAAAAGTGGGATAAAATCCCTCCTGAGATGCGTGCAAACCTGGTGGGCAACTACAAGAAACTTCTGACCTCTTTAATTGCCAACAAGGGCTTTGCCATCAAGTTGAAGGGGTCAAATACTTATTTCACTCATTGACATGCAAATCAATGTATAACTTTTTTGACATGCGTTTTTTTTTCTTATTTTTTTTTTATTCTGTCTCTCACTGTTAAAATACACTTACCATTAAAATTATAGACTGACCATTTCTTTGTCAGTGGGCAAACGTTCAAAATTAGCAGGGTATCAAATACTTTGTTTCCTCACTGTACCTACTGTGACAGACCCTCTGTCCTTGATTTTTAAAATTTATACATTTTGTTTGTCTACCCGTTCAAATGGAATACAACCTGCCTTATTTTATCATTGGCCGTTCGAATACGGAAAGAACTACCAAACGACCAACCACCCAAACCTGGAGTGTGGCGCTTATTAACCTCATTGATCTTATTATCACCTCTAAAACCACAAACACCCTAACATTCTAAGCGGTCGACTGGGTGGTTGGAGTCCGTATGCACGAACACAAGGGGGCGGCCATCCTGGGATACGAATGCGGCCAGCGGTGTTTTGTCATTGAGTGCATGGAACTAAAATCGGACACTCAATGGCATGAACACCGCTGGTACTTCCACTCCCTGTTAGGTTCTATGGAATTGCACAAATGGAGCGCCGTTTGGTAGACACAATCTACTGAACCAACTACACTCACTACCTATGTGCATGAATGGTTCAGTTTGAACATTACTTAGACTGGTCGAAATAGACCGGCCGCATAGCCTGATCCTCTGGAACTATTTTGGGCATGAAACCATGCATGCGGTCAGTCAAAAAGAGAATTCCAGCTAACTTTTGAACCCCGAAACCGATCTGGGTGATTTTTAAGTATGTTGTTCCCCCTGCTCAGGACTATCAGGGGATGAATGTTTTATGGGGTTCTCGTATGCTTTTGAGGTGTTTTCAAAAATATGGAATAACTTGTCTTTTTCGTTTGGAGATAATTGAGTTGATACAGTAATTAACTCAATTGTCTCCTAAGCAGGGGGGAGGGATTGTGTATTCTGTATGGGAGTGTCTCAATGTAAAACTTGTTTTTTATTGGTTTGTTCACCTTATGTCCCTGTGTTTAACAAGGTCCACCTGGGTGTCACCCTTGTTGGGAAATCTGCATAAAAGGCCAGTGTGCCTCCATTAAAATTCAGATTTTACTTTACCCTCAATATAGAGTATTATCTCTTTTTGGGGGAAACTGCTATAAAGCTATCACTACTAGCTCTTGTAAGAGCTTCTCCACTTGGAAGGCTACCTGAAATGCTGTAATACCCCTCACACTTGGGAGAAGGACGCCCTTCCGGCAGTAGAAACCCCTCTTCTCATTGGTGTAACTGCTACACCTACACACTCTTTTTAAGTTTTTTTGATTGGATAACTGCAATATTTGAGTTTGGATTTCAACTTTGTTGAATGGGTAAGGCAGTTGCTAAGTGACAGGCAGCAGAGGGTTGTAGTCATTGGAGTATATTTGACACAAGGTAGGGTTCCTCAGGGCTCTATTACTTGATGTACTTGGACCCATTCTCTTCAATATTTTTATTTCTGATATTGCAGTCTTGATGGTAAGGTATTTTATTTTGCTGATGATACAAAAAATTACAACCTGATTGATGTTCTAGGAGGGATAAGCTAAATTGCAAATGATTTAGGTATGCTAGAAAAATGGTCAGAGGTATGGCAACTGACATTTAATGTGGATAAGTGCAAGATAATGCACGTAAAAACCAGGGCAGAGTACATAATATTTGACAGAGTCCTAACCTCGATGTGGCGTGCCGCCTGGCACCACGACTGGTTAAGATGATCTCAAAAAAAGTATGGCATGGCTATTATTCTCTCCAAAGATTTAAAATCTGCCAATTGATGCTTCCTAGTGCTCACCGAGTACTTCTAAGCACTCCACCGGACACCATAACCACCGTAGTCTCCACTTCCAGTGTTACAGCTTTTCTGGGGTCTCGCCCCCCTTGGACCCAAGACCAGAATCCAGCTTTCAGTGGGTAGACCCCTGCTAAGTCAGAGAAGATGAAGTGATTATAATCCTACTGAGTATAGTAGTATAGCATTCCCCAAAGTGAATATAGCTGCCCCCCCACACATGAGATAAGACTCTATGTTGAGGGTAAGCAGGAACTTGTTTAATGGCATCCACAACTGGCCTTATATGCAGGTCCCCATGCAAGGGGATTACTCTGACATATTCCAGGGGCATTCCCCACCGGACCTGAGAGGGAAATATGACAAAGCAAACACTTTACTTACATTGGCTTTCAGGTCCAGGACACTCCCACACAAAACAAGGTAATCCCTTCCCTGTGTCTGAGAGATAATTGAGTCAGGAACAGTACTAAATGCAGTTATCTCCAGGCACAGAAAACATACATTTTAACAACCTCCTAAAAATACCCCTAAAACATGTGAAAACCCCACAAAGTTACATCCCCTGAAAGCCCTGATCTAGGGGACCAACATATCCAAAAATCACCCAGATCGGTTCTAGGGTTCAGGATTTCCATGGAGGTTATAATTTGACCGACCGCACATGAGGCTCCGCCCAAAACAGTTCCAGGGAATTAGGGCTAATGGTCCGTCTCTCTTTCTGGAGTACAAAAGTACATAAATCACATAAGTTTTTAAATGGCTCATTGTCTATTGGCAAGAGGCTGGCCAGCAGGCCCCTCCAAGAGCCCGTGAGAGAGTTTAAGCATGAATGGGATAGGCATAAGGCTATTCTAGATATAAGAGACTAATACATGTTTTAAGAAAATTGAGCAGACTAGATGTGCCGAATGGCTCTTATCTACCATTACATTCTATGTTTCTATGTTGTGGAACTAAATAACAGGCTGGTGGTGGTATGGTTAAGATGATCTCAATCAGTGCTTAACATATTAACTCTCCTGGTAAAAGGGCCCCCTATAAGACACAATGTTAAGAGAGAGGGTGCATATTAGTTTAATGCAGGAGATCCATTGGATTAAGAATAAGCTACCTTGGAAATTTAGTAAATTTCTCACCTGCTATTTGACCTTTTTAGAGAGTAAAAAAAGTATGGAATGGCTATTATTCTCTCCAAAGATTTAAAATTCCAATGACAGTACCAAAAATTAGACACATCGGGGAGGTTCATTATTTTAATAAGACAAATAGATGGGATAGACTATACATTGGTAAATATTTACCTGCCTAATAAAGCTCCAGTCTAAACTACAACTAAAATCTTTTTTGTGGATGGCAGGAAATTTCAATTGTTTGGCAGACCCTGTGTTGTATAAATAGCTAGGCTGACAAAAATATGGTTAAACAAGTTTTTTGATAGCTTATTTCACCAAAACATTTATAATTTGACACATAGATCAATACCTCAAATACCGGTTCTGCTGCAAGAATATAAAGGATCATAGGCAATATTCGCCTGATAAATTCTATTAAGATGAATATCATTAGAGATAATATTTGGTCGGCTCCCGACATACTAGTAGTGGAATTAAAGGATACAAATAAGAGATCATCCCCACCATGGAGATTGAGTGATATTCTCTTAAATTTAACATAGTTTACATCAAGCATGTCAAACCCAATGGCTAAGATGGGCCAAATAAACAAGGTTTAAATTTACGTGGCCAAAAAAAACACAAAACTTCAGTTTTCGTATAAACGTAGGTTTATTTCAAAAAGTACACTATAAAAAAAAGTCACCTAACTGACATTGGACGTCCTCACGCTAATAGGTCTTCAAAGTAAACAAAAGAGCAAATTTATTTTAAGGAGACGTCCATTTGCATATAACCAATGTTTCAGTCCTCTTTAATCCAATGCCTCCAAATCCAATACACTGCCCACAATTCCAATATACTGCCCACAAATCAAAAACACTGCCCCAAAATCCAATACACTGCCCCTCCCTCCACTCTTATACACTGCCCCATCTCCCCTACTCTAATACACTGCCCTGTCATCTAATACACTACCCCCCAAACAAATGCAATGCCCCCCAAACTATTACACTGCTCCCCCAAACTATTACAGACCTTCTGCAGCTCCTCCCACTCTAATATACTGCCCCTCCTTCATCCACTCTAATACACTGCCCCATTTCCCCAATCTTATACACTGACCCTTAATCTAATACACTGCCCCCCTCACTCTAATTGAATACACTGCCCCCACTCCCACCAGTGTAATTTAATACACTGCCCCCCTACCTTCCCCAATTTAATACACTGCCATCTTCCTCCCCCAATTTAACACACTACACAGGAAGGTCCTCCAAGCCCCTCTTCCCCTACCTTAAAATGAGATGCCCATCCTCCAGCCCTGGTCTTCTCTTCTTAAGCAGGCCAGACGCTCCTCTGGCACTGCAAGCAGGAGGGAAGGGGGAGTGATTGGCCTGCTCTGCAGAGAGTCAGCGACTATGTGCACTGTAGTGCCACCGCCATCCGGCAGCAGGTGTTGACTAATGTTTAGCGCTCTCGCAGCTGCCGGAGCACGCAATTGGCCATGGCAGGGCAGACAGGAGGTCTTGCGGCTGCTCACAGCCACAGCAGAAAGCAGTCCCAGGGTAGGCGGGCCACAAAGATATTCATTGTGTGCCACAAGTTTGACATGCTTAGTTTACATTAACTGGGTGTCTAATTTTTTTCTTTACAGAAAATACATTAGAGGAGGTCTCGATTTAATGAGTAGGAGTGGATTGCCAGCCGATCAGGGCTTTATATTCAACACTTTCCCCTCAAAATGTAGGCCATGATTTTGTACCAATTGGTTTTGGATTGCTAATGGAACCAGCCTTCCCACTCGCCCCTTTGCTGCATATTTTATCTATTGAACCTCTCGCGATCAACATGAGAAATAATCCCTTGATTAAGGGATTTACTTTAGTGGAAAGTGAAGTCAAGATTTGCCTCTATGCTGATTATATTCTCATATTGATAACATACCCAAACATATCCTTACCTAACCTTATTGGGGCATTTAAGAGATACAGTAATATATTGAAATTAAGAAATTGAAGAATATTAAAATAAAAAAAAACCTTCAAGCACTGAAGAAAGTATAATTTTATTTGGACAACCAATGAAATTCACTACTTAGGGATACTTATCACTTTGAATCCCAGGGTAACTATAGAGACTAATTTCTAGGGCTTATGAATAAAACTGATACATTTGTAAAGGAATGGAAATTTTATGACATATCCTGGTGGGGTAGGATAAATACAATTAAAGCATATATTTAACCAAAATGGGTATATTTATTTCAAATGCTCCCTTTGTCAGTCTCAAAATACTGGTTAAATATGACACAAGCCAGTTTTACAAACTGTATCTGGAGGGGCAAAAGATTCAGAATTAAACCCAGATATTGGCCAGGAATGGCCACAAGGGAGGAATTGAATATCCATTATTTAGCAACACCTATCAGGCTTATATGATTTGCACATATTTAAAACTGCAACTAAAAGAGTCAAATAAACAACCATGGTCCAGGCTTTAAGCAAATAGAGCTAGAATAGATGATCTTGCACTTCTGCTATAGAGTGATATCGGGACTAACAAATGTATTATTCTTGTGGACAATTCCTTAGTCCTTTATCAAACACTGAAGGAGTGGCAGAATTTACAGAAATAATTTAATATAGATAAAAATCTATATTAGGGGGCAAGCATTAAGCATTTAGAGCTAGTTATGTTTGAGCTAAATCTCAGAAACTGAAAAAAATCTAAAGACTATCCTATTAGGGAACTTCATTGTTCTCATATGCTCCCTTTAGAGGAATTGAAGCAAAATATGAATCCCCCTCACCAAGAGATTTTTAGATATTTACGTTTCTTATATTTTACATATTTTTAAAAGTTGGATACGGAACTAGGGAACCTATTTAAAAACATTTTTAATGGTGCAAAGCAATGTATTCTAAGACTAAGGAGTTGTTGAAATTGAATGTGTCCTAATTTAATCCATTAGCCTTGAGGAAAAAGGAAAGTGACATAGAAACATAGAAACATAGAATGTGATGGCAGATAAGAACCATTCAGCCCATCTAGTCTGCCCAATTTTTTAAATACTTTCTTTAGTCCCTGGCCTTATTTTATAGTTAGGATAGCCTTATGCATATCCCACTCCTTTACTGTGTTCACCTCTACCACTTCAGATGGAAGGCTTTTCCATGCATCCACTACCCTCTCAGTAAAGTAATACTTTCTGCTTTTATTTTTTTTAAACCTTTGCCCCTCTAAGGAAGATAAAAAAAACATTTCCACTGTTTTAACATACTTGAAACGCAAGTCAAAGTTATGCACAGATGGTATTTGGTGCCAACAAGATTATATAAAATATCACCTTTAAATTCTTCTGTGTGTTAGAGATGCTCCTTACAGTAGGGGTCCATGACACATATATGGTGGAGTTGTTCTTAGATTAAACAGTTTTTGGACTCAGCTTTTTAAAATTATTATTTAAGTGGTGGGCATGACCTTGGATAGGCAACCAGAAATTGTCTTGTTACATTGTATTAGGGCTATCATATCTATAAAATCATGATGATTCACTAACTTGTGGCATGAAAGGCCCTAATTGCCAGACATTGGAAACAAGAGATTACCCAAAGTAAAACCCAATTTAAAAAACAATTTATATTCCAATTGGAGATGGAGAACGGTATACAAATGAGTAATGTTCACCCCAATCACACGTACATCAACATATATAGTGAGCCTATAGAATCAGTCTTCAAAGTTTAAAACAAGTGGGGGGAGGGGGGAGAAAAGAAAGACAGGGTAAGGAAAAACAAAAGAAAAAAGGCCTTGATTTGAGATATCTTTGACTATAGGAGCACCACATATAAGACTGAGATTAACTGCAGTTGTGATTTCCACAACCGCAACGGCTATTGTTCTTATGTTTTGATTTGTAAATATGTTTTATATGCCATTCATATAATTCAGGGTGATCATGAGATTCTGTATATGTATTTTAGCATTGTCTCTATGTATTTTTGTTAAAATTTGGCAATAAAAAATATTTTGGGGAAACCAAAAGTTTTCTTCTTTTTTCAATAAGCATAACAGGCACCAATTACTGACTACATTTCCAATGCTAGATGCTAAATTTTATTAGAGAAGCAGTGATGTAATGTGTCATTCAAGCATGATACAGGAATGAGAAATTGTCATGGCTGCACTACCCAACTTAAAAGTATAGGTCAGGAATATGTAGACAGAAACAACATATAACTGGATCTTAGAATGGCTGGGTTTAACATAAAAAAATAAAATAAAAAAAATAAAGCACATATGTAAAAAAAAACTAGGCAAGATCAGGATACTAGAAATATGGAAATATGATATAACAAGCTGGATCAGGACTACAGAGGTCAGAAGATTTAGTAAACAAGCCAAAATCAAATAACCAGAATATAACGCACTATATGAGGAACCATGAGGAAACCATGACAGAGCACTGACTATGGAACTAAAACTTTATTGAAATACTGAGGTGAACACAGATTGGTCCACATCACCCTTCAACCCCAAAAGGTATGGTAATGGGGTTGCAGTGATAACATGGCACTGCCACCACAGAAAATTACGCTAAGCGTCATATCAGTATTAGCAGAGTGGCACCGCAAGCATACAAGCCTGAAAGTATTGGTCTCCCAATCTGTGCATTTGGTGCTATCAGCAAGCCTGAAAGCATTAATTTCTTGATCAGTACATTCTGGAAGTCTGAATGCGAGCACTGATCAGGAAGAAAGAAGAGAATGAAAAGGTACCACTTGCCAATTGACGTGCACAAGAAAGCTGGAGTCGTGTGACTATCAGCTAAATACTGCAACAGAAGCACACTCACTCAATATACATGTAATGTCTTTATTCTGATGTGGAAAGACATGTATATCACAGGCATGATTAACCCCTTAGTGACCAGACCACTTTTCAATTTTCTCACCATTTGAGACCAGGGTTGTTTTTAAATTTCTGCTGTGTTTGTGTTAACTGTAATTTTCCTCTTACCCATTCACTATACCCACACATATTGTATACCATTTTTCTTGCCATTAAATGATCTTTTTTAAGATACCATTATTTCCATCATATCATATAATTTACCATAAAAATAAATTATAAAATATGATGAAAAAATTTAAAAAAACACACACTTTTTCTAACTTTGACCCCCAAACTCTGTTACGCATCTACAACTGCCAAAAAAATCACTCATGGTAAATAGTTTTTAAATTTTGTCCTGAGTTTAGAAATACCCAATGTTAACACGTTCTTAGCTTTTTTTGGAAAGTTATGGGGCAATAAGTACAAGTAGCACTTTGCTATTTCCAAACCATTTATTATCAAAATTAACTAAAGTTACATTGTAACACTGATATCTGTCAGGAATCCCTGAATAACCCTTCACATGTATATATATTTATAAAAGAAGACAAACTAAGGTTTTAAACTTGTGGTATTTTGACTCTTTTCATTTTACCATCAATCTATGCCAAATAAAAAAAAATAAAAAAAAATTGGTGATTTTTTGACACACATAGCCATTTAATAATATATGTACTGAGAACTTTAACCCCTTAAGGACACATGACATGTGTGACATGTCATGATTCCCTTTTATTCCAGAAGTTTGGTCCTTAAGGGGTTAAGGGTTACTGTAGCGGAGAGGCAATATTCCCCAGGTTATCTCCGCTTATAATCCAAGTGAGGCTCAGGAACAAGTAAATAATAAATCCACAGGCTACAAGGTTTCCAGCAGGTAAAATAACAGCAATATCCCCACAGCAATCCCAATAACTGAGCGACACACAGTTTCAGGAGCAGAACTGAAATCTTTTAATCCACACTGTCCTTTTAAATCATGCTCCCATGCAAGGGAGGGATTTACAATCATTAGTACAGTAGCCAATCCTGTCCTGGTAACCTCCCACACATCTCCTCCCCTCAGCCTGCATCATAATCCCCTTATCCAGTCTAGCAATTCCCCCCATTTCTGGATGTACCCCTAAACGTAGGGGTACCACTTTAAATCCTACATCCCCTGATAGCCCTGATCTGGGTGAGCAACATATCCAAAAATCACCCAGATCAGACCAGGGGTTCGGGAAATGTATGGAGGGAATAAAATGACCGACCGCACTGACTGAGATAGCCGAATGCGGTTCCATGTGAATGGGCCCTGCGGTCGGTCCTGGAATAAGGGAACAAATTGCACGAAATCCTTTAGCTATAGAGACTAGGGAGGGTTCGTCTGAATCCCCTCGTTCGGTTCTTTCTATCTACCGAACGAGGGGCCGTTCGGTAGTTAGGAACCGAACGGACCGGGCTTGTGGAGGATTCAGCTGTGTTTACCTAGTCAAGTGTCCGATTTGAGTTCCAGACACTCGACGGGAAAACACCGCTGTTCGGGAGTTTTAAAATGGCTGCCGCCACGTGTTCGTTTGTCGAATGGTGGCCACCCCCGAGAACAAAGGACGGCCACTTAACTTGTCAATTACCCGTTCACAACAATGTTGCAACGGGTAATTGAGGACACACTTTACACAGGGGAGGTCTGATTGTTCGGTAGTTTCATTCCCTTAGTTTATTCGAATGATTCTACCGAACAATCAGAGGAATACAATTCTTTTAAACACATATAACAACAGCAGATCACACGAATGCAGTTATTCACAATACATTTGCAGGACAGCCCAGTGCCATCCGCTACAGTTACTGCCAAAGAACACCCCAATATGAGTTCAGCAAGATCTCCTGAGTAATGTGATGCCACCCATGTATAGGTTTGTCGGGTACTTTGGGGGCTAAAAAAACTTATTTGTGGGGCGGGGCCTGACTATGGAACAGAGAAGACAGTAACCACAATAGCTCCTGAAAACCACGACAAAAAAGCTGACTCTACAAGCCAAAACGGCAATCAATCGGGCCAGATCGGCTACCCACAGTTCAGGGACACACAGGGGGTACATGTGGATACCAAACAAGCAGCATACCAAACCCCATTCAGCCGTCACAAAAGTGTGGCCTATAAGGATGGCAGGCACAGGAGAGACGGCCGCTCTCCTAACGTCACGACCGACCAAGCTTCAAGCCTTGAGCCCCTATTCCCCCCCTCTGGACCTGTGGGGGTTATCCTGGTCTACCACTGCAAGATACCCTTGCACAGCGATGGGAAAGCGACCACTGTGACGAGACCTACACTTGCCGCCAAAAAGCCTCCTAAAATGGCGGTTGCCGCTCTTGCTGCCTGTGCACGACTCGCCTGGCTGGAAACTGAGCACCGACTCAATATAATCTTTGCCTCCTTCTGGAAGTGGGTGGAAGCTCGACTAAAGCCCCCGGCACACACCACTGACTGCCGATGGGCCAGACACCTCACCACGAGGTACCCAGAGGAGGGAAGCAGGAGCTCCTCCTATCTTTACACCAACGAAAGCCAAGCATTAGCAGAGAGCCCCCTCGAGACCACACATGAACTACAGGGTGAACAACCACAGACCGGGACCAAGAGAAAACTCCCACGACACCCTTATCAGCGACCTACGCCCTTGAGGGTCAAGACCAGCCCAACCCGACATGCGAACCTGAGGGGCAAAAGACCCGGAGAAGCACCCGCATCAAAACGGCGAACATGGCACTGCCGCAGCCTAAGGCAGGTGAAACCTGCGCAACATGCCGCCAGGCGGGCACCAAACTCACGGACCACTACACCGCCACAAGACACAAGAGCTCTGAGTCCACACACACCAGGGAAATGGCACCGGCTGTGAGGAAGCGTCCAGCCCAGACAAGGCATCGGCTGACATTACAGTGATAGAGACTCAATGCCAGGCAAGGTGCACACTGACACCCGATCTCAATATGCCTTAATTGAACCCCCACAACCATTTTATCAGATGACTCTTAATTTCTCTTTATCATTTTATGTTGTCTTGCAGACTCGCACAGTGGATCACAGGGGAATTTCACACATAGTTTAAATCTTTCACAGGCAAACAGTAACTAGACTCAGACAAATACGCAAGCAAGTTAAGGACTTAACTTATAATTATCATGTCTGTCGCACCTCACTTAAAATAGGCTCAGTATAACTTTCAGGACACATAACATATCACCCTGAAGCCTATCATAGACCAGCTAGCTGATTAACATTATATCTACACTTAGGCTACTTTGATGTTATGTACTGAAGTCAAGCCTAATTATTATAAAAAACTGTGCAATCTTAATATATGCCATATGTATGTTCACTATGAGATGCCGCTACCAGCTATTGTGGCATTACCAGCATGTTTGTAATCTTTATGCACACAAAAATAAACATATTTTTTTTTTTAAAAAAGACCTTATTTGGAGGGTGCGCATTCCAGTTTTCCAACTTGGAATTTTCACATTTGCACCCATATCCTACTTGGGACATTTTTAAGCCGGCCAATGTAATTTACCCCCATCAAACCATGTATTTTTTAAAAGTGTGCCTGGGGACCACGGTCTGCAGCTTCCGATTGCAGTGGCAGGCTGTCACTGTGATCGATATTTACCATGTGTCAGCCGATTTTAAAATCGGCTGACACATGGAGCCGCGGCATTTTCCTGCAGCAGATCGCGGTCGAGGAACATGCCTGGCCCCCCAGGCAGTCCCCCTGCGGTCAGTTACCACGATCTGCTCAGCCTGATCGCAGTGACAGGCTGTCTCTGCGATCTGAATGCAGAAACAGCCTCTCCCTGCGATCTGATCACAGTGACAGCCTGTCACTGCGATCAGAGTTACTACGTGTCAGCCTATTGGCTGACACATGTAACTACAGGCAGGATCCCCTTGCAGATCGTGGTGGGGGGCATACCTGGCCACCCAGGCACTCCCCCTGTGGCCAATTACTGCGATCTGCAGGAGGTGATCACAGTGACAACCAGTCACTGTGATCACTGATCCTGTGTGTCAGCCAGTGATGTGAAATCACTGGCTGACACTGTCTCTGCCCCTCTCCTGTTATAAAAATAAATAAAATATTAGTTAAAAAATAAAAATAAATTACAGTTACAAATAAAACTTAGATCATATATATTATATATATGATCTAAGTATATATATATATATATATATATATATGTATATATGTATATATATATATATATATATATATAAATCCATCCATATTCTATTTTTCTATGTATATATATATATATATATATATATATATATATATATATATATGAGATTAAAAACAGCTTAACACCATATAGTCACCTAATTCAGGGATATTATTGTTTTATAGACGATCTGCTGATTATATGGGCTGGTACGATTACTGAAGCACATACAATGGTGGAACAGTTGAACGATCTATCATTGCTTATAAGAATGACTGCAAACATCAGTCCGAATATAGTGCAATATCTAGATTTGGAATTATCCATAGGACAGACAAAGGTTGAATATAGTCTGTACACAAAAGCCGTGGATGGCAACACATTACTTCATGCACAGAGTGCTCACCCAATGGCATTGAAGAAATCTTTACCAAAGGCACAGTTCTTTTTTTTTTATATTTCTTTATTTTTATTATATGAAAGTTTTAACATTTGCGTGTGAGGTACCCCAAAGGCAAGCCTCCAGCGCATTAAGACAACCAGAAACCGAGATATATGTTAAAACCCAACAAAAATTAAAAAAACAAACAGAGAAAAAAAACATCAATATAACTGCTTAAGGCATAGATATGCTGGCAATATATTGTAATATAGGCACTGTGTAAAGTTAAACACCGAAAGTTTCCACATAAAGTACAGTGTTTCCATTGAAAACCATCGTACACACGATGTATATTTTAATCACGCTACATTTGTCCACTGCCAACCGCTATCAGAAGGAATTCACACCAAACATTTCCATGGTATAGCTGTCACATTGATAAACATACAAAAAAAAAAAATTATAATACGAATAAATTACATTCTCTGAGACTCGATATGGGGGGAACCACAATCTGTTATCATATGTTCTGTCTATTTGTCCAGGGTAACCATAGTTTGGACACATCTCTAGTGCCAAAAAAGGGGTTTGATCCCATCCTGTACTGATAATCTATTTGCTCTATAATATTGTGCCATATTAATGGGATAGAAGATTTCCAAACCCTAGCTATACATATTTTAATGGCAACAAATATATGGGTCAAAATATATTTTTGATATTTATCTTGCGAAGGGAAACCAATGTTAAAGAGAAAAAGTTGAGGGCTAATTTCTTTTATCTCCTTAAAAATAGAATTAATAAGGCCAAGCATTTGAATTTTTATATTTATTAAGACACTCCCACCATATATGATAATTGGTGCCCTCCTCATTTCCACATCTCCAACAATTCCTAGAATGTACAGATGATATTTTATATAGTCTAGCCGGTACCATATACCACCTATATATTATCTTTAAATGTGTTTCACAAAGAGAAACGCTATGTATACAGCGCTTAACTAGGAGTGTAGCTTTAGTCCATTCCAGAAGTGGAAAGGATTCCCCAATATCTTGTTCCAATTTAACAAAAGAGGTAGCATGAGAGTCTTGTTCCATTGATTCTAGCAATTTAATAAATCTAGAAATGCCTCCCTTCTTTTTATATAATACAATAAGGGGATTAACGTTGTGGTCCTTAAGTATAGTTCGAGATAGTAAAAAATTATTAATCCTTAGATATTGAAAAAGATCTCTAGGGGAAAGATTATACTTTTCTTGCAATTGTATAAATGGGATGGGTTTAAATCCATCCCATAAATCCGAGATCTTCACTATGCCTAGGTGTGTCCAAGATTGAACATTTACATTATCCATTATGTGTTGTAGGACCACTAATGGAACCCTATATAATAATTTATCTTCTAGCTTCAATTTTTTATTTAGGATTTTGGAGGTATTGATCATATCTATCAATATACGGTTCGAGAAATACTTGGTATCCAGTTCACCCAAATTCAACATACCCATCCAAAAAAGAATGAACTATTTATATCTAGGGCTATCCTCCTGTTCTAGAGTAAGCCATGATTTATATTCCTGTTCCTTGTCTAGCCACTGTAGAAGATGAGTCGCCATACATGCTTCATGGATTTTATCAACATCTGGAAATGCTATTCCACCCTTCTGATAGCTCCTTGGAAGAGTGTCAAAAGCTATCCTAGGTGGTTTATTTGCCCAAATACATTTGGAAATCAGAGTTTGAAAACGGTTAAGAATACCTTTCCCCAGTCCATGAGGAATCGCCCTAAGATAGTATACAAGTTTAGGTAACAGGAATGCCTTGATCATATTTAATCTTCCTATCCATGAGGACTCAATCTTCCTCCATTTGTCTACCAGTTGTTGCAGATCTCTTAATAATTTATCATAGTTTGTTTCTATCATCCTCTCTATATCAAAGGATATTTTAATCCCCAAATAGCCAACAGTATCTTTTGCCCATAAGAGTTGGAAATGTGCAGTCAGAAGATCTTTCTGAGCCTCAGGTAAAAAAGAGGCAAAAATTAGTTGTTTTTTTTTCATATTGACCTTATAGTTGGAGAAACTACTTTAGATGGATATAACATCCAATACCGATGGAACTGAAACCATTGGATCCGTCAGGATAAGGAGGACATCATCTGCAAAAAGGGAAACCTTGGTTTCCCCATTGAGAGACTTGACCCCCTTTACATTAGTATCCTGTCTGATCAAGGTGGCCAAAGGTTCAATTGGAAGAATATATAACAGGGGAGCCAAAGGGCAACCCTGTCTAGTACCATTTTTGACCTCAAAATGGTCAGACTCAACAAAAGGGTTAATTATTTTAGCTGTAGAACTCCTATATAACAACATAGTTTTATGTCTAAACTGACCCTCTAAGCCAAATTGGCCCATGACAGAGTCCAGGAATCTCCAATTGACTCTGTCAAAGGCCTTCTCAGCATTGAGGGCCATAATAACAGATCCCCATTTATGCTCATTTATTCTATGTATTAAGTTAAATATCCTACGTGTATTATCTGTAGTACCTCTCCTTCGCACAAATCCAGACTGATCAACGTCAATCAGTTCTCCAATTACCTCTTTAAGTCGGTTGGACAATATTTGAGAGAATATCTTTGTATCTAAATTAGTAGGAGTAGGTCTATAGTTAGTAATAAGTGTTGGGTCTTTCCCTACTTTGGGTATAGGAATGATTGAAGCCAATAACATCTCATTAGGGAAGGGGGTATCCGCGAACACCTTCGTAAACATCTCCAAAAGGATAGGGGAAATGAGTCTAGAAAAAGTTTTATAGAACATTGTTGAAAAGCCATCTGGGCCTGGAGCCTTATTCAATTTTAACTTATCTATTGCTTCGATTACTTCTGATAATAAGAATGGGGCATTCAGGATTTCCAACTTCCTTTGGTTAATTTTTGGTAATTTAAGGTTACTCAAAAATGTATCCATTTCTTCTCTACTCTTCCCTACCTCCTCTAGGTTATTTAAGGATTTGTAAAATTCCGCAAATGTATTTACAATATCATTTGGTGACACTAAATGTTTATCACCTAAGACAATTTTTTTTATAGATTTATCTTTGAGGTTATTTTTAATTTTATTAGAAAGGTCTTTATTTATTTTGTTATTATTATGGTACCATCTTTGTTTGAGGAATAGTATATTTTTATTGACCATATCACAAATTCTATCTTTGATAGTTTCCCTTAATTTAGCTATTTCTTCAATTAAGTCTTTATTCACCATATTTTTATTTAGACGTTCCTTATTTGCCAATTTTATTCTTAACTCTTGCAGAGATTCTCCCTTCTTCCTTTTAGATTCAGAGCCAAGTTTAATCAATAATCCCCTTATATAGCTTTTAAGGGTACACCATACCATTACCGTGGAAACTTCCCCATTATCATTGGTAATCAAAAAGTTTTCAATTTCAGATGACAAAAAAATCAATGTTGCACTCTGATTTCAAGAGGCTTTCGTTAAGTCTCCACCTTGTCGTTGGTCTAAGACCACCTTTTAACTTAACCTTAATGAATACTGGTGCATGATCTGATACGACTATGGATCCAATATTGGATTTAATAATAGAACTTAAAAACCCAGCTTTCACCAGAAACATATCTATTCGAAAATAGGTCTGATGGACATGTGAAAAAAAAAGTGTAATCTCTCTCACTTGGATTCAAAGTCCTCCAACAGTCAAATAGAGAATTCCTATCTAGAAATTTAGAAAAATCTGAAACATAGGTATTTACGGATTTATAATCTCTAACATTTTTATGGCTTTTATCCCGTGCTGGGTCCAATACACAATTAAAGTCTCCTTCAATTATGATGTTACCACATGCTAGTTCATCAACCTTTTCCATAGTTTTATCCAAAAAGTCCCCTGGGCACGAATTTGGTGCATAAATATTAACCAAAGTATATATAATACCATTAATTTTTGCGATGAGTATCACATATAGTGATGTCGCGAACCCGAAATTTTCAGTTCGCGAACGGCGAACGCGAACTTCCGCAAATGTTCGCGAACCGGCGAACCGCCCGAAACGCCATTGACTTCAATGGGGAGGCGAATTTTAAAACACACAGGGACTCTTTCTGGCCACAATAGGGATGGAAAAGTTGTTTCAAGGGGACTAACACCTGGACTGTGGCATGCGGGAGGGGGATCCATGGCAAAACTCCCATGGAAAATTACACAGTTGATACAGAGTCTGGTTTTAATCCATAAAGGGCAGAAATCACCTAACATTCCTAAATCACAATCAATATGGATTGACACCTGACATATGACATATTGACAGCTTGACATATGGATTGACACCTGTCCTCAGAGCCCCTGATGCACACGGACACAGAGCAGAATAGAGACTGGTCCCCCTACATAGGGTCACATGGAAGATATGGATTGACACCTGTCCTAAGGATCCCTGATACACACTGACACAGAGCAGAATAGGGAATGTTACCCCAACATCGGGTCACTTGGCAGATATGGATTGACACCTGTCCTAAGGATCCCTGATACACACTGACACAGAGCAGAATAGGGAATGTTACCCCAACATAGGGTCACTTAGCAGATATGGATTGACACCCGTCCTCAGAGCCCCTTGGATACACCGACACAGGATCAGAAATAGGGAATGTTACCCAACATCGTCATCAATGGCAGATATGGATTGACACCCGTCCTAAGGATCCCTTGATACACACCGACACAGAGCAGAATAGGGAATGCTACTCCCCTGCAAACATAGGTCATCATAGATATGATTGACACCTGTCCTCGTGAGCCCCTGATACACACTGACACAGATCAGAATAGGGAATGTTACCCCAACGCCAGTCACTTGGCAGATATGTATTGACACCTGTCCTAAGGATCCCTAATACACACTGATACACACCTACTTGGATGGTATAGACATTTTTAGCAGCTCCTGGCCCCAACACCTGACCCACATAGGAGCCGTAATAGACCGGATTAGGGAGTCCGGACTGACCCTAAAGCCCAGTAAGTGGCATATAGGAACGTGTAAAACCCTCCCCAAGATAGTAGTATGGGCCCCAGAATGTGAACAGGCCTTCCAACAGCTCAAGACGGCGCTCATTAAATCACCTGTACTTTCTTCTCCTGATCCAACTAAACACTTTCTCGGCCATACAGACGCTTCTATGCTTGGATTGGGAGCAGTATTGAGCCAAGTCGGAGCAGATGGTAGCTAGCAACCCGGGGCTTATCTAAGCCGTAAACTTTTGCACAGCGAAGTATATTCACTGCCATTGAAAAGGAGTGCATGGCGGTGGTGTGGGCCCTCAAAGCTGCAACCTACTTGTATGGACAACCGTTTACCTTACTCACAGATCACAACAAATTTGGGGCACTGCGCGTGCAATCTAATGTGCCACCAGATAGGAGTGGTGTGTTTAGTACTATTGTTATCAGTTTAATCACTGTTACGCCCCCTATCCGTTGATGTGGAGCAAGACGCAGCAGCAGAAGAGGACTGAGCCGAGGAGGGTATGGAAGAGGATGGAGTAGGAGGAGTAG
>OW240915.1:175097244-175131425 GCA_933207985.1 Pelobates cultripes | reverse complement strand
AAAGTTTTTTGTTTTTAAATCCAAGCTATTGTGACACCAGATGTAATTGGTCGCACTGACTGGGGAAATGGGCACAGTATGCACTGTGAGCCTGACACAGAAGCTGGCAGCAGTGGCAGACAACTGACTGCTATTCAATCTATAACAGTGAAAAAAGTTTTTTGTTTTAAATTCAAGCTATTGTGACACCAGATATAAGTGGTGGCACTGACTGGGGAAATGGGCACAGTATCCACTGTGAGCCTGACACAGAAGCTGGCAGCAGTGGCAGACAACTAAGTGCATTTACATTACATAGAAAAAATAAATAAAAAAAAAGCATACCCTTATCCCTAACCTAGCTATGCTTTTCCCTATCTTATGAACAGCAGCTACATTTTCCCTCCTCTTACTAAGCATGCAGCTTGAGAATGAATCTAAAATGGATGCCTTCCAGGAGGTGGTAGTGTCTGCTAGGGAGGGTGTGCTGCTAATTGGCTGGAATGTGTCTGCTGACTGTGAGGTACAGGGTCAAAGTTTACTCAATGATGACGAATAGGGGGCGGGTCGAACCGCGCATATGTTCGCCCGCCGTGGCGAACGCGAACATGCTATGTTCGCCAGGAACCGTTCGCCAGCGAACCGTTTGGTACATCACTAATCACATATCTTCCCATTGAATCCCCAGTTAGATGTATCATTTCAAAATTAATTCTGCTAGAGATTATGATAGCAGTGCCTCTTTTTTTTTTATTCCCCTCCATATTAGAAGAAAATATCAACGTGAATTTCTTAAACTTCCAGAGTCTTTCTGGGGGATTAATCCAGTGTATCTCCTGAATAAAAGCAATGTCAATATCATTTCCATTTAGAAATTTATAGACCGCTCCCCTTTTCTGTGGTGACTTCAAACGCTGGACATTTCATGATATCACATTAAGTGCCATCATAACACCTATTGTCCTGATTACACCCCAAATCGAGTCTCAGAGAAATAAAAAAGAAAAAACAAAAAAAATGCACATTTACATTATAAAGTACATAAAACATAAAAAATAATTCAAGAGGCGGAACATTATAAAGTACATAAAACATAAAAAATAATCCAGTGGGGAAACATATACATATATATATATATATATATATATATATATATATATATATATACATATATATGAAGCCCCCTGAACAAGACCTGCCTATAGTTGCAGGAATAGAGACCCTAGCGAGAGGAGGAAGGCCTCCAAACTCTTCAGAAACCAAACGGCATTCCAAGAATCTAGCCCAAAATCGGTCAAATGACAATCCACAATGCTTTCAACTTTGACTAGAATATATGACCACACTAGCCCCTAAAGCCATAACCCAATAAGTTATTAATCTGACACCACTTGATGTATTTTGCAGCTATAGATTATAAAAGTACTAATCTCCCTCTCCTCTCCCTTCCCTCAGTCATTATAATTCCAAGATATAATATGAAATATGGAATGTATCCCAGGAAAGAAGCAAAATAAGGAGACCTGTGTACTTATATCTACCTGAACCGGACCTGCCTATAATTGCAGAAATAAAAACACTAACGAAAAGAAAAAATTCTCCAGACCTCATCAGAGACCAAAAAATATTCCAAATATCCAACCTTTATTTAACACTATAGCCTTCAATAGGTCAGTTGGTTTGTCTAAAATATTGGAACTTGTTGGTTTAAAAAACCATATTACAATAAATTGCTATTCTAATTCTGTTCAACATATCTCTCCAGCTCTTAAATATGATAGTACAAGTCCTCCCTCTCCTTTCCCCTCCCTTAGCCATTCTATCTACATATTTCCTTGATATATATATACATGGTCCGACTCCCCCTATCTATTGTGATCTAAATCGGCTTTACCTCTTATATATTATCTTACTATTACCAAATAGCTTCACCTCCTTTACCCCTTTAAAACCCACATAATAACCACAGTTATATCATAAGTGAATAGACCAAACTATGAAGTTGTACTACCACTCGTGTATAGATAACTTACTTCCATTCTTATTAATGCTGAATAATATCAAATCGTAATTATTATGACCAAAGCTTATGTTACTACAAAATATGAATGTAAAATCTCTAAAATTCCTTAATGTCAAACTCCATAATTGGAGAAGTGTGCTAATAATATCTCACTATACCTATTGTGATCCAAGCAGTGTTAATACAAAATATGTGAAAAAAGTAACCCTCAATAAATTACATATGTGCTTTATACCATTCTTATATATATCCAATATGCTGCCTTCAATTACCCATCAGAGATATAGCATATAGAATTTCCAATCTCCTATGTAGTTAATTATATCAAAACGGAGGAGAGTGAGGGAGGAAAGGCATCTTAACAGAAAATAGTATGTAATAACTATATATTGTGGTGTAACTATATAACTCCCAACATTATACCAGGTTAACATTACCTTAGACCATAACTTGTGTCAAACCCCTTATATGAAAACAGTATAGATTTTTTTTATTTTTTTTTGAATTGCAAATGTTACCAGATGCCCTTATCCATAAATGAACAATCTTAACTTTAGACATAACTCTGCCCATTGGGCTTGGGCATTCACTGAGCTAGTCTGTCTTCACAATTGATTATTATATAAAAAAGAGAAAAAAATAATTTATAGTGGTAGTAATTAGTCATTGTCTTATTCCAAAAAGGTGGTCATTAATTTGGTCAACTTAGTAAATAGTCAGTGTCTTGTTCCAGGTAGGTGATCATTAATTTGGTCAACTCAAGGAGATAACTACTGTAAATTCCAAAATTGGATTTTTTCTTGGGCCGCCGAGGCTTCTTTAAGAAGAAATTGTTGATTTTGAAAGGATACCAGTAATCCTGTAGGGAAACTCCATCTATATTTAATTCCATGCTTCCTCAGAATGCTGGTCTGGACGGCAAATTCTTTCCTTGCCAACCGGGTCGTCAAAGGTAGATCTGACTATAACTTAATATCTTTAAATTGAGGATCTGTTATAACATTTTTTTGTACCGACTGCATAATTAAATTTTTAATATAGTTGTTAGAAAAACAAACAATAATGTCCCTAGGTATGTCTGCCGACAAATTCTTTGGTCTGTGTAGCCTATGGTATCGCTCAAATGGGAATTCTCCAAGTGACAATTCAGGCATTAGGTTTTGGAAGAGGGATTTAAAAAATTGGTCTTGTTGATCATAATTAATAGATTCAGGAACTCCTCTCAATTTTATATTGTTCTTTCGAGATCTATCTTCCAGATCGGTAACCTTTGTCTCTAATGCTTTAATCTTCTCGTCCAATTGATTGTATTTTAAGGTTAAATCTTCATTAGATGTTTGGATTTTCTGGAGAGTATCTGCCTGATTTTGCAATATAGAGGATATATTAGCTATTTCCAGCCTTAATATATTGGAATTATCTTCCAGATCTTGTTTTAATTTCAGATATAAAGCTTCCAAAGCTTCATTAAGAGTTTGTTGACTGGTATATTGGGGAGCTGCCGAAAAGGATTCTGGGATTAATGAGGCTGATTCTCTGCGATCTCCCAAAGATGATCTTTTAATTAGTGATCGCTCTTGAGATTTAGGTGAATAGAAGGAATTTATATTTTTATTTTTATCCATATTAGCCGTTGTTGCTTTATCTTTATCCTTATCTCTTTTGGGAGACATGCTTTCCTTGCCCTTCTATTCTCCTTTAAGGCAACACCTCTGTCTAGTACTAAGAGTACTGAGAATACTGAGAGTAATATTGACTAAAAAGTACTTGATTACGATCACAAAAACAGACCCCTCCAATAGATGGAGCCTTATTTAAATGTAGGTATCTTCAAAAAACTTGAAACAGTTGCAAATGTAACTCTCTCTCAGCAATTTGTTCATTCTCTCTCACTAGTGAAGAACAATTACAATTGTATCTCTCTCACAGCAGAAAAATTTTAGAGTTCATCGTATAGTAAACAGTATCAAAGTTACTGCTAATTAGTTGCAAGCCATTGCCTCCCACCAGCTCGCTCTCCTGCTGTGTTTTAACTCCAATTTTCAGCAGTCTTCAATCCCCACAGCTAATAATCGTCTCAAAAGTTCAGAACTCCATTACAGCATTTAGGCAATAAAGCAATAAAGCAATATATGTCCCCAACAGTCCGAGTCCTTATAGCCTCAGGAACATATACAGCAGATATAAAGTAAATATATGTAGCTTACAAACTCCCCTATTATACTTTGAGCAGTTCGGCATTCAATAGCCAAAAAACAGCAAACAACAACAGCATACCGCTTGTGTCTTCATCATTCAGCAGCATTAACTCTCAACACTCAGCTGTTCTTATGTGCTGGATGCTGCATCCTTTAACTCCAAGTTTCAGCAGTCTTCAATCCCCACAGTTGATATTCACCTCAAAAAGTAAGCGTTAAAGCAAAGCAATATGTGACGAGACCAATCTCGCCACATTGCATTGGAGAAGCCTGGTTGCTCGCCTGCTGCCTTTGGACTATGGCCCCCTGTTAAAAGACATCTTTTTTACCTGCAGAAAAGCTTCAGTCGTGCTTTTCTGCCTGGGGTTCAGTAGATTTGTTTGAATGTGTTATACCCCAGATAGGAATCCCATGGAGCCCATTTGTATGAAACTGACTGTAAAGACTTTGGCTCCATGGCGATTAAACTGTATTCGTGTGGTCTGAGCGCCATTCACTTAATAATGTGCGCTCAGACCTGAGCTATCTGGGGATACATGTCTGTGTTTTATGTAATAAATGTGACTTTATGTATTTTAAAGTGTTTTGTGTCTTTTTGCAACCATGTGCTTAATGGAGTCTTGTGTCTATCCTGGGAGATAATTGAATTACTTATCTCAGGATAGAAGACTCTGAAACTGGTTTGGGCCAGAAAGCCATGCTTCATTTAGTCACAAAGGACTTTTTACTAACTTTTGAACCCCTTGTCTGATTTGTGCCATTTTTTAATATGTTGTTCCCCTGAATGGATTGATTGTGCATATGTAATTTTATGTGAATGTGATGTATGGTTTTAGAGTTATGAAAGTTGGGTAGAAAGTATGTTTTACCTGTATGTATAATTGAGTTTCCTCTCAGGATAAGGGGAGGGAATATGTGGGATGTAACTGTGATGTGATTGGTTGTTTTATACCTCCCTGTGGGCGGTCCTGTATTTGCAAGACTGTAATAAAACCAGGCTGGGTGTGCCAGCACCTCAGACCACTGCTTGACCCTCAACACGGAGCCTTGTCTCGTTCTTGGGGGGATTCACTGTATGCTGTTAGAGACTGATTGCCAGGAGTGTAAGCTGATTGTCTGCTTTTCCTGTTCGTCTGCTAGCAGCTATTTGGGAGGTTCCAGTTCGGGAGTTGGAGTGCTATTTTGTTTCCAGTTCCGGAGTTTGGTGTTCTGCAGTAGCTGTGCCTGTATCTCTGGAAAGGGGGCCGATCGCCTAAACGGTTTTTACCCCTTGTGTGCAAAACGGTCCGTTACACAATATATATCCCCAACAGTCCAGGGACCTTATAGCCTAAGGAACATACGGCAGATGTACAGATGTACAGCAAGTATATATGGCTTACAGGCTCCCCTGTTATACCTTGAGCAGTTCGACATTCATTAGCCAGAAAGCAACAAACAGCATACCGCTTGTATCTTCATTCAGCAGCATTAGCTCTCAGCACTCAGCTGTTCTGTCAGGTATACCTAACATTCATGCTGCCGCCGGAACCACTTCCGGGTTCACGGCGCTTAGCTCCGCCCTTTTTTCTGACGCGGTCTTTCCACGATACTTAGGAAGACCGCGCCAGATTCAAAGGGCTGGATTATTCACTCAGGTGCGGCAGTAAGATCAGCTGCCCCACTCGATGCTACCGGCTCCTCTCTCAGACCTCGGGTTGTAAACGGATTTCTACCTTCTCATCCCTCAGACCTCGGGTTGTAAACGGATTTCTACCTTCTCATCCCTCAGACCTCGGCTTGTAAACGGATTTCTACCTTCTCATCCCTCAGACCTCGGCTTGTAAACGGATTTCTACCTTCTCATCTCTCAGACCTCGGGTTGTAAACATTTCTACCTTCTCTCCCCCAGACCTCGGCTTGTAAACGGATTTCTACCTTCTCCTCTCTCATACCTCGGCTTGGACAAACGGACTTCCTTTCTCTCACTACTAAACTGCAGTTTGTTAAAAGAGACTCCTTCCTTTTCCTCCATTGGGTGAATTAACCCTTCCAGTGCCAGAGTGCTTCTAAGTTAAGTAAATCTCTTGTCAAGGAAGCAAGTCATATCAATTATTATAGTATTTAATTTCTCTAAACTCTCTGTTGACAAATAAGCATTGCATTTTTTCCTTGCATGTGTATTTAAAGATACAGTCTACCTTGTTCACTTCAATAAAATAAAGGAGGTGAAACTTATTGTTTCTGCAGTTGAGTTCCAATTAAAGAGACATTACACAAAAGCATCACAGAATAATCCAGCCAATTCAATGGAACCAGCAGATATTAACTCTCAAGTTTCTGCCCTAACCAATAGAGTAGATACAATTGCTCAAGGGTTACAGGAATTGCAAATTACAAATGAGAGAATATTAACCTATGTTAGAGACATGCAAGGCCATCTTCCTCATGCCGCTCTTCAATCGGCTGGTGATCCTGCTGTCTGTAATCCAGAAAAATTTTATGGAGATAGAACAAAGTACAGAGAGTTTTTAAATTCTTGCAAACTTCTGATAGCTTTGAAACCTCGATCTTACCTCACTGAAAGGTCAAAAGTTTGTTCAGTAATTTCCTTTCTAAGAGGTGAACCTATGGCTTGGGCCCATTCCTTTTTAGAGAATGATGATCCCATACTAGATTCACTGGATGAATTTTTTGAAGCTATGTCTTTATTATATGAAGATCCATATAAACAGGCTACTGCTGATTTAACCATCAGAACTCTCCACCAAAAGAACAGACCTGTTGAAGATTACATCGCCGAATTTAAAAGATGGGCTACCGAAACCCAATGGAATGACATCACACTACGCAATCAATACCGTCTCGGATTATCAGAAGCTGTGAAAGATGAACTCTCTCGTATTGAACTTCCTCCCACCTTAAATGCCTTGATTCAACTTTCCATTAGTATTGACAGACGTCTAAGAGAAAGAAGGGCTGAAAAAGTTCTTACTACGTCTAACTGGAGAAAACATTTTACTACTCCAAAATTTCCTGAAAAACCTCTTCCTCACAATGAACCTATGGAAGTTGGTATAATAAGAAGCCCTCTTACTTCGGAAGAAAGGATAAGAAGGAGACAACTAAATTTGTGCATGTATTGTGCTTCAAAAGAACATCTAATCCCAGAATGTCCCCTACTAATCCATTCAAAAGCTGGTAAGCTTCATTCATCTACTTCTATATTGAACGTTCTTCACAAAAAGAAAACATCTACTTATTTTTCTATATCTCTCATATTACAGTGGGATACAAAAAGAATCATGACTGAAGCCATTATTGATTCTGGTGCTAATGGAACCTTCCTTGATTTTTCTTTTGTTGCAAAGAATAAAATTCCGTGTGTTCGAAAAACCAATTTTATTCCAATCAGAGTTATTGATGGTTCATTCATATCCTCAGGACCCATAAAAGATGAGACAATTCCTCTAAGAATGATTACCAATAACGTACATACAGAATTCCTTACATTTGATGTTATTAAATCTCCACTTTATCCCGTCATTCTAGGAATTAATTGGTTAAAACTCATGATCCTTTAATTAAATGGTCACCCTTTTCCATTTCTTTTCCTTCTGACTTTTGCAAAAAAACCTGCTTCCAACATATTCCTATTCTCCAAACTACTCAGGAATCAATTATACCTCCATTCTACTCTGACTTTTCAGATGTCTTTTGTAAAAAAGAAGCGGAAACACTTCCACCTCATCGAGCATATGATTGCCCAATAGATCTAATGCCTGGTGCTCCCATTCCTTATGGACACATTTATCCACTTTCTGAAAAGGAATTACAGACCTTAAAAGAATATCTTAATGAAAATTTACGTAAAGGATTCATCAGACCCTCGACTTCACCGGCTGCCTCTAGTATATTTTTGTGAGGAATAAGGACCAAACCATCCGACCCATTATAGATTACAGAGCCTTAAATAAAATAACCATAAAAAATCGTTATCCTCTTCCACTAATAAATGAATTAATTGAAAGGTTAAGAACCGCAACTATATTCACTAAACTCGACCTCCGAGGCGCATATAACCTCATCAGAATAAAACAGGATGATGAATGGAAGACCGCCTTCCGGACTAGATATGGTCTCTACGAATATCTAGTGATGCCTTTTGGGCTTTGTAATGCCCCTGCAACATTCCAACATTTTATAAATCATATCTTTAGAGATCTTTTGGATGTTTGTGTTATTATCTACTTAGATGATATTCTAATATATTCTAACAATTTGGATGAGCATAGGAAGCATGTAAGATGGGTTCTATCTAGATTGAGAACTCACAAATTATACGCTAAACCAGAGAAATGTCTTTTTGAAGTTACTGAACTCTCCTTTCTTGGATACATTATTTCACCTCATTCTCTGGAAATGGATAACTCTAAAATCGAATGTATTATTAACTGGCCCGTTCCTACTACTACAAAAGAATTGCAACGATTTCTTGGATTTGCAAACTTCTATAGAAAATTCATTAGAAACTACTCAGAGGTATCACATCCACTTAACCACCTTAACAGTACTAAACGTCCTTTCAAATGGAATAAAGATGCACAAGCTGCCTTCGATAGTTTAAAAAAAAGATTTACAACTGCACCTATTCTACAGCTACCTAATCCAACATTCTTGTATGTCCTAGAAGTCGATGCATCAGATTCAGCTATCGGAGCAGTTCTTTCTCAGCAAAAGACTCCTCAAGATCCACTTCATCCAGTCGCATTCTTTTCAAGATCCTTGAGCTCTGCTGAAAAAAATTATCCTATTGGTGAAAAAGAATTATTAAGTGTTAAAGCTGCCTTTGAAAATTGGCGCCATCTATTAGAAGATACAAAACAACCTATCATAGTCTATACAGACCATAAAAATCTTGAATATCTTTATACTAATAAAACCCTTACGGCTAGACAAGTTAGATGGAACCTATTTTTAACCGGTTTAACTTCCAATTAATATACAGACCTGGAACTAGAAATAAAAAGGCTGACGCTCTTTCTCGAATTCCTTCTAAAACTTCTATTGATGTTTATCCTCCTAACAAAATAATAGGGATCCTCTCTTCTCTTCAGGATGACTTAAGGAACTTGAATCAAAAGGATCTTGAACTTCCCAAAACACCTAATTTAACAAAAAAGGATGGTATATTTTACTTTAAAAATAGAATTTATATTCCTCCCATTCTTAGGAACAAATTACTCAAAATGGTTCATGATTCACCCCTAGCTGGACATCCTGGAATAAAGAAAACTCTTGAACTAACTTCACGATATTATTGGTGGCCTCGCCAAGATAGAACCATTGAATTATATGTCAAAACTTGTCCTATCTGTCAAAGGTCCAAATCTGAACATAATCAACCTTTTGGATTACTACTTAACTTACCTATTCCAGAAAAACCTTGGCAATCCATTTCTATGGATTTTCTTGTTGACCTTCCTCCATCCCGACAGTTCACCACTATTCTTGTTGTTGTGGACCGCTTCACTAAAATGTCCCATTTCATCTCTTTTAAAAAAATTACCCTCCTCCGTAGAATTGTCCAAAGTCTTTATTGATAATATTGTAAAGCTTCATGGTCTTCCAGAAGAAATTATTTCTGATAGGGGGACACAATTTACCTCCAAATTCTGGAAAGAGATGTGTCTCTCTCTTCAAATTCAACGCAAACTCTCTTCTGCCTATCATCCCCAGACTAATGGGCAAACAGAGAGAGTTAATCAATGTTTGGAACAATATCTCCGATGTTATTGTTCATACCTGCAAGATGACTGGACCACTTGGTTACCTATGGCTGAATTTTCTTACAATAATACCATTCATTCTAGTACGAAAATGACTCCTTTTTTCTCCAACTATGGATTTCATCCGTCCTCATTTCCCATCCCATCTAATTCTTCATCCAATCCCACGGTTACTTCAAAAAATGAATTTATGTCTTCTCTATTCCTTAAATTACGGGAGAATCTTCAACTCGCCCAAAACTACCAGAAAAAGTTTTTTGACCATAAAAGAAGAATTCCCCCTCCTTATAAAGTGGGGGATCTTGTCTGGCTCTCTTCAAAAAATATTACCACAAACCGTCCTTCAAAGAAATTGAGCTCACTTTTTCTTGGTCCTTCATCCAGTATTCCATGTCTCTTTGCTTAAACCACACATCCCTGATCCTTTCCATAAAGAAATAGTAACAACTCCTGAACCTATCATCGTCCAAGGTGAAGAAGAATATGAAATTCATAAGATTTTGGATTCTCGTATCCACCGTGGCTCTTTACAATACCTTATCAGATGGAAAGGTTATGGAGTTGATGAAGATACCTGGGAAGATTCATCTAATGTTCATGCAAAGAGATTAGTTGATGCTTTTCACAAACGCTACCCCTCTAAACCGAAATAAGTGCACCCAGAGGATGCCCCATGAGAAGGGGGTACTGTCAGGTATACCTAACATTCATGCTGCCGCCGGAACCCACTTCCGGGTTCACGGCGCTTAGCTCCGCCCTTTTTTCTGACGCGGTCTTTCCACGATACTTAGGAAGACCGCGCCAGATTCAAAGGGCTGGATTATTCACTCAGGTGCGGCAGTAAGATCAGCTGCCCCACTCGATGCTACCGGCTCCTCTCTCAGACCTCGGGTTGTAAACGGATTTCTACCTTCTCATCCCTCAGACCTCGGGTTGTAAACGGATTTCTACCTTCTCATCCCTCAGACCTCGGCTTGTAAACGGATTTCTACCTTCTCATCCCTCAGACCTCGGCTTGTAAACGGATTTCTACCTTCTCCTCTCTCAGACCTCGGCTTGGACAAACGGACTTCCTTTCTCTCACTACTAAACTGCAGTTTGTTAAAAGAGACTCCTTCCTTTTCCTCCATTGGGTGAATTAACCCTTCCAGTGCCAGAGTGCTTCTAAGTTAAGTAAATCTCTTGTCAAGGAAAGCAAGTCATATCAATTATTATAGTATTTAATTTCTCTAAACTCTCTGTTGACAAATAAGCATTGCATTTTTTCCTTGCATGTGTATTTAAAGATACAGTCTACCTTGTTCACTTCAATAAAATAAAGGAGGTGAAACTTATTGTTTCTGCAGTTGAGTTCCAATTAAAGAGACATTACACAAAAGCATCACATGTTCTTATTTCCTGGACGCCGCATCTTCTCCTCACACCAGAGCTTCTCGACCGCGGGAGCGTGGGCAATCACGTGTCACATCATCACCCCCCCTTTATTTAGTTTTTTTCCAAAGGCACAGTTCTTAAGAGTTATGAGAAACAACTCTAATAATAATGTTAGAGAAAGACAACTACAGGAAATGGCAAGGAAGTTTATGGACCGTCGGTACCAACATCATGCCCTAGATAAAGCTTTGGAGGAAGCAAAGGTCGACCCCAACATGAATGGAAGCACCCTCAACCAAGAAATTGGTTTTCCCAATGACCTTCCATCGATCTTCTCCACAAATTTCTTTAGGCATTAGAAAAAATTGGAAAATACTGGCCACAGATGACACCCTCCCTAAGGTATTCAAAGAGGCACCCCTGATCTGTTACAAGAGGAACCTGTCACTAGTTATCAACAGAAGAACAAAGTTCAAAATCGGGGTTGTGTGAGATGTTTAGGATGTGTCACATGCAGACACATGACACCATCAAAAACCTTTTTCTCATCCACACACCAAAAATAAATATTCAATTAGATACACCATCATGTGTAAAATTACACACATAATATACAAATTGACATGTCCATGTGGCCTATATATCGGAAAAACAGAGACTCCCCTATGCAAAAGAATTAGAGGACACCGTTCCAGTATAAGGTTGGCGTACAGAGATGGTACATTTGACAAGCCAGTGGCCAAACCCTTTTTGGAGCTGTTATATCCTTTATCATCGCTGAAATTCGTGGGAAAAGACCATGTTCCCTGTCCAGCAGGAGGTGACCATGGGAAAATGTTGCTCAACAAAGAAGCCTTTTGGATTTATGAACTTGATACAGTGTCTCCAAAAGGACTTAATGAAACCATCTCATTTCATTCCTTTTTGTAGATTGGCTCCAGCTTAAGATTTTGAAGATACTTGATTATACAGTTGTTTATATATGTATTTTAATAATGGGTTGGCTACAACAGCTAGTTATGTTAACACCCACTGGGAATCTTAATACACTAGATGTATCTTATCTCTAGTGATTGTCTTTTTAAAAATGAAGTGATTATTTGTAGAGTGTCATGTAAATAATTTCAGTCACTATATAAGCATGCACTTTACAATGAATATATTACTTTATAAATGGAAGCACTTTGTAAAATTGTAGCACTTTTCTATAGTAGCACTTTAAATACTATTTGCACTTTTTTATAACATCACTTGACAGGACTATTGCACTTTAAAAATAAGTGCACTTTATACAATAAGCACTTTATTCTGTTATGTTTACATAGTCACAGTACATTATAAAAGACACTCCATTTTTCAATTGGCATTTTCTAATACGTTCATGATTTAAGAATCTTGAAAGTGCAGCTTTGTGTTATTTATATCTGAAATTTACACTCCATGCTACAAGCTATACACACGGTTTATTTATATGCTATATAGAACTCTAAGTAGGTCTCTCTGTTCACAGTATATCTATTTCACCCATGTTCATCACCCTTATTTTAAATAATACTTCATGTTGGCTTGTGTAAAAGGCACTTAATAATCTGTCATGCATCATTCCCATAGCGACAAAGGAGCTTCACGTGTCGATATGGTAATGCGTATGATGTCACCACGTTATGACTTCACTTGGGGGCTATGCCTCACTGATGATAGCTAACAAGGCTGAAATGATCGTCTGGGGTTGCTGTGTCTCTCGAGCAGAGGGAACTTGCTGGCATTTCGGATCTGGACTGCCCATATGGATGGGACCCGTATGATATGTTTCAGAGATGTTCTCTCTGTAATGGCACAAGATGAGCTAAAACAAGCTTGAGATCTGAGCAGGGACCCACCAGAGGCCAGGCTATTTCAGCTGATGCCATTCTGAGTATTCTCTTGTGCCCTGTTTTTTGCTCTCCACAAGTTTAAAGGGTAATCCAGACATGGGCCCCTTGCTCATGGTGCCTATAGATATGTCAGCTATGCCTCACTGATGATGCCTAACTAGACTGAAACGATCATCTGGGGTTGCTGTGTATCTCTTGCAGAGGGAACTTGCTGGCATTTCAGATCTGGACTGCCCATATGGGTGGGACCAGTCTGATATGTTTTAGAGATGTTCCCTCTGTAATGGCACACGATGAGCTAAAACCAGCTTGAGATCTGAGTGGGGACCCACCAAAGTTCAGGCTATTTCAGCTGCTGCCCGTTCTCAGTATTCTTTTGCTTAGGCATGACTAATATTTATGGCAGAGGGAGCAAGGATTGGATGGTCCTATAGATTTGAGGGCCATCCTGATGACGAGGAAGAAATAGGTTATATTCCTTTCTTCAGGTAAATCTTTAAAGGGCACTTCAGCTAGAAAGTATTTCTGTCATGTTCACTGAAGCTCATCTCTCTGTTGTCTTTTGGCCACAACATTTTCCCCCTACATTGTGCATAGCAACAAGACCTAACAAAGATGATTGCACAATTGGACAGCCTATTTGGGATCCTGCTGTCATCCCACAATGATTCCCATGTGTGCTATATTTTACATAATGTGTATAATTATATGAAATTCTGGTTTTCTTAGTGGGTAACCATGGCTCTCTGTAACCATGAGGCCTATGACTACCTACAACCAATGTGCTGATATCACTGCAGGGTAAATCTAATAAACTTGTGTGAAAATTCTGTTTGGCTAAACCATTTTCCTAAAAATAAAAATCTTTCCGCAACAGCTCATTTTTAGCCTTATGTCAATTTAGCTCAGCAGAAATGTGGTACTAAAACTGAAACTGATAAAGGAAACAAATCAGATGAACCAAAAGGGTGCAAAAATTAACCAATCAGTGCCAGATACCACAGGTCATATTTATAGGTTTTATGAAGTCCATGCCTCGATGCATCAAAGCTATTTTGGGAGCTTGAGGTGGACCTACATGATAGGCATGATATGCGGGTGATTTTAAAGGACCACTATAGGCACCCAGACCACTTCAGCTCAATGAAGTGGTCTGGGTGCCAGGTCCCTCTAAGGTTAACCCTGCCTGCAATAAACATAGCAGTTTCAGCGAAACTGCTATGTTTACATATGGGTTAATCCAGCCTCTAGTGGCTGTCTCATTGACAGCCGCTAGAGGCGCTTCCGGGCTTCTCACTGTGATTTTCATGAATACTTGCCACGCATGCGCATTCAGCCGATGACGTCCAAAGGAGGAGGAGAGTCCCCAGTGCCGAGGGATCCCGGCGCTGGAGAAAGGTAAGTGTTTAACCCCTTCCTCCAACTTTAGCCCGGCGGGAGGGGGCCCTGAGGGTGGGGGCACCCTCAGGTCACTATAGGGCCAGGAAAACGAGTTTGTTTTCCTGGCACTATAGTGGTCCTTTAATGTTGTGTAGCAGTAGGATTAAGTGTATTACCCTGCTGAAATCAATGAACATCATTGCCATAAAGAGATGTACAAGAACTTACCAGAAAAAGTCCAGCCAGACTTAATTTTCTTTACAAAAGTAGTTGGGAGATATCCGATTTATAAATCAATCACACAGAGCTTCTCCTACTGGTCTAGTTCTACTTGCCTAAATATTAATTAAATTAATGTTGGAAATTACCTTTCTCTAACACGTCAACTCATATTTTGTCAAATATATTTTATTAGAGAGTTTTTTTTTTCATACATTGTAAAAAACAATGAACAATAGTAACAGATACAAGAAATATTAATTGGAAGGGGAAAAAGGGAGAAAAGGGGTATCCATTCATATATATTCATATATATATTAGGTATGTATATGTACATCAAAATAAAGAATAAAACATTACTTTATGTTTATATAAAGTTCCAATTGCTTGCACTCCTGGATTAATAGTAAAAAGCATGGTGCTTAACAGCCAAATAATAGAAATATAGTAATGATAGAACGCCAAGGACTTCGAAAATATCGTGAAAAAACTTAGAAGATCAACGTTTCAGTTCTCTAAGGAAATCCTGACAAAAGTTCCTTAGAGAACTGAAACGTTGATCTTCTGTGGCAGATGCCTGAATAAAAAGGTACGTTTTTTTCACGATATTTTCGAAGTCCTTGGAGTGCTCTATAAAATAGCATTATGTAAACATAGCAAATAAATGATACATAACTATTTACAAACAATACATTTTCTTTACATTTTCTTCCCATGTATTCCAGTATTATAATAACTTATTTAATAAGGGGGATGGTGATCTTATGGCCAATTCATGTTTTATTCTCTAGTGTCATGTTCAGGATTTCTTTAATTGATGGTAATTTGGGAAATTTCCAGAACTGGTGTAGTTAACAAGTGGAAGCAAATAAAAATGTGTTCTATAATTATTTTGTTGATTTTATTTATGTAATGAGGAGACATTTTAAACAAGCCTTATTCTGTTGTAAAATAAGTCAAAGATGGGTTAATGTTTTTAATTAATGCATGTATAATTCTCAAAAAAAGTTTTTAATTTTGGGACAGAAATACATATTTGGGACATATTTCCAACATTTCCACATTCTCTTCTACATTTATCATGTATATTTGGGTTTATCTTATATTGCTGGAATAAATACCATCTATAGTGAGGGAAAAAAATATTTGATCCCCTGCAGACTTTGAACATTTGGCCACTAACAAGGTGTTACAAACTGCCATTTGTAACTGGCCCTTTAAATGACAAATTGCCCTGCTTCCCTGGGTTGTGGAGAAGCCTATTTTCCAGCCTCCTTCCTCATGACTATGGCCCCTGGGAGATTGTGCCCCTGAAAACTTTTGGAATTTTATTGGGTGTGTGTGGCCCTTTAAGAACCATCTGGGGAAATATTGTGACTTTGGTGAACAATGCCCCTTTAAGACTATGTCCCCAGACCTGTAAAATAACTTGTTCCTGGCTTTCCCCCACTTGGTTCAGTAAATGGGGCTTACTGAACCAAGTACCACACAGGCGGACCAACCAGAAGTGGAAGTGTGCAGGCAATTTACCTCCCATGCTGGGAGCCTGCTGTAGGTAAATTGCCATCCGCTGGGTGGCCACAGCAACATGTGCAAAGCAACACATGGTGGTGGCCATCTTTGTTCATTCGAACAAGGTCAGCGGTATGTGTAGCCAAATTCATGGAATTGAAATCGGCTACACATTTCAACGAACACCGCTGACCCTTACCTTCTCCTACACTGAACTTTCAGCTGCAGAGACTAAGTCCCGTTCGGCAATTCGAACACACGTTCGAATGGAACTTTGGTGAGCGCTAGGAGCATCCTTTCTATGGTCCAACTTCCAGCCAGCCTGGAGGCAACAGTAACACAAGGAAATGATCATTCTATAATTTTAATGGTAGGTGTATTTTAACAGTGAGCGACAGATTACTCCAAAACAAAAATCCAGAAAAGCACATCTCAAAAAAGTTATACATTGATTTGCATGTGAATGAGGGAAATAAGTATTTGACCTCTTCAACTTAGTACTTGTTGGCAATCACACAGATAAGATGTTTCTTGTAGCTGACCACCAGGATTTCACATATCTCAGGAAGGACTTTGTCCCACTCCTCTTTGCAGATCCTCTTCATGTCATTAAGGTTTGGAGAATGGTGTTTGGCAAATCGAACCTTCAGCTCCCACCACAGAATTTCTATGGGATTAATGTCTGGCTAGGCCACTCCAGGACCATAATGTGCTTCTTCTTGAGCCACTCCTTTGTTGCCTTGGCTGTGTGTTTTTGGTCAATGTCATGCTGGAATACCCATCCACGACCCATTTTCAATGCACTGGCCGAGGGAAGGAGGTTCTCACCCAAGATTTGATGGTGCATGTCCCCATCCATCATCCCTTTGATGCGGTGCAGTTGTCCTGCCCCTTAGCAGAAAAACACCCCCAACGTATAATGTTTCCACCTCCATGTTTGAAAGGAGGGATGGTGTTCCTTGGGTCATAGGCAGCATTCCTCCACCTCCAAACACGGTGAGTTGAGTTGATGCCAAAGAGATCGATTTTGGTCTCATCTAAACAAAACACTTTCCTCAAGTTCTCCTCTGAATCATTCAAATGTTCACTGGCAAACTATAGATGGGCCTGTACATGTGCTTTCTTGAGCAGGGAGGCCTTGGGGGTGCTGCAGGATTTCAGTCCTTCACGGCAGAGTGTGTTATGAATTGTTTTCTTGGTGACTATGGTCCCGGCTGCTTTGAGATCATTAACAAGATCCTCCTGTGTACTTCTTGGTTGATTCCTCACTGTTCTTATGATCATTGAAACTTCACAAGGTAAGATCTTACATGGAGCACCAGATCGAGGGAGACTGACAGTTATTTTGTGTTTCTTCCATTTGCAAATAATTGCACCAACTATTGTCACCTTCTAACCAAGCTGCTTGGCAATGGTCTTGTAGCCCATTCCAGATAATATGGGACTTCTCCAAACTCCTTTAAAAAAGATGTTAGTGAATCTATAGATTTAAATAGATTTTTAATTGAAAGGATAATATCATCACAAGCAAACCTATTTTGTGGACATTATTACCAATTTGTATGCCGATTGTTTTCTACCCTCTATATCTGAAGTATGTCTTATTAAGTCTGCTAATAATAAATAACAGAGGAGATAGTGGGCATCCTTGTCTTGTCCTGTTTGTAATTAGAAAATCATCTGATATGAATGCTGAAGCTGAAACATTTGCGGCCGGGTTGTAATATAAAGCAAATACTGCTGTAATGAATGGAGATGGGATGTAAATTTTTTTCAGAACTTTTTCCTGATAGCCTCAATGGACTCTGTCAAACGCCTTCCCTGCATCTGTTGGTAGTTGGAGTACAAGGTTAATGTTATTGGGGCATGGTCAGACCATACAATGTTGCCTATGGAACATTGTCCTCTATGAGTGGAAGTAATGTGCCAGAAGCAAGGATATGGTCTATTCTTGAATAGATTTTGTGTACTTGTGAGAAAAACGTATATTCCCTTTTGATAGGGTGTCTTGTCCTCATCGTATAGGACATTTTCATGTATTAGTTTTGTAAATGCTTTGTTATTTGGCCCCAGTTTAAGATATCTTGCTGATGTGCTAGGGGCTGTCGAGTCTATGCGTGAGTCCATAGTATGGTTGTAGTCTCTGCAGATGATCTTGGGGTTATTGGAGTCTTCTGGCAGTTTACTGAGGACTTTATGGAGGAAGTTGCGCTGTTGGTCATTTGGGCTGTAAAGGCATACTAGAATTATTGGGTTATTGTTAATTATGCATTGTAGGCTCATATATCGACCTTGGCTGTCTTTTTTGACCCTTAGGGTTTCTACAGTGAGGGAGCTGTGTAGTAGTATGGAGACTCCTCTGGATTTGGAGGTGTGCGTAGTATGGAACTGTGTGGGGTAGTCTCTGTTTGCAAAGGTGGGGTTTCGGTTGGTTACAAAGTGCATTTCTTGTATGCAGACTATGTCTGCTTTAGTGCGTTTTATGTCCTCCAGTAGCATAAGTCGTTTGTGTGGCATGTTAAGGCCTTTAGTGTTATGTGAGTAGATAATCATGGTTGTTGCATGGTGTTATGATGGATAGGGGAACTGTACGTATTCCTGGTCTGTGTGGCTGGTTGGTCTATGTGTTTACTGTGTCAGGAACGATGTTGTGTGTTTATGGGGATGGGGTGTGTTAGTATTTAAGGTAGTATATACAAGGACCACGTGGTCTGGTACACTAGTTGTACCATACGTGGCTAGTTGGGCTCCATTTTGGATAAAGAGGCAGAGCTGAAACTATGATTGTTAAGTAGGCAAACAATAGAACAGTGCATCATAACATTTAACATTGTTTCTGAGTAGGCATGTAAGTAACATTATAGTAGTTAACGCTGTTAGTTTTGGCCATATTGGTTGTATCATTACAAGAGTGTTAGATGTGTCCCTCTCTATCCGTGTTAATTAATCTCCTCTATGTCACAACTGTTTAGGAGTGGGGCCTTCACAGGTACCCTAGGTGCTCTACCACCCGTTTGTCCTATCTGCTCACCCCTTTAAGCATTTGAGTGCAGCAAGGGTTCAGGTAAGTAAGTTAAATTTATCCCAATATGAGTGTGTCCTCTATCAGCAGCTCCGTATAACGAGCCCCGAGGTGCTCTCTCTATTTTCGCGGGGTATTATCACAGGATGTACACACAAGGCCTATCAAACCGCTAAACCGTTAACTAAGCATATAGAGGATAGGAGCATTATTCAAGGCTGACACATAATTAATTTGTATATATAAACATATAGCGTAATATTCATTAAACTAACTAATCAGATATAGCTGTGTTGTGATACTTGCGGTCTGCATGCCTTTCCTTTCCAGGCTGTGATTTAGTTCATATTCGTGTTGCGTCCTGGCTGGTGGGGGTTAGGACGTGCCTCTACCGGAGGCTCTTTCAGTAGGCTCCATTTCTCAAGTGCTGCTAGTTCCTCTTCCGGAGATAGGATGAAGGTTGTTTTCCCATTTTTAGTGAGGATTATTTTCGTGGGAAAGCCCCACCTATAGCGGATTTCGTGGTTGCGGAGTTCTGTGGTGACTTGGTTGAAGTCTCTTCTGCGGCAGTGGGTAGCTGTTGAAAGATCCGCCATGATGCGCACCGATGGGTAGTCCTCGTGTGGGTCTGCTTTGCTGCGGTGGGACCGTAGGACCAGCTCTTTAATATGGTAGTCATGGGCCCTGAGCAGGACATTGCGTGGTATGGAGTCTGGTAAGTTCTTCGGCTTCGCCACTCGGTGTACCCTGTCTATGAGAAGCATGTCTGCAGGGATGTCTGGGGCATAGGCGCGCATGAGACCTCTCACATAGGCCCGTAGATCGTCGGGTAGGACCGAGTCAGGGACTCCTCAGAGTCTTAGATTATTTCTGCGTGCTCCGTCCTCTTAGTCCACCATGCGTGCCTCCATACTCTCCATTTTATGTTGTAGGGTTTGCAGGTGCCCCGAGACAGTTGCTTGCGTGGTTTTTAAGTCCTGGCAGCATTGCTCCTCCGCAGATGTTCTGGCCGAAAATCCATAGGCGCTTCAAACCAGAGCCAGGTATCATTATGGCTCTATGCTTGTAAGTGTACTATATAAAGATGATGTACATTTACTAACTTACAAGGTTAATCTGCACTATTTATGTTCCTTTTCTGTCTTTTCTTGCAGAATTTGTAGAGCGTACAGAGGGGAGTATATGTAACTTTAAGCTCCACCTATTGTGATTTTTTTTCTGGTATTCAATTCTAGACTGTGATATATTGCTCCTGAGCTTTGACACCAGAAGAGAGGAGGCCTTATTACCTTTTAAATAAAAAATTTGTTTAAAGCGTCTCAACATGAAAGAAGTATGTACCAATTGAATTTTGTTAATTTTGTATTTGATTTCTGTTATCATTGTTGATAATAAAGTTGATGGGTAAGATTTGTTGGTTCAAATCACATAATTCTTTTTCAAGCCTTTTTAGATTTTTTTAATTTAGTTTGTTTCAGATGAAATGCCCTTTGAATAAAATGACCCCTTAAAACAGCTTTGTGTGCATTCCAAATCACCTCACCAAATATATCAGGATTATTGTTATCGTTAAAATAATTTTTTATAGCACTTTCTGACAGGAGTTTGTTTTCGGTGTCTAAAACTAAATGATCATTTAATTTCCATATTCGATTTGGATTTAAACAAAGAGTTTTGGATAGGTGTAAAATGATTGGTGCATGGTCCGACCAAGTATTGTTAAGTATTTTTGATTTTAAAATGTGTAGTATCGTGCTTTCATTGTTAGTATTATTATTATTATCATTATTATCTTATTATTTATATAGCGCCAACAAATTCTGCAATGCTTTACAGTGAGTGGACGAACAAACATGTAGTTGTAATCAGACAAGTTGGACACAGGAACAGAGGGGTTGGGGCCCTGCACAATGAGCTTACATACTGGAGGGAGTGGGGTAAAGTGAAACAAAAAGTTGTAAGTTGTAAGAGAGGAATCAGTCGGGAGATATTAATGGACCACTAGAGTGCCAGTAAAACAAACCTGTTTTCCTGGCACTACAGGGTCTTTAGGTCCCCCCACCTTCATGGCCCCCCTCCTGCCAGGCTTAAGGAGGCTGACGGGGTTAAACACTTACGGGCTCCCTCGGGGCTGGGGAACTCCTCCCTCTACCGATGTCAGCACCGTCAGCGCCGTGCCCGCATTCAATCAATCCATAGATAAGCATTTCTTAATGCTTTCCTATGGACGTCAGCATCTTCTCACTGTGATTTTCACAGTGAGAAGCGTGGAAGTGCCTCTAGCGGCTGTCAGTGAGACAGCCATAGCGGCTGGATTAACCCTAGTGTAAACATGGTAGTTTCTCTGAAACTGCTATGTTTACAGCAGGCAGGGTTAACCCTAGATGGACCTGACACACAGACCACTTCATTGAGCAGTTTAATTGATACTTTTTTATGAAGATGTGGGTTTTTATGAAGGAGTGGAGACTTGGTGAGCATCTAATGGAGGAGGGAAGTGAGTTCCACAGGAACAGTGCAGCCCTCGAGAAGTCTTGAAGGCGAGCATCAGAGGTGGGAGCAAGGACAGAAGATAGACGTAAGTTCATATTGTGTCGTATTGAATGATAGGTAAAATCCTTTTCCCCTTCATGAAGTAATCTCCATGAATCATATAAACCATTAGTAAATATATGTTTGGAACATGTTTCAGCTAAATTTACTTTATCAGATCTATCTGTTAACCCCTTCAGACCGGAGGGCGTACTATTACGCCCTATTATAGGCGGCTCTAAACGCCGCCGGGCGTAATAGTACGCCCTCCGGTCTTTCGGTACTTACCCGGTCGCCGGCGGTCCCACGCCGGCGATCGCGGTGGGGGGACTCCCAGGGAGCCCCCCGCGGCACGTCCGTCCTCCACAAAGCCCCCCGACCGTGTGAGAGTGGGGTCCTTGCGAGGATCCCACAATCACATGGCCGGGGATAGCTGGCTTCTGTATTGCCAGCAGGGGGGCTGCCTGTAATGACAGGTGGTCCCCCTGCTGGCTGAAAATAAAAGTAAAATAAGTAAAAAAAAAATAATATATACTTAGATCATATATATATATTATATATATATGATCTAAGTATATATATACACATATACATACACACATGTACACCGTCTAGGTGTATTTTACTATTAATATATATATAATTATATATATTAATATCAAATTACACGTAGACTGATACTGATTAAATATATATATAATTATTGTTATATATATATTTATATATATTATAAAAAAAATTAAAATGTAAATACGTTAAAAAATAAAATTATAAAAATAATTAAAAATAAATAATTAAAAATATATAGATGTGTGTTATTTCGTTCTAACTGTATTGTGAAATTAATATATATATATATATCAAAATACACATAGAACGAAATAATATATATATCTATATACATAAATATATACGTATATATCACTATATATATACCTATTTATAAATAAAAATATTTTTTAAAAATTATATAGATATATACATATATATACACATACGTATATATATACATATATTAATTCTAAATATATATTTATGTAATATTTTTACATAATTAGGTATCTTAATTAATTACAATTAGCAGGACCTGCCTGACAACCCATGCCGAAAGTAAAGGGAATTTAATTTGCTAGCACTATATTTAACCCTTTAACTTTCCGAGACACCATAAAACCTGTACATGGGGGGTACTGTTCTACTCGGGAGACTTCGCTGAACACAAATATTAGTGTTTCAAAACAGTAAAATGTATTACAACGATGATATCGCCAGTAAAAGTGAAGTTTTTTGCATTTTTCACGCACAAACAGCATTACACGGACAATATTATTGCTGTGATACTTTTTACTGTTTTGAAACACAAATATTTGTGTTCAGCGAAGTCTCCCGAGTACAACAGTACCCCTCATGTACAGGTTTTATGGTGTTTTCAAAAGTTACAGCGTCAAATATAAGGCTTGTGTTTCATTTTTTTCACATTAAAATTCGCCAGATTGGTTACGTTGCCTTTGAGACCCTATGGTAGCCCAAGAATGAAAATTACCCCTATGATGGCATACCATTTGCAATAGTAGACAACCCAAGGTATTGCAAACAGGGTATGTCCAGTCTTTTTTAGTAGCCACTTAGTCACAAACACTGGCCAAAATTGGCGTTTTTTGCATTTTTCACACACAAACAAATACTAATGCTAACTTTGGCCAGTGTTTGTGACCAAATGGCTACTAAAAAAGACTGGACATACCCCATTTGCAATACCTTGGGTTGTCTACTATTGCAAATGGTATGCCATTATGGGTGTAAATTTCATTCCTGGGCTACTATACAGTCTCAAAGGCAACGTAACCAATCTGGCGAATTTCAATTTCAAATGTAACGTGCTATATTTGACCCTGTAACTTCCCAAAATGCCATAAAACCTGTACATAGGGGGTACTGTCTTACACGTGAGACTTTACTGAATACAAATATGTGTATTTTATTGCAGTAAAAGCAAACAGTATTATGACACTGACCTTTAAAATGTCATGTAGAACAAAAAATTTTTTTAAAAAATCATATTTTCTCCCATTTTTTTCATATTAAATTATGTTTCATAGCTAAATATTTGATATTAAATGAAAGCCCTGTTTCCCCTGAATAAAATGATATATAATAAGGGTGGGTGCATTTACTATGAAAGAGGTGTATTATGGTTGGACAGACATGTAGCGCAAATGCCAGGTTTTGTTTACATTTTGTTTTGTTCACAACGTGTACATTTGGCTCCGTCCTTAAGGGGTTAATTCAGTGTTTTCTCTAATAATATCTTTGTCAGTATTCATTACAAAATTAGTATCACCACATAATATTCTTTCTTTAATATTTTCTGAAACAATGTCTATAATTTAAAAAAAAAATAGATTTGACTTGAATTAGGGAAAAACACATTCATTATAGTATAGTCAATGTTGTTAATTTTTCCTACCCATAGCAAGTATCTACCATGTGTATCATCTATAACTTTGTCTGTAGAACATGCCACATTCTTATTAAAAAAAAAAAAATTTTGGAATGTGTTTGTTTGAAATTAGTTTCTTGTATACATACAACATCAGATTTGTTTGCTTTGACTTCATTGAGAAGTAATCTTCTCTTATGCAGTGTATTTAGATCTCTAACATTAAATGGTATAATTCTTAGTGGCATTTCAAGACAAACAAAAAAAAAACTAACATCAAACAATAGTAAAAAATCATTAAAGGGAAAAATAAGGGAGTCCAAATCACACCGCACAAAAGGAAACGTAGTACAAAACTCATCTGACCAGCATAACATAAGGTAAAATCTTACTTAACATTGTTATGTTTAAAATGTATGATGATCTAAGGACACATGATATATATCATGTTAGTATAAGTATTGGTACATATTTGGATGAATGGATGAAAAAAAAATACAAATCATATAGAAAAGGAAAAAGAACTTGGAAGAATATCCCTATACGGGTTAAAATAGGAATAAAATGGTAATATATGCAAAACAATTAGGCCATAGGAGAAAGGGTAAAAAGGTTCCCTTCTCCTTTAGAAAAAAGTATATACAAGCAGAGAACATAAAGAACATATAAAATAAATAACAAACACACACACACACACAGTGGCATACACACAACCCATGGTGCGCCGGTGCGAAAACTAATCTGTGGGGCCCCCCTCCCCCGGCAACACATGGCGGCGGGCACTTGGTCGCAGGGCTGCAACCCCTGCGACCGCGGTATGTACGCCAGTGCATGCAGATACACATACACTTAAAGGACCACTACAGACACCCAAATCCCATCAGCTCAATGAAGTGGTCTGGGTGCCAGGTTCCTCTAGTTTTAACCCTGTAGCAGAAAACAAAGTTCAAAGAGTTGTCATTAATGCTAAATTTTCAAGCTGGACAGAGGTGGCAAGTGGTGTCCCTCTTGGGCTTTCATTCTCGGGATGAGAATATAATTTTGCCTCTTTATAAATCACTGGTAAGGCCACATATTGAATATGCTGTGCAATTTTGTGCACCTGTTCTAAAGAATGATATTATGGCAGAAGCGGGCTACAAAATTAATAAAAGGAATGGAACATATCAGCTATGAAGAAAGGTTAACAAATTTAAACCTCTTTAGTTTAGAAAAACGTCGCCTGAGAGGGGATATGATAACATTATACAAATATATTCGTGGCCAATACGAACGATTGTGTGGAAATCTATTCACAAACCGCACTTTACACAGGACACAAGGTCATGTGTTTAGACTGGAAGAAAGAAGATTTTGTCTAAGGCAAAGGACGTTTTTTTTTTTACTGTAAGAACAATAAAGATGTGGAATTCTCTGCCTGATACAGATACAGATGTTCAAACAGCTACTAGATGCATACTTGCAAAAACAGAATATTCAAGAATATTTTTAAATGTAGGGTAATAGCAGCGAAACACGCGTCAGGGCTCAGCTGAACTACTCACCCTTAGCATTAAACTATTCCTCTTCGACCCCTACCTTGTCCACATATTTACCTTGGATTTGCTGACAATATTTATTTTTGTGGGATTAGGCAGTCTTGATTTCAGAAGTTATGTTAGGGTAATGTTCAGACAGTGCATCTTAGTTATCAGTATTTTTGTTAACTGTTAGGTCAGTTTAGAATTAGGTGCCCTTGAAGGCACAGTTGTAGGGTTATAACCAAACGGTTAGTAATTGGCATAGATTTATGAGAAAACTTCTAGTTTTTAAGCAATTAACCGTAATACAAATTGGGGCTTCATTGCATGACATTTACTGATCAGAACAAGTGATTTTCTCTTGCTAACCCTCATAATTCTAAGTTTCAACACTATAAGTGTATACTACAGATCTTATGCTATAACTATATGCACTATTTTCCTTTATTTCATTTGCTATTAGAGGTTCGAGATAGGAATTCACAATAAGTTCAGTTTCACTGAACTAGACATTTAGGTGATCTCCCCCTTCTCCCTCTATGATCTAAATCTTTGCAACTAAAGAGATCTTTACCTTTCCTATAAGGCTACTACCACATTAGATACTTTTAGATAGTTACTTTTTTGGAGTCATTACTTCATGACTAAGTATCTTTTTGTTAAACTAGTTCAGTGAAAGGCATTTACTACTTTATATTATCTCTAGTGATGTAGCGAACCCAAAATTTTCGGTTCGCGAATGGCGAACGCGAACCTCCGCAAATGTTCGCGAACCGGCGAACCGGGCGAACCGCTATAGACTTCAATGGGCAGGCGAACTTTAAAACACACAGGGACTCTTTCTGGCCACAATAGTGATGGAAAAGTTGTTTCAAGGGGACTAACACCTGGACTGTGGCATGCCGGAGGGGGATCCATGGCAAAACTCCCATGGAAAAATACACAGTTGATGCAGAGTCTGGTCTTAATCCATAAAGGGCATAAATCACCTAACATTCCTAAATCACAATGGATATGGATTGACACCTGACATATGACATATTGACACCTTGACATATGGATTGAAACCTGTCCTCAGAGACCCTGATACCCTGACACAGAGCAGAATAGAGACTGTTCCTCCTACATAGGGTCACTTGGCAGATATGGATTGACACCTGTCCTCAGAGACCATGATACACACCGACACAGAGCAGAATAGAGACTGTTCCTCCTACATAGGGTCACTTGGCAGATATGGATTGACACCTGTCCTCAGAGACCATGATACACACTGACACAGAGCAGAATAGAGACTGTTCCCCCTACATAGGGTCACTTGGCAGATATGGATTGACACCTGTCCTCAGAGACCATGATACACACTGGCACAGAGCAGAATAGAGACTGTTCTCCTACATAGGGTCACTTGGCAGATATGGATTGACACCTGTCTTCAGAGATCATGATACACACTGACACAGAGCAGAATAGAGACTGTTACCTTACAGAGGGTCACTTGGCAGATATGGATTGACACCTGTCCTCAGAGCCACTGATACACACTGACACAGAGCAGAATAGAGACTGTTCCTCCTACATAGGGTCACTTGGCAGATATGGATTGACACCTGTCCTCAGAGACCATGATACACACTGACACAGAGCAGAATAGAGACTGTTTCCCCTACATAGGGTCACTTGGCAGATATGGATTGACACCTGTCCTCAGAGCCACTGATACACACTGACACAGAGCAGAATAGAGACTGTTCCCCCTACATAGGGTCACTTGGCAGATATGGATTGACACCTGTCCTCAGAGACCATGATACACACTGACACAGAGCAGAATAGAGACTGTTTCCCCTACATCGGGTCACTTGGCAGATATGGATTGACACCTGTCCTCAGAGCCCCTGATACACACTGACACAGAGCAGAATAGAGACTGTTCCTCCTACATAGGGTCACTTGGCAGATATGGATTGACACCTGTCCTCAGAGACCATGATACACTGACACAGAGCAGAATAGAGACTGTTCCCCTACATAGGGTCACTTGGCAGATATGGAGTGACACCTGTCCTCAGAGACCATGATACACACTGACACAGAGCAGAATAGAGACTGTTCCCCCTACATAGGGTCACTTGGCAGATATGGATTGACACCTGTCCTCAGAGCCCCTGATACACACTGACACAGAGCAGAATAGAGACTGTTCTCCTACATAGAGTCACTTGGCAGATATAGATTGACACCTGTCCTCAGAGACCATGATACACACTGACACAGAGCAGAATAGAGACTGTTCCCCCTACATAGGGTCACTTGGCAGATATGGATTGATACCTGTCCTCAGAGACCATGATACACACTCACACAGAGCAGAATAGAGACTGTTCCCCCTACATAGGGTCACTTGGCAGATATGGATTGACACCTGTCCTCAGAGCCCCTGATACACACTGACACAGAGCAGAATAGAGACTGTTCCTTCTACATAGGGTCACTTGGCAGATATGGATTGACACCTGTCCTCAGAGACCATGATACACACTGACACAAAGCAGAATAGAGACTGTTCCCCCTACATAGGGTCACTTGGCAGATATGGATTGACACCTGTCCTCAGAGACCATGATACACACTGACACAGAGCAGAATAGAGACTGTTCCTCCCACATAGGGTCACTTGGCAGATATGGATTGACACCTGTCCTCAGAGACCATGATACACACTGACACAGAGCAGAATAGAGACTGTTCTCCTACATAGGGTCACTTGGCAGATATGGATTGACACCTGTCCTCAGAGACCATGATACACACTGACACAGAGCAGAATAGAGACTGTTCTCCTACATAGGGTCACTTGGCAGATATGGATTGACACCTGTCTTCAGAGATCATGATACACACTGACACAGAGCAGAATAGAGACTGTTCCCCCTACATAGGGTCACTTGGCAGATATGGATTGGCACCTGTCCTCAGAGACCATGATACACACTGACACAGAGCAGAATAGAGACTGTTCCCCCTACATAGGGTCACTTGGCAGATATGGATTGACACCTGTCCTCAGAGACCATGATATACACTGACACAGAGCAGAATAGAGACTGTTCCCCCTACATAGGGTCACTTTGCAGATATGGATTGACACCTGTCCTCAAAGCCCCTGATACACACTGACACAGAGCAGAATAGAGACTGTTCCCCTACATAGGGTCACTTGGCAGATATGGATTGACACCTGTCCTCAGAGCCCCTGATACACACTGACACAGAGCAGAATAGAGACTGTTCCTCCTACATAGGGTCACTTGGCAGATATGGATTGACACCTGTCCTCAGAGAACATGATACACACTGACACAGAGCAGAATAGAGACTGTTCCTCCTACATAGGGTCACTTGGCAGATATGGATTGACACCTGTCCTCAGAGCCACTGATACACACTGACACAGAGCAGAAGAGAGACTGTTCCTCCTACATAGGGTCACTTGGCAGATATGGATTGACATGAGCGGTGGGTGGGGGGCATAAAAATAATGAGGGGGGGACCTACTGTATGATGTTGTATCGATCAGGTAGTGTAAGGGTTACACCCGCTTCACAGTGACAGACCAAACTCCCCGTTTAACGCACCGCAAACAACCGCAAACAGTCCATTTGCACAACCGCAAACTCCCCATTTGCACAAGGTTGGATACCAAGCTAGCCATGTCCAGTTCCTTGTCCTCACTGATGTCATTGAAGGTCTCTTCCTCCACCCAGCCACGTACAAACACCAAGGGTCCCCGAAAGGTGACAACAAGCCCCCTGGGACGCCTGCTGTGTTTGGTCTTCCACCTCCTCAAAGCCACCTTCCTCCTCGACTCCTCTTCTTCAGACTCCTCTCTCTGCATTGCCTCTCTCTGCGTTATTATAAGGTGTGTTAAGTAGTATTATTCTTATCAGTTTAATCCCTGTTATGTGCCTTTTTTTTGGTTTGGTTTTTGAAACCACAGTGCAGCACCAGAGGCCTGAAAAGTTAGGCATGTAGAAGCCAGAAGAATTGATGTTTGTTTCCCAGGCAGAAAGTGCCCTAAAACAGTGTTCCCCAACCCCCGGGCCGCGGACCGGTACGTGGATCTAACGTTTACCGGTCCGCGGCGATAAAAAGGTTGGGAAGCACTGCCCTAAAACATTGCGGCTTGAACCCTAGTTGGTGGCGGATGAGTCACGCAAGTCAACCGGCATTCAGAGCTAAAATACAGCAGTGTGTGGACCATTTTTAGCCCAAGGCAGTTCATCTCATCAGGCCTTTTTTAGTCGGATGTATCGCCTACTGTCAGTCCCGTCGGTATCCATCCCTCATTCATCTTAATAAAGGTGAGGTAATCTAGACTTTTTTGACCTAGGCGACTTCTCTTCTCAGTGACAATACCTCCTGCTGCACTGAAGGTCCTTTCTGACAGGACACTTGAAGCGGCGCAGGCCAGAAGTTCTATTGCAAATTGGGATAGCTCAGGCCACAGGTCAAGCCTGCACACCCAGTAGTGAAGGGGTTCATCACTCCTCAGAGTGTCGATATCTGCAGTTAAGGCGAGGTAGTCCGCTACCTGTCGGTCGAGTCGTTCTCTGAGGGTGGATCCATCCTTTCCGACTTGTTGTAATTTGGTAACATTTCAGCCACTTTCTGCTTATACCGGGGGTCTAGTAGCGTGGACACCCAGTACAGGTCATTCTCCTTCAGCCTTTTTATACGAGGGTCCCTCAACAGGCACGAAAGCATGAAAGACCCTATTTGCACAAGGTTGGATGCCGAGCTACTCATTTCCCGTTCCTCCTCCTCAGTGATCTCAATGAAGGTATGTTCTTCCCCCCAGCCACGTACAACACCACGGGTACCAGATAGGTGACAAAGAGCACCCTGGGATGCCTGTTGTGGTTAGTCTTCCTCCTCCTTCTCAAAGCCACATTCCTCCTCTGACTCCTCTTCCTCACAATCCTCTTCCAGCATTGCCGCAGGTCCAGCAAGCGATGCTGATAAGGCTGTTTCTGGTGGTGATGGTGACCACAACTCTTCCTCTTCCTCTTCACGCTCATCTACGGCCTGATCCAGCACTCTTCGCAGGGCACACTCCAGGAAGAAAACAAATGGTATGATGTTGCTGATGGTGCCTTCGGTGCGACTGACTAGGTTTGTCACCTCCTCAAAAGGACGCATGAGCCTACAGGCATTGCGCATGAGCGTCCAGTAATGTGGCAAAAAAATTCCCAGCTCCCCAGAAGCTGTCCTAGCAGCCCAGTCATACAAATATTCATTAGCTTTTTCTTTTTGGAGAAGGCGGTCGAACATTAGGAGTGTTGAATTCCAATGTGTCGGGATGTCGCAAATCAAGCGCCTCACTGGCATGTTGTTTCGCCGCTGGATATCGGCAAAGTGCGCCATGGCCGTGTAGGAACGCCTGAAATGGCCACACACCTTCCTGGCCTGCTTCAGGATGTCCTGTAAGCCTGTGTACTTATGCACAAAGCGTTGTATGATCAGATTACACACATGTGCCATGCACGGCACATGTGTCATTTTGCCCAACTTCAATGCCGCCAACAAATTTGTTCTGTTGTCACAAACCACTTTGCCGATCTCCAGTTGGTGCGCAGTCAGCCACTTTTCCACCTGTGCGTTCAGGGTGGACAGGAGTGCTTGTGCGGTGTGACTCTCTGCTTTCAAGCAAGTCAAACCCAAGACGGCATGACACTGCCGTATCCGGGATGTGGAATAGTACCTGGGGAGCTGGGGGGTTGCCGTTGATGTGGAGCAAGATGCAGCAGCAGAAGAGGACTCAGCTGAGGAGGTTATGGAAGAGGATGGAGTAGGAGGAGTAGAGGAGGTGGCAGCAGGCCTGCCTGCAAGTTGTGGCGGTGTCACCAACTCCTCTGCAGAGCCACGCATTCCATGCTTGGCAGCCGTCAGCAGGTTTACCCAATGCGCAGTGTAGGTGATATACCTGCCCTGACCATGCTTTGCAGACCAGGTATCAGTGGTCAGATGGACCCTTGCCCCAACACTGTGTGCCAGACATGCCATTACTTCCTTTTGCACAATCGAGTACAGGTTGGGGATTGCCTTTTGTGAAAAGAAATTTCGTCCGGGTACCTTCCACTGCGGTGTTCCAATAGCTACAAATGTTTTGAACGCCTCAGACTCCACCAGCTTGTATGGTAAAAGCTGGCGGGCTAATAGTACAGACAAGCCAGCTGTCAGACGCCGGGCAAGGGGGTGACTTTCTGACATTGGCTTCTTACTCTCAAACATGTCCTTGACATTACACCTGACTGTGGGCAGATGAGCAGGAACTGCTCAAGGCGAGAGACGGAGTGGCGGATGGTTGAGAGGGGGCAAGGAGGACAGCAGTGTTTGACGTGGCTGAAGATGCTGGACCAGGAGGCGGCTTTGAGTTTGTGTGCTGCTTGTACTCATGTGTTGATCCCATAGGCATTTGTGATGTGCGATCATGTGCCTACGCAAAGCAGTTGTACCTAGGTGGGTGTTGGACTTCCCACGACTCAGTTTCTTTTGGCACAGGTTGCAAATGGCATCGCTGTTGTCAGAGGTAGACACACAAAAAAAATTCCACACTGCTGAGCTCTGCAATGACGGCATTCTGGTGGTGGACACAGCATGCGTTGATTGGCGTGCTGTCGGGCTGACCCCGGGTGCCGATGCGTGCTGTCTGACTGTGCCACTAGCTCCTTGCGACGACCTCCCCCTGCTTCCAACTCGTCTCCTCCTCCTCTCTGTCTCCCCATCTGAACTTTCGCCCTGTTCTTCTTCTTGCCGAGCAGGCACCCACGTGACATCCATGGACGCATCGTCATCATCAACCGCTTCACTTGTATTTGACAACTCAGCAAAGGAAGCAGCAGCGGGTACAACATCATCATCATCACACCGTACATGTGTAATGCTGCCTGATTGAGACATATCCCTGTTATCTACATCCTCTGTCAATAATGGTTGCGCATCACTCATTTCTTCAAATGGATGTGTAAATAACTCCTCTGACATACGAAGTGAAGCGGCTGTGGTGCTTTTTAAATGTCAAGCTTAAGCTATTGTGACACCAGATATGAGTCGTGGCACTGGGCAAATGGGCACAGTATCCACTGTGAGTCTGACACAGAAGCTGGCATGCAAGCAACTGCTATTACATTACACAGAAAAAAAAAAAGCAGACTGATGTTCTAGCCCTAAAAAGGGCTTTTTGTGGTGCTCTCCTTACAGCAGAGATCAGATGAGTCCTTCAGGACTGTAGTGGACACTGAATACCCTAGCCTAGCTATCAATTTCCCTATCTAATGAGCAGCAGCTACACTTTCCCTCCTCTCACTAAGCATGCAGCTTCAGAATGAATCTAAAATGGATGCTGTCCAGTAGGTGGGAGTGTCTGCTAGGGAGGGTGTGCTGCTAATTGGCTGGAATGTGTCTGCTGACTGTGAGGTACAGGGTCAAAGTTTACTCAATGATGACGAATAGGGGGCGGATCGAACCGCGCATGTGTTCGCCCGCGGCGGCGAACGCGAACACGCTATGTTCGCCGGGAACTATTCGCCAGCGAACAGTTCGGTACATCACTAATTATCTCTTGTTTGTATATATCGTTATCCCTTGTATATATTTTCCCTATCCCCTATATCCTTGAGATTTAAGATTACTTTACCTTTTTTAACCATATCTATTAAAAATGAGATTTTAAGTGTTTAATTTATTTAGGATCCCAGTTAATTAAGACGGATTATGTTCTCTCTCTCTTTATACTTAACTTTTGTAAAGGGTTACCCCCTCTAATCTGCCCTTTAGATAGTAATCATACACTTACAGCTTTTTTTCTTCTTTTTTGTCACCAGGATTTGTGACTAAGTGGCTACTAAAAAAAAACTGGACATAGCCCAATTTGAATAGCCTGGGTTATCACTTTTGCAAATTGAATGTCATGATAGAGGTACTTTATTCCTGGCTGCCATATGGTCTCAAACGCAACTTTGGCCCAGCCAACCAATCTGGCAAATTCCTATGGGTAAAAACTGAAATGGGCAAGCTTTTTATTTGACCCTGTAACTTTCCAAAACACCATAAAGCCTGTACATGGGGGCATCCTTGTGGGACACTACAGCTTACAAATATGTGGATTTTATTGTAACGACACTCACAGTTAGCATGACAAAATGATCTATTGTGTGTGTTTCAAAGTATTCTCATTAACAATCAAACAAAATAAAATATGCTTAAAGGATTAAAGAATCTTGAAAACCAGAAAAGTATGTTCAAGTCATTTTACTGTGGTTATTTTTAGTGATGTCG
>OW240915.1:175007265-175097144 GCA_933207985.1 Pelobates cultripes | reverse complement strand
CGAACATAACTTTTTGGTTCGCGAACGGCGAACGCGAACTTTCACAAATGTTCGCGAACGGGCGAACCGGGCGAACCACCATAGACTTCAATAGGCAGGCGAATTTTAAAACCCACAGGGACTCTTTCTGGCCACAATAGTGATGGAAAAGTTGTTTCAAGGGGACTAACACCTGGACTAACACCTGGACTGTGGCATGCCGGAGGGGGATCCATGGCAAAACTCCCATGGAAAATTACATAGTTGATGCAGAGTCTGGTTTTAATCCATAAAGGGCATAAACCACCTAACATTCCTACATTGTTTGGAATAACATGCTTTAAAACATCAGGTATGATGTTGTATCGATCAGGTAGTGTAAGGGTTACGCCCGCTTCACAGTGACAGACCAAACTCCCCGTTTAACGCACCGCAAACAACCGCAAACAGTCTATTTGCACAACCGCAAACTCCCCATTTGCACAAGGTTGGATACCAAGCTAGCCATGTCCCGTTCCTAGTCCTCACTGATGTCATTGAAGGTCTCTTCCTCCACCTAGCCACATACAACACCAAGGGTCCCCAAAAGGTGACAACAAGCCCCCTGGGACGCCTGCTGTGTTTGGTCTTCCACCTCCTCAAAACCACCTTCCTCCTCTGACTCCTCTTCTTCAGACTCCTCTCTCTGCATTGCCTCTCTCTGCGTTAAGTAGTACTATTCCTATCAGTTTAATCCCTGTTACGACGTGTATATGGCATCGATTTTAGGAACCAGGAGATGGAAAAAGAATGGTCGGTTCTCCTTCTTCAAATTTGGGGCACTGCGCGTGCATTCTAATGTGTCACCAGATAGGAGTGGTGTGTTAAGTAGTACTATTCTTATCAGTTTAATCCCAATGTCACGACTACTAGTGTTTTCCAGCATGCAGTATCTATGTAAACATATACATAGGCAAGAAAAGGAAAATAAAAGGACAGAGCGTAAACCGGACCTTAGAACGGCCGGACTAATACGCTAGAGACAGAGAATGGTCAAAGGGAAAGCCGAGGTCAAGGAAGCCAGAAAATACACAATACCGTTTACACAAGCCAAGTCAGGGAAACCAGAATTCAGAATAACCAGGGAAAAGCCAAGATCAGGATACCAGGAAATCAGATTCACAATGATAAAGCACTCTCAGGAAACCAGGAACAGGAAACCACGACAGGGCAAGGTACTGGGGTGAGCTAGGGATTTAAATATCACGCGGCGGGCCGGCAGCCACGACACCCTGTTACGTACCCCTCATCAGTCCTTTTTTAGGCGAATGTATCGCCCACTGTCAGTCCCTTTGGGATCCATCCCTCATTCATCTTAATAAAGGTGAGGTAATCTAGACTTTTTTGACGTAGGCGACTTCTCTTCTCAGTGACAATACCTCCTGCTGCACTGAAGGTCATTTCTGACAGGACACTTGAAGCGGGGCAGGCCAGAAGTTCTATCGCAAATTGGGATAGCTCAGGCCACAGGTCAAGCCTCCACACCCAGTAGTCAAGGGGTTCATCGCTGTAACGAGAATATACCCCAACACGCAGGATTCAGCTAAACAAAAGACAACACAGAGGAGAGATACGTCTACCGGACCTTAGAATGGCCGGACTCGACGTATATGAGAGGAGACAGAGTCAGGAACAATCCGAAATCAAGGGCACAGAGAGACAGCGTAAACTAGGACAAGCCGGGGTCTGGTACACAGTAAACAACAAGCCGACAACCAGAACAGAAGGATAAAGAGAAAACGTAGTCAGAAACAAAGCCAAGGTCAATACGGAGAAACACAACTGAACACAACAAGCGCTAAAGGGAACTGATACAGAAACCACGATAGGGCAAGGAACAAAGGGAAGAAGGTGAGTATAAATACCTAAACATCTAATTTGATTGGTCCCTGTCACATCCACGCCCCCAAAAGGTAAGTGTATGGGGAGTGTGGCATGACAGGGACCAATGGGATGCCTTTTCCAATTTAGGCACCCACTGTCCCTTTAAGAGCGCACCCGATACCCGCGGCGCGCTCTTATTGTTAGGTGGAACACGTGACCGCTTTCCAGTCACAGCCGTCGGATGAGCCGCGCGCGGCTTGTGCAGCAGCAGGACCGCGCGCGGCTCGAACAGAGGACCCCGGCCGGCCCCTGGAAAGGGTAAGTACCGCTACATTACCCCCCCCTGAGGACACGCCCTCCGGGCGGGGAGGGCCAGGCCTGGCAGGAAAACAAGAATGGAAAGAGCGCACAAGACGAGGAGCGTGAACCGCGTCAGCGGAAATCCAACTATGCTCCTCAGGCCCATAGCCCTTCCAATGCACTAGGTACTGAAGTCGGCCCCTAAGGAAACGAGAGTCAAGAACTGCAGAAACTTCAAATTCCTCATGACCCTCCACAGAAACAGGAGGGGGAGGAGGTGCATGTCGGGTATAGCGGTTGCGTACGAAAGGCTTCAACAACGAGGTGTGAAAGACATTAGGAATACGCAGATTCTTAGGGAGACCCAAGGCATACGAAACAGGATTAACCTTATGCAGAATACGATAAGGACCAATAAAGCGGGGAGCCAATTTCATAGAAGGCACCCGGAGGCGAATGTTTCGCGTAGAAAGCAGAACCCTGTCCCCCACAACATAAGAAGGAGCCGCCCTGTGATGCTTGTCAGCCTGCACCTTCTGGTGAGCAGCGGAATCCACCAAAGAACGCTGAACCTGCTCCCAAGTATTACGCAAATTAGCCAAATGTTCATCCAGAACTGGCATGCCCTGTGAGCAGAAAGCAGCCGGAAGAACAACAGGATGTTGGCCATATACAACGTAAAAAGGACTCTTGCCGGAAGAATCATGAGTAGCGTTATTCCGAGCAAACTCAGCCCAAGGAAGAAGGTCAGACCAATTGTTCTGATGGTGGGATACGAAACAACGAAGGTACTGCTCCAGAGATTGATTGGCACGTTCGGCAGCTCCATTAGACTGGGGGTGGTAAGCGGAAGAAAATGAGAGAGAAATGCCCATTTCCGAACAAAAGGCTTTCCAGAACCTGGAAATAAATTGGCTACCCCTATCAGATACAATAGATACGGGAATGCCGTGTAATCGAAACACCTCTCTGGCGAAAACAAGTGCTAGTTCCCTGGACGTGGGCAGCTTGTGAAGAGACACAAAGTGAGCCATCTTGGAAAACCGATCCACTATCATTAGGATAACTGTGTTACCATTCGAGGGAGGTAATTCAACAATAAAATCCATGGACAGGTTAGACCAAGGTCTCTCAGGAATAGGTAACGGATGCAACAGCCCACAAGGAACCCTACGAGAAGATTTCATACAGGCACAAGTAGTACAAGCACCTATATAGTCAGTGACATCCTTGCGTAAGGAATCCCACCAAAAATACAGAGAAACCGCTGACACCGTTTTGGAAATACCAGGATGTCCAGCAGTCTTAGTGTCATGATACAACGACAGAATCTCCCGTCTCTCGGGAACATCAACGAACAGTTTATCAGTAGGTCTCTCGCTAGGTGCCATGTTTTGTTTCGCTTGTATGGCCTGCAAGAGGGACGAAGAAATAGACAAAACAGTGGTAGCGATTATCCTTTCTGGGGGAATCACAGGAGTAACATCAATCTCCTGTTTGTCAGCAGTTTCGAACTGTCTGGACAGAGCGTCTGCTTTAGTGTTGCGGTCACCTGGCCTATAGGTGATAATGTAATTGAAATGGGACAAAAATAGTGACCACCTAGCCTGCCGAGAAGACAATCTTTTAGCCTCACTAAGGTAGGATAGGTTCTTGTGATCCGTAAATATGAGAATAGGATCTTTAGTTCCTTCTAACAAATGTCTCCATTCTTTCAGTGCTAAAATAATAGCAAGGAGTTCGCGATTACCCACATCATAATTCTTTTCTGCTTTGGACATTTGTTTGGAGAAGAAGCCACAAGGATGCAATGGCTTTTCAGGCGACTCTCTTTGGGATAAGACAGCACCTACCCCGATATCAGAAGCATCAACTTCAAGAATATAGGGCAGTGTGGGGATAGGGTGCTGTAAAATAGGTGCAGAAGCGAATGTAGTTTTAAGAAACTCAAAAGCCTGAAGTGCCTCGGGAGACCAGACACGAGTATTGCCTTCCTTTCTTGTCATACGGGTGATAGGCGCTACAATAGAGGAAAAACCTTTAATAAAGCGTCTATAATAATTAGAGAAACCAAGAAAACGCTGAATGGCTTTCAAACCTTGTGGAAGAGGCCATTCCATGACAGCAGAAAGCTTCTGGGGATCCATACGAAAACCTTTAGCGGAAATTAAATACCCCAAAAACTGGACTTCGGATTGGTCAAATAGACATTTTTCCAGTTTACAATAAAGACCATTAGCAAGAAGGGTCTTCAGAACTGTCGTAACATGCCTGTGATGAGTGTGTAAATCTGTAGAGTATATTAATATGTCGTCTAAGTACACAATTACAAATGTGTGAATAAAGTCTCTTAAAACGTCATTGATAAATTCTTGAAATACTGCTGGGGCATTGCATAGACCAAATGGCATAACAGTATACTCGTAATGGCCAGATCTAGTGTTGAATGCCGTTTTCCATTCGTGGTCTTTCTTAATACGTATTAAATTGTATGCACCTCTAAGATCCAATTTAGTGAATACAGTAGCATGTTTGAGTCTGTCAAATAATTCCGTGATTAAAGGTATAGGATATGCATTTTTGATGGTGATTTTATTTAGACCTCTATAATCGATACACGGTCTTAAATCACCTTCTTTCTTTGATACAAAGAAGAACCCCGCTCCAGCCGGAGAAGAGGATCTCCTAATAAACCCCTTTTCTAATGATTCCTTAATATACTCCTCCATGACATGGTTTTCTTGAACAGATAAAGGGTACACCCTGCCCTTTGGAGGTATTGTGCCAGGCAATAAATCGATAGCACAATCGTAGGGTCTGTGAGGTGGTAATTTGTCAGCCTCCCTTTTATCGAAGACAGTTTTGAGAAATAAGTACTGAGGGGGTATAACAGTGGACAAAGGAGGAGTTGTAGGAACATTAATAGAATTCAAAGGGGTGACTTCAATAGTACAGGACTCATGGCAGGCATCGCTCCATGATTTTATTTGCCCTGACTCCCAATCGAAAATGGGATTGTGAGTACGTAACCATGGGTACCCTAACACAATGTGAGAAGAGGGAGATGTGATGACCTGGAATCGAATGGTTTCAAAGTGTAAAACCCCTGTATACATGTGTAATGGTACAGTTTCATGAGTAACAATTGGAGAACTTAATGGTCTACCATCTATGGCCTCAATGGCCAAGGGTATCTCCCTTTCTCTGACGGGAATGTTATTTTTCGTAACAAACTCAGAGTCAATAAAGTTCTCAGCAGCCCCAGAATCAACCAAGGCTAATATGCATTCTGCTATACAACTCACCCCCGTATGAAGGGAAACAGGGAGAAGCAAACGATTAGGAGGCAATTTAGGAGACTTAGAGATCACACCCAAGGCCAGTCCCCTATAAGGTCTTAGGTGCGAGAGTTTTCCGGACGCAAAGGACATTCCCTTACCATATGGTCTCGCCTACCACAGTATAGGCAGAGTCCATTCCTTCTTCTAAGTAGTTTTTCAGTATCCGAGAGTTTGGCAACCCCTAATTGCATGGGTTCCTCCTCGGGTACTTTAACACTCTCAGGTTTATCAACTCTGGGGTTAATAGATGTGACCAGACGTCTATTCTTGTTTTTGGTATAGAGCCTGTCGCGAATTCTATTATCTATATCAATGAGGTAGTCAATAAGATCCTCTAATGGAATAGGAAGCTCCCTTGCCGCTACCTCATCTAATATAGTGTCAGATAAACCTTCCATGAACGCAGTAGTTAACCCATTATTGGTCCAATCTACCTGTGAAGCAAGGGTACGAAACTGAATAGCATAATCCGCCACAGACCTAGACCCCTGTTTAATCCTCATTAATGCTCTTGCGGCATTCTTTGACCTCTTTGTTGTGTCAAAAGTTCTACGAAAAGCCGCAAGAAAACTATTGAAATCATGAACCATAGGTCCATTGGCCTCCCAAATAGGATTTGCCCACTCTAGTGCTTTGTCAGTAAGTTGATGCATCAAAAACCCCACTTTAGACCTATCAGTGGGAAAGGAATGAGGATACATCTCAAGGTGGAATTCTATTTGATTAATAAAACCTCTGCATGTCTTGGCTTCCCCTCCATACCTAGGAGGAGGTGTTAAATGGGGCGAAGCATTGGTTGAATTGGATACTTCGGGAGGATGAGGTGTAGGAGGGTTAGGTGCGGTTGCAGGAATGGTTCTAGACAAGAGCGTCTGGAGAGCCTGTGCTATCTGATCCATACGGTGATCCTGCTCTACAAACCTTGCCTCGTGAGAAGCCATTTGCTGAGCCAAATCTGCGGGGTCCATGGCCCTATCGTAATGTAACGAGAATATACCCCAACACGCAGGATTCAGCTAAACAAAAGACAACACAGAGGAGAGATACGTCTACCGGACCTTAGAATGGCCGGACTCGACGTATATGAGAGGAGACAGAGTCAGGAACAATCCGAAATCAAGGGCACAGAGAGACAGCGTAAACTAGGACAAGCCGGGGTCTGGTACACAGTAAACAACAAGCCGACAACCAGAACAGAAGGATAAAGAGAAAACGTAGTCAGAAACAAAACCAAGGTCAATACGGAGAAACACAACTGAACACAACAAGCGCTAAAGGGAACTGATATAGAAACCACGATAGGGCAAGGAACAAAGGGAAGAAGGTGAGTATAAATACCTAAACATCTAATTTGATTGGTCCCTGTCACATCCACGCCCCCAAAAGGTAAGTGTATGGGGAGTGTGGCATGACAGGGACCAATGGGATGCCTTTTCCAATTTAGGCACCCACTGTCCCTTTAAGAGCGCGCCCGATACCCGCGGCGCGCTCTTAATGTTAGGTGGAACACGTGACCGCTTTCCAGTCAAAGCCGTCGGATGAGCCGCGCGCGGCTCGTGCAGCAGCAGGACCGCGCGCGGCTCGAACAGAGGACCCCGGCCGGCCCCTGGAAAGGGTAAGTACCGCTACAATCGCTCCTCAGAGTGTCAATATCTGCAGTTAAGGCAAGGTAGTCTGCTACCTGTCGGTCGAGTCGTTATCTGAGGGTGGACCCCGAAGGGCTGTGGCGATGCGTAGGACTTAAAAAGCATCAACAACACATCTGTAAAGCGTCCTCTCCTTGCCGGCGTGGTCGTGGGAGGAGGAGGATTACTTTCACCTCTTCCCTTGTTAGATTCCTGTTGTGCTGTGACATCACCCTTATACACCGTGTAAAGCATACTTTTTAATTGATTTTGGAACTGCTGCATCCTTTCCGACTTGCTGTAATTCGGTAACATTTCAGGCACTTTCTGCTTATACCGGGGGTCTAGTAGCGTGGACACCCAGTACAGGTCGTTCTTCTTCAGCCTTTTTATACGAGGGTCCCTCAACAGGCACGACAGCATGAAAGACCCCATTTGCACAAGGATGGATGCTGAGCTACTCATGTCCTGTTCCTCGTCCTCAGTGATCTCACTGAAGGTATGTTCTTCCCCCCAGCCATGTACAACACCACGGGTACCAGATAGGTGACAAAGAGCACCCTGGGATGCCTGTTGTGGTTAGTCTTCCTCCTCCTTCTCAAAGCCACATTCCTCCTCTGACTCCTCTTCCTCACAATCCTCTTCCAGCGTTGCCGCAGGTCCAGCAAGCGATGCTGATAAGGCTGTTTCTGGTGGTGATGGTGACCACAACTCTTCCTCTTCCTCTTCACGCTCATCTACGGCCTGATCCAGCACTCTTCGCAGGGCACGCTCCAGGAAGAAAACAAATGGTATGATGTCGCTGATGGTGCCTTCGGTGCGACTGACTAGGTTTGTCACCTCCTCAAAAGGACGCATGAGCCTACAGGCATTGCGCATGAGCGTCCAGTAACGTGGAAAAAAAATTCCCAGCTCCGCAGAGGCTGTCCTAGCACCCCGGTCATACAAATACTTGTTAACGGCTTTTTCTTGTTGGAACAGGCGGTCGAACATTAGGAGTGTTGAATTCCAATGTGTCGGGCTGTCGCAAATCAAGCGCCTCACTGGCATGTTTTTTCGCCGCTGGATATCTGAAAAGTGCGTCATGGCCGTGTATGAACACCTGAAATGGCCACACACCTTCCTGGCCTGCTTCAGGACGTCCTGTAAGCCTGGGTACTTATGCACAGAGCGTTGTACGATCAGATTACACACATGTGCCATGCACGGCACATGTGTCAACTTGCCCAAATGCAATGCCGCCAACAAATTTCTTCCGTTGTCACAAACCATTTTGCCGATCTCCAGTTGGTGCGGAGTCAGCCACTGATCCACCTGTGCTATCAGGGTGGACAGGAGTGCTGGTCCGGTGTGACTCTCTGCTTTCAGGCAAGTCAACCCCAAGATGGCGTGACACTGCCGTATCCGGGATGTGGAATAGTACCTGGGGAGCTGGGGGGTTGCCGTTGATGTGGAGCAAGATGCAGCAGCAGAAGAGGACTCAGCCGAGGAGGTTATGGAAGAGGATGGAGTAGGAGGAGTAGAGGAGGTGGCAGCAGGCCTGCCTGCAAGTCGTGGCGGTGTCACCAACTCCTCTGCAGAGCCACGCATTCCATGCTTGGCAGCTGTCAGCAGGTTTACCCAATGCGCAGTGTAGGTGATATACCTGCCCTGACCATGCTTTGCAGACCAGGTATCAGTGGTCAGATTGACCCTTGCCCCAACACTGTGTGCCAGACATGCCATTACTTCCTTTTGCACAATCGAGTACAGGTTGGGGATTGCCTTTTGAGAAAAGAAATTTCGGCCGGGTACCTTCCACTGCGGTGTCCCAATAGCTACAAATTTTTTGAACGCTTCAGACTCCACCAGCTTGTATGGTAAAAGCTGGCGGGCTAAGAGTTCAGTCAAGCCAGCTGTCAGACGCCGGGCAAGGGGGTGACTTTGTGACATTGGCTTCTTACGCTCAAACATGTCCTTGACAGACACCTGACTGTGGGCAGATGAGCAGGAACTGCTCAAGGCGAGAGACGGAAGGGCGGATGGTTGAGAGGGGGCAAGGAGGACAGCAGTGGTTAACGTGGCTGAAGATGCTGGACCAGGAGGAGGATGACGGCTTTGAGTTTGTGTGCTGCTTGTACTCATGTGTTGATCCCATAGGTATTTGTGATGTGCGATCATGTGCCTTCGCAAAGCAGTTGTACCTAGGTGGGTGTTGGACTTCCCACAAATCAGTTTCTTTTGGCACAGGTTGCAAATGGAATCGCTGTTGTCAGAGGCAGACACACAAAAAAAATGCCACACTGCTGAGCTCTGCAATGACGGCATTCTGGTGGTGGCAACAGCATGCGTTGATTGGCGTGCTGTCTGGCTGACCCCGGGTGCCGATGCATGCTGTATGACTGTGCCACTTGCTCCTTGCGACGACCTCCCCCTGCTTCCAACTCGTCTCCTCTCTTTCTCCCCATCTGAACTTTCCCCCTGTTCTTCTTCTCTTCTAGCGGGCACCCACGTGACATCCACGGACACATCGTCATCATCAACCACTTCACTTATTTATGACAACTCAGCAAAGGAAGCAGCAGCGGGTACAACATCATCATCATCACACCGTATGTCCATGTGTGTAATGCTGCCTGATTGAGACATATTCCTGTTATCTACATCCTCTGGCAATAATGGTTGCGCATCACTCATTTCTACCAACTGATGTGTAAATAACTTCTCTGACATACCAAGTGAAGCTGCTGTGGTGCTTGTGTTGGTGGTGGCAGCAGGAGGGCGAGTGGTAACTTGAGAGGTGCCCAAAGCTAAGCTGGAGGAGGATGGTGCGTCAAGGTTCCGAGCGGAAGCTGTAGAAGATTGGGTGTCCTGTGTTAGCCAGTCAACTATGTCCTCAGAACTTTTCGAGTTCAGGGTACGTGGCCTCTGAACACTGGGCATTATTCTAGGGCCACGACGGCCACTGCGGGGTAGCCTGCCTCTGCCTGTCATTTTTTTTTTTTCGATTAGTGGTACTATGCGTGCAAGCTACTGTGACAACAGATATGAGTGGCACTGTGCACTGGCAGAAGTTGGCAGAGTAGACGCTGTAGGCCTGACACACACGCTGGCAGACAACTAACTGCTATTCAATCTATTAGTCAAAATTTTATTTTATTTTTTTAAATGTACACTACTTTTACACCAGATATGAGTTGCACTGGTGTGACACTGTGCCCTGAAATGCACACGCGTGAAGGAAACTGACTGCTATTATATTACAGTCCAAAAAGTTTAGTTTTTTTTAAATGCAAGCTATTGGGACACCAGTGAGTGAGTGGTGGCACTGGGCAGGCCCTGAAATGCATACTCATGAAGGAAACTGACTGCTATTATATTACAGTCCAAAAAGTTTATTTTTTAAATACAAGCTATTGGGACACCAGTGAGTGAGTGGTGGCTCTGGGCAGGCCCTGAAACGCACACTAGTGAAGGAAACTGACTGCTATTATATTACAGTCAAAAACGTTTTTTTTTTTTTTAAATGCAAGCTATTGTGACACCAGTGAGTGAGTGGTGGCACTGGGCAACTGGGCACAGTATATGCTGTGAGCCTGACACACAGGCTGGCAAGCAGGCAACTATTACAGCAGGCAACTGCAATTACATTACACAGAAAGAAAAAGCAGACTGATGTTCTAGCCCTAAAAAGGGCTCCTTACAGCAGAGATCAGATGAGTCCTTCAGGACTGTAGTGGACACTGAATACACTAGCCTAGCTATCAATTTCCCTATCAAATCAGCAGCAGCTACACTGTCCCTCCTCTCACTAAGAATGCAGCTTCACAATGAATGTAAAATGGATGCTGTCCAGGAGGTGGGAGGATCTTGGAGGGAACGTCTGCTGCTGATTGGCTGGAATGTGTCTGCTGACTGTGAGGTACAGGGTCAAAGTTTACTCAATGATGACGAATAGGGGGCGGACCGAACAGTGCATATGTTCACCATCTATTCGCTGGCAAACCGTTCGGGACATCACTGGTTATTTTATTATTTTAATGCACTTCAGCAAATTCCTAAAACACCTAATATAATTTATACATTCCAAACCTTGGTGAAGCTTTATCTTAATTTACTTAAAGCTTTTAATAAATGTTTCATTAGTTTGGCTTCTATAACTTTCAATTCTATATTTCTTTTTGGTACATCATTTCAGGGGTTAATTGAAATGCTCCTTCTGAAAGTAAATTCTATGCACATCAGACATTTCTCATATCTGAAAGTTGAATGCTGTATATAGTTGCTGCAATGCAACCTTTGGTCTCAGTTCTTTATGAAATGTAACAATTTTTTCCTTGTACACTCATTGCTTTTGTTAATTTAAAACAGTCCTTGAATTAAACCTATAATTTTTATTTAATATTTTCTAAACCTACTGATTTGCCAAGATGTTAGATCATTATTTGAAATTACTATTGCTTTTTGTATTTTAAATTATATAGTTTCTAATTAACCTACACTACATTTGTGTTAATTGCTTAAAGATTTTTTTCAAATACATTATTCTTGGTAAAGCTGAACATTTATTGTAAGAATACAATGATCTAATGTTAAAACAAAAAGTACTAAGTGCTAAGCACAGTGACTTAAAATAAGGCATATATAAATACGTATTTAATTAGTCATAAATGTCTACATACCTAGAGTAAAATAAGAAAAATGGTGGAAATAATGTGTTACCACAAATGTAGTTTTCAGATTTTAATTTTTTTTTTATTTCGTTAGTGGTATACGAAAATATGCATACACAAAAAAAAAAGGAGGGGGATGGGGGTATACATTGATTAAATTTCTTCAAGTCACAGCACATAAGTCAGTGAATAGCTGTCTAACAGACAGTTGCTAATCTAAAAGGCGGTTGAAGCATTCCTTGGTGCGGTATATACATCTTATTGCACAGCAGCTGGTTCAAGTACATTTTTCTCCGGTTCCCGACTCCCAATAAACCCTTTAACCATAATATTTTTTAAGCTTATCCATTAATTGCGGTATTGCTTTTGGTTGCTTCCAGCGTGTGGCTATTAGGTTTCTAGCTGCTAACATGGTGAACAGAAACGGTTGTCTGCATGTGGATCGTATGTGCCTTGGTAGAATCAGGAATAATCCTGATTGTACTGATAAGGGTGGCAGAATAGAGTCTATTGTTCTAAATATGTTGTTTACAGCCCTCCATAACAGTTGAAGGTCTTTGCAGCTCCACCATATGAGAGTCATATGGCCCTCTGATACTCCACATCTCCAGCAGAGTTTTGGTACATTGGGGAGTATATTTTGTGGAGCCTGCTTGGTGTTAAGTACCATCTATAAACTAGCTTCCTGTGCGCCTCTACACGAGAGTAACATTGGGTCTGTTGTTTCAGAGCATTTAGGGAATTGGTCTATTCTACCTCGGACCAAATGGTCCCTGTTTCAAGTGCTCAGTGGGTCGTGAAGTTGGGTGTTGGGTAGGGAGTACTCTGCATGATGGTTCTATAGCACAAGGAGAGGGCTTTAGGCTTAGTGGGCCGATTGTGGCACCTAGCATATATCCCTTGTGCCTCAGATGGACCTAGGTGGGAGAGGTCTGCCTCTGTGTAGACCTGTGAATGTATGATACTCTTGAGCTGTAGGTAAGAGAAGACATACAAGTTTGGTAGACCATGTTTTTGTTGCAGCTCTGGGAAGGGGATAACCTTTTCTTGGTGTATCAACATGCCAATAGAGAGGATCCCATGTCTGGCCCAGCTTTAGAATGTGAGCCAAGGGTTGACTGCTCTAAGGGATGTGAGAGGGGCACTCGGGTGGAATCGGAGGTGTGTTGTTTTTTAAAAAGGTCCCAATGGTGCAATGCCAATTTCGTGGTAGGAAACAGATGCTGCATAGTGGGCCTTAGTGTTTTAGGGGTCCATAGAAGGTCCCTGATCATCCCTCCACTGCCATTGTCGTTCTCCATGTCTACCTATTGGAGCACATCGCCTGGAGTGTGCAATTTTATAGCTGCCTCTATGTGAGTGGCCCTGTAATAGGATAGAATATTAGGAAGCCCAATACCTCCTTTCGAGATCTGTCTGTGTTGCAGAGATGCGGGTACTATCGGTTTGCCTGGTGCCCATAGGAAAGTCGCAAGGACCGATTGTAGTTGTTTACAGAACGAGGCAGGGATGTGTTTTTGCAGAATGTGAAACACATACAAAATGCAGGACCATTTTTATCTTGTTAATTTCCCCAACCATGAGAGGTGAATTGACTTCAATTTGGAGATGTCAGTTTTGCACTGAGTGAGCAGTGGTTTGCAGTGTTAATATGTCCCCCACTGAAGGGGCTATTTTAATCCCTAAATAAGTTATGTGTTTAGTGCGCCAGTCAAAGGAGTGTTGTTGTTGGAGCGCTTGTAGTGTTGTTTTTGTGATGTCTATCGGCAGAGCTTGGGTTTTGGATCTATTTAGCCTATGCTAGGAGACCGCACCGTAGGATTCTAGGAGGGATAAAAGGGCTGATAATGATCTGTAGGGTCTGCTTAGAGTTAATAATATGTCATCTGCGAACAGAGATAATCGGTGTTCCCACTTCCCTATTTGGATTCCACTAATTTCCTGGTGCGCCAGTATTTTATACGCAAGGGGTTCTAGGGCTAGGACAAACAATAATGGGTTCCATTGGTAATTTGGAATGATGTGGAGAGGAATCCCGCGTTGGATACTCGGGCCGATGGATCTCTGTATAGGGCCATTATACCCCTCAGAAAAGCAGGGGGAAAACCATAGTGTAACAAGACCTGGGACATATAGGTCCAGTTCAGTCTATCAAAGGCCTTCTCCACGTCTAAGGCGAGGAGGAGGCCTCCACGTCAGTCAGAAGTCATGTGAGATAAAATGTTTAACAGTTTTCTGGTGTTGTCAGAGCCTTGTCTGTTTTTGACAAAGCCCGATTGGTCATTATGTGTAAGGGATGGAAGGATGGTCGATAAACGGTTCGCCAGCAGTTTGGCATATAGTTTTACATTGCCGCTGAGCAGTGGGATGGATGTGAAGTTCTGGCATTGGGTGGGGTCTTTCCCCGGTTTGGGAAGTGTGGAGATGTGGGCTGTCAACATGTTGCTAGGCATTTGTCCCTTTAAATAGCAGGCGTTTAACAGTGCCACCAGGTGTGGGGCAAGGGTATCTACGTAGGTTTGGTAATTCTGCAGCCATCTGGGCCCGGTGCTTTATGTTTGGGCAATTGGCATATGGTCTGTTTAATTTCCTCTTCCTCAAAAGGTGTGGAGATAAGATCTATGTCCCTAAGAAAGTCTTGAATGGACCTGACGGTAGGTGGAGTCATCTGTGGGTCGTCTGCGAGGTTGTACAGTTCACTATAGTAAGATGCGAACTCATTAACTACGTCTTGAGGGTTCATGATTTAAGTGCCTTGACGTGTGTGGAGGTATGCAATCTTAGTGTTGTGTGCATTGGCTTTTACTTGTGATGCTAGAAGTGCCCCTGTCTATTGCCTCGGACAAAGAAGTTATGTTTTTACCTCCGTAAGAGATAAGTTGTTTTCCACAGTTCCATGTCTCGAGTGCCGATTGAATGGCCAAGATCTGCGATTTTAGCGTGTTGGAGGGGGCGGTCTTGTTACTGTGTGTCAGATCTTCATGGTCTTTGACCAGTGCAATATAATGTTTGACCCTTTGCTTCTTGGCATAACTCGCCTGTTTAATAAGGAGGCCACGTATGATCGCTTTGTGTGCCTGCCATATTGTCTCGATCGAGCTGTCGTCCATGGTGTTGGTTGCGAAATAAGCTGACAGTTCTTTGTCTATCATGCAAACCAACTCCAGGTCATTTACTAAGGAATCGTTAAGTTGCCAAGTGCCTGTCCCTAGGGAGGGGAATCGTTTGTGTAAGGTCAGCATTGCTTAGTGTGGTATGAGAAATCTATCTATCCTTGTGTATGAGTTGTGTACCATGTGTAGTCTCTGTCTGTGGGGTGCATTATCCTGTATGGGTCAAGATAGTTATGGTGTAGTATCTGTTTGCATCGGGCGATTGTTTCTTTTGACAGTTTGTTTGCAGTGGATGGGGCTACACTAGTGTTGGAAGAAGTGTCGAAAGAGCTGTCCATTAGGAAGTTCGTGTCCCGTCCAATAACCACATTACCAAATTTGTTAAGAGTTGCTAAAGCAAAAACCTTGTCAAGGAATTCCCCCTGATTAGTGTGAAGTCCATATATGTTAATTAGGGTGTAGGGTTTATTGTTGAGGTAACACTCTAGTAATAAGTATCTTCCCTTCCTATTCCCTATTGTTTTAACCAGTTGGAAGGAAACTTCCTTGCCTAGCATTATAGAGACTCCCCTCTTTTTTTTCTGCTAGCATGAATGATAATCGTGTAGAAAGTGAGCAGAGCAGAATTTCGGCCGTTGGCCTCATTTAAAGTGGGGCGCCTGGAAGAAGGCAACTTGCGCCTTTAGCTTGGTGGCTTCTGTTAAAGCCTGTCTACGTTTGTTGGGCGAATTTAGCCGTTTAGCATTAATAGAGATAAGTTTCAATCCCATGTTGAAGAGTTAGGGAATATGCCGATAAGTAGGGTTTATCAGTGTTAGTGGAGACTAGTAAGATGTGGGGATGAAAGGAGTTCTCTCCAGTTAGAGAGGTGCTAGTCACTTATTGTGTACTCATGCATGTAGGTAAATGTATGGTTAGTAACCACGTACAAGTGGGTAGGGGGGCAGGAGAACTCGAACAGGTACTCGAAGTTTCAATCCCATGTTGAAGAGTTAGGGAATATGCCGATAAGTAGGGTTTATCAGTGTTAGTGGAGACTAGTAAGATGTGGGGATGAAAGGAGTTCTCTCCAGTTAGAGAGGTGCTAGTCACTTATTGTGTACTCATGCATGTAGGTAAATGTATGGTTAGTAACCACGTACAAGTGGGTAGGGGGGCAGGAGAACTCGAACAGGGTAGGTAAAGGTTAAATGTAAATACAGTGGGCCATCAGGGACAACACAGTAGCATTTTGATGGCTCCGATGAGCCTGGGGTGGTGGTGGTGAATAGCCCGCCTGGTGTGCGAACTAGTGGGGCAAGTGTAGTACTTTAGTTAGCGTTTCAAGAGGTCCCATATACCTTGTGGGTGGGCAAAGCCATTTGGGTGGCATGAGATTCGGGGGGGCATTGAGTCAGTGGTGGTTTGTCTTGCACCTTGACTTACGCCAAAGTGCGTCTGCCTAAACATTATGAGTGGAAGCCTCCCGTGGCCTAAAATATCCCTCCCTTCCTTACTTTCAGAATGTCAAGTTGGCGTCCACCTCTAGTATAGTCAGAGCCCCGGCTGACTACTCAGGTCAGATTAGGCAGGGTATATGATGTAACCTTCACATTTCTAAAGGCCTTCCCCTGTAATTATAACAGAAGAGGCATACATTTTCAAAAATGTCTGCAGGTATAGGGGAACAAATAAGTGGTTCCAGATATCTCTTGTAAAAGAACACGAAAGAAAAACATATCAATCAAACAGTTGAACAGGTAAAACAGCGATAATGCATTAGGTTATGCATTACCCCGCCGCTAATAAGCTTTAGGCCTGCAGATAGATCTGCCATCATGGTAGAGCAGTCATTTGGCAGTTGCCACAGTATACCATGCTTAGATGGTTTGCATTGCCATGCTCGGCTGGTTTGCATTGTCTGGTAGCTGGAGAAGTAGATTCCAATCTGCCAGCAACTGTATGCCGTCTTCTATATTAGTTATGTGGCGTTCCACTCTGTTGTGTCTCAGTGTAAGGCGGGTTGGGTATCCCCATTTGTACATGATGTTAGCATCTCTCAGGATTTTAGTGATGGGTAGGTAGCTTTTGCGTTTCAAAAAGGTAGCTCCTGAGAGATCAGTGTATAGCATCATGCCTGCAAACCAGTCTGGCAGCGTTGGTTGAAGTTTTGCAGCCTGGAGAATTTTCTCCTTGGAGGTGTAGTAATGCAATTTGGTGATGGTATTTCTAGGTACAGCATTGCCAATATGTTTAGGCCGCAGCAACCTGTGTATGCGGTCCATCATGAGGAGGGGTTCTGCTATGTCTGGGGCCAGGGTCTGGAAGAGGTTGGTGGTATAGGCCCTGAGGTCTTGTGGCAGGACTGTTTCAGGTATGCCATGCAGGTGAATATTGGTGCGTCTGCTCCTGTCTTCCTGGTCGGCCAGTTTATCTGTGAGGTATTCTATCTTACATGTCAGGTCCCCATAAGCGTCTGCTAGGGTGTTGTGAGCCAAAATCAGCTCCTCAGTTTTGTCCCCTAGGTATGCAGTCCTGTCCCCCAGCACCTGTATCTCTGCTTTGATATCCCTTGTAACCTTGGTGATGTCTGTCTGCAGGGAGGATTTTAGCTCCTGAAGCATTCTGTGTACCGACAAGTCCGTGGCAGGGGCTGTGTAAGGAGATTGTGGTGTTGTCGCTCCGATCAGAGCACGAGGCTGGTGAGCTGAGGGACTCTGTGCCATCTTTGTGTGTTGTGCACGGGGAGGTAAGTGCTGTTACCTGGAGTGCTGGCTGTTTATGCCTCATTTTCTTCAAGGCTCTGGATGCGATAGCTTGTCAGGCTGCTTTGGGCTGCTTTTAGTTCGGGTCTCTGCCCCGGTTTCTCTGCTAATCGTGTTGTGGGGTCGCACTGTTAGGGAGCTGTTAGGGAGCTAACCAAATGTGGTTTTAACCAATGAAAGAGAAAAAAAAAAATGAAAATTATATAGCTCTAGTATACTGATTAATTTTAGTAATGACAGGAGACAAATATTTTACTTAAGTCTCTCTTTACTATAAATCTACAGCAGCATATTTACACAATCAAATCTAACTAATTTGAAACTAAAAAAGTATATATACTTCCTCCCATCTCCATCACTTTCTCTTTCATTTACAATTTTTTTTATTAAGGTATATATGTAAAAAAAACTAAATATACCAATAAATCAATATGATACATAAAGCATCAAAAACATTATATTTTTATAAAATATAGCTGAACATGATTAATTACGAAGATCCCTTTTTCTTTTCCTCTTTCTCCCCTCTCTTGGAAAGGGCCAATCTATCCATCCTTAGTAACATAAAATAAATTAGAAGAATGTTATAATTCAAACTAAATCACAAAAACAAAAGCTGCATAACACAACAAAAAATACAGAGAAAACATTATAGAAGAAATTAATAAACAACAAAATACTATCTCAGAACTTGAAGACCTCAAATTTCGCCTCAACTTGATAAATCCGGCATGACGTCGACGGAACAACTAGAGTTCGAAGACCAAACTGAAACAAGAGAAAGGAACATGCAAAAAAACAAGGTTAGCTAGTGATCTGGTAAAAGGAAAAAAAACATGAACCTCATAAGTTTAAATTTTCCACATGACAGGGGGCATCATATTTCATTTTTTTAACACTCTGACAAAAGAGCAAAAGAAGCACAAGCAGGAAAACGAAAATAGAACCACCTGAAAGTGTCTTCCTGAGACCAGTCTGTCAATTGCATAATATTAGGGAGAGAAGCTCCTCGTGAGACAGCTCTTGGTGTCGCTGGAAATGGACCTCAAAAGAAGGGTAAAAAACAACGAACCCATCGAGCCAGGGTAGAATTCGAAATCAGTTTGTGTAGGCAAACATAGGAAATGAGCAGTTGACTGGACCTAGACATGCGTACCTAGAAGTGTCCTCAATTTAATGAGTGAGGATAAAAAACTGAAGAGGTATTGGATTTAGTAAGTCGAGATATAATGAAAGTAATCTCTTAAGATGACAAAGAAAAGGGATCACCATTGAACGCATGAATGTCTGATACTTACCTGAAGGATGCTAGACATAATAAAAAGGTAAATTTATCCAAAAACCTTTGAAGTGAATGGTCTGTATTATCTTGACAATCACACAGAAAGCAAATGATAAGGTCCACAACATAGAAGTTGGAGGACCAGACAACTTAATACCCCATAAAAGATGGTAAACCACCGGATTTTGTCCTATCGGGACTACTGTACCAGAATGTGACTGACTGCACTACATTAATATGAGACCATCTACCCAAAGTAAAAAGTGGGACAATGCATTTAGGATGACGGGAACAGGGAATGTAAAGGGATCAAAATCCATTTCCAGGCACCAATACACCAGGAAGTCCAAGCTGAAAGAAAACATACCAGGAGCCCAGGAGTGTCAGAGACGGTCCTTAGCCATTTGTGATATGTTTCTAACATTCCACATTCCCCAGAAAGAGTCCAACTCATCAACCTAAGGCACCCTGCAATATGAGAGGATGTAGGTTTCCTCAAGGGTCAGTGGGGAGATTAAGAATGTATGTGTTACGGTACCCTCAGCATGAAATGTACAAACCGCCGTTTAGTGAATGCTCCCCTTTCACAATAACATAGGCTGCATGCGTATCCAGTATAATCATGCGAACCGCAAGCAAGGAAACGCTGCAAACTCACGAATGGGATCCGTACGGGCACTTCACTCCACGAGCTCCAAACTCACGAATCGCCAATATTAGCCGAACACAGGTATCTCCCAAGCGGCTAATAATCCCATCCAGCAGTCTCTAGTCGTCGGTAATAAATCCCCCCAATAACGAGACCAAGCTCCGCATTGAGGGTAAAACAAGAACTGGCTTTACTGTGGGCTACCTGCCCGTATTTATTCAGGTCTCCCACTTGGTGGACACTCCCCTATGGGACCAAATGGGAGACTGTGACAATAGACAGACATATGGCAGTTCAGGACCCACAGACACAAAATATTCCCAGCATGCATTAGTAATTCCTCCCCTCTGCCCTGGAGATAATTGAGAAGTAATTCAATTATCTCCAGGACAGAGGCAAATCGACATTTTAAATTCAACACAGAAAAACACATAAAAATATATAACTTTACATTTGTCGAATATTACCCATTCGTACCAGATAGCCTGGATCTGAGTGAATATTATTGGCGAATAGCGCTCAGATCCCATACATATAGTTCAATCGCCATGGAGTCAAAGTCTATTACAGTCTTTCGGTATGCGATTGACTCCATGGGAAGGCTATCTGGGGTAAGTCCATTCATGCATTTAAACCTCCTGAACAGCCGGTGTTCGCACACTTCTGTCGATTGAGAAGGGAGTTCGGCGGCTTCAGCGGTGTTCGGCTGAAAAAGTGTCCGTTTTCGGTTCCATGAAATCAATGCCGAACACCGCTGGTCTTTCGCATGGTTTAAAATGGCCGCCGCCTCGTGGTCAACATACGAACGATGACCACCCTGTATTCGGTTTTAATTGAGAAGTGTCTGTGGTTAACCGCAACGTTCTAATTGGGATCAATAGGTTAATCAGCAGCATACTTCTCTTCTGGGTGGCCGTCCATTCGGTAGTTTTGTTCGGCGGAAAAGTCAATTCACGGAACAGGGGCATAAGAACGGGTAATTTCGTGAAAGGCAAAACAGAAGAATCCAACAATCTTAGTCTATACAGATGGATCTGTCACACTATGGAATCAGGAGCCTGTCCCAAAACAACAACTTCAAAAGGTCCTGTAACTATGCCTAGCTCTGCAAAAGTGATGTGATCGTCCGTTGCACCCCAGTCCGACAGGCTAGCGTTGGATTCCACTAGTAGTGTTGCTGGGGAAGAAGAACTTGCTTTTGAAGATCCCATATGTGGCGAAACCAACCTCGCCACTGTGAACTGGAGAAGCTTGGTTGCTCGCCTGCTCCCTTTGGACTATGGCCCTGCAGGTTAAACCGTTTATTTCCCCTGCAGAAAGGCTTATTTGTGTGATCTGAGTGCCATTCATCTAATAATGTGCACTCAGATCCCAGCTATCTGGGGATATGTGAAATGTCTGTGTGTTATGTGTAAATGTGACTTTATGTATTTTAAAGTGTTTTGTGTCTTTTTGCAACCATGTGCTTAATGGAGTCTTGTGCCTGTCCTGGGAGATAATTGAATTACTTATCTCCAGGATAGAAGACTCTGAAACTGGTTTGGGCCAGAAAGCCATGCTTCATTTAGTCACAAAGGACTTTTTACTAACTTTTGAACCCCTTGTCTGATTTGTGCCATTTTTGAATATGTTGTTCCCCTGAATGAGAGCTATCAAGCGACCCCGGATTTAAAGCTGTACCCCCTGTTTTTGGGGAACATCCAGAACTGGGGTAAAATGTTGTACGTTTTAATTATGTTATATGTTATCTGAGGGGAGGAGACGTGGGGGTGTTACCAGGTATATGATTGGGTGTTTTTATCCTCCCCCTGGGAGTATCCTGTGTGTACCTGATTCCAATAAAAGCAGGCTGGGTGTTCCAGTCCTCAGATCTTCTTGACCCTTCAAAACGTAGCCTTGTCTCGTTCTTGGAAGGGGATTATTTGGGAATGTTATTCTGCTCCTGTTACAGCTGAACCTGACTCTTACTCTGGATATCGTGGATAGGATTATACCAGCTTACTTCTCCACAGCAGCTTACAGGGAAAAAGGACGTCTCCAACGGCAGATACCCTCCTTCTATCCGGGTATCCGTTACATTGGTGGCAAGCGGTGGGATGGCGTCCTAGTGCGAGGAACAGCAGCTCAGAGACACCGTTCGTGGAGTTACAAATTGAGGGCAACGCTAGCACACGTGCAGTGACCCTGGGAGCAGAGTTATCCAGCGACTTGGAGCAGACAAGTATGGAAGGCTCTGGCGATGATTGGATGGCCGAGGTGAGGCAGCGTGTGGCCCAGTATGGGGATGATTTACCCATGGAGGTACGCCGGGTGATCTGGAACCAGGTCACGGCCGAGCGAAACACAAGGCTGGCCCGAGAATTCCGGCTGGCGAAAGAGAGAGAGTATGCTCAGCGGAAGGAGTGTTACAGCAGCCGAGTAGAGGCTGCATCCGAGGAGGCTAGCCGTCTCCCCCTGAGGCGGCCGCAGGAACCTGAAGTAGGGGTCCTCATAGACTGGTCCTGTGAGGAACCACAACAGGCAGGTGGAGATGGGACCGGCCCAGATCCCCAGCAGCAGCCGGAGTTGCCAGGTGCGGAAGCAGGTGGTCCTTACTCGCAAATGTTGAGGGACCTCACAGACTGGTCCTGGGAAGACCCACAGATGGCAGGTGGAGATGGGACGGCGGTCTCTCAACCGGCCCTACAGGGATGCTGGGCGGTCGGCCCAGATCTCCAGCGGCAGTATGTACCCCAGGGAGCTGAAGGTGCAGTCCTTCCTCCCCAGCAGCAGTGTGCACCCCAGGGAGCTGAAGGTGCAGTCCTTCCTCCCCAGCGGCAGTGTGTACCCCAGGGAGCTGAAGGTGCAATCCTTCCTCCCCAGCGGCAGAGTGTCCTGCAGGGAGCAGAGACCGTCAGTCTCGCACCCCAACCACAGGACAAAATAATGAAAGGGGAGACAGCTGGTCCCCCTCTCCACCAGCAGAGAGAGTGTCAGGGAGAGGAGCCTGATACCCCCTCTCCCCAGCGGCAGTTTACAGTTCAGAGAGAGGAGCTTGTTACACCCTCTCTCCAGCGGCAGCCTAACCCAGCAAGGGGAGATGTTACACCCCCCAACAGTGCAGATGGGACTGTAGTCTCTACACTTACAGCACAAGGGGTGGGGACAGTCGGTCCTGTTCCCCAGCCACAGAGCGGTGTATCCAGAGGGGAGACAGTCGATCTCTCCCTCCCACAACCAGGCTCCCACCAGGCTACTTCCGTGGTAGCACTGGCATCAGGGCAGAGTACCGCTGGTCTCTGCCCACTCAGCAACCCACCAAGGCAGCCTAACAGTTGCCCACACAGTCGTGGTGAGGCACCTGGACATGGACAAAGTTCTCCTCTACCCAGGTGTAGTAACCAGTTATTGTGGGTGGGCTGTACTGCTGTTTCTGTTTTGTGGGTGGGTTGCTGGACTAACCAGGGCACTGACCGGCAGGAGGTCAGATACCCTGTTAGTCTAGTTGGTAGAGGGGAGAAGTGTGGCGAAACCAACCTCGCCACTGTGAACTGGAGAAGCCTGGTTGCTCGCCTGCTCCCTTTGGACTATGGCCCTGCAGGTTAAACTGTTTATTTCCCCTGCAGAAAGGCTTATTTGTGTGATCTGAGTGCGATTCATCTAATAATGTGCACTCAGATCCCAGCTATCTGGGGATATGTGAAATGTCTGTGTGTTATGTGTAAATGTGACTTTATGTATTTTAAAGTGTTTTGTGTCTTTTTGCAACCATGTGCTTAATGGAGTCTTGTGTCTATCCTGGGAGATAATTGAATTACTTATCTCAGGATAGAAGACTCTGAAACTGGTTTGGGCCAGAAAGCCATGCTTCATTTAGTCACAAAGGACTTTTTACTAACTTTTGAACCCCTTGTCTGATTTGTGCCATTTTTTAATATGTTGTTCCCCTGAATGGATTGATTGTGAATGTGTAATTTAATGTGAATGTGATGTATGGTTTTAGAGTTATGAAAGTTGGGTAGAAGTATGTTTTAACTGTATGTGTAATTGAGTTTCCTCTCAGGATAAGGGGAGGGAATATGTGGGATGTAACTGATATGTGATTGGTTGTTTTGTAACGCCCTGTAGGCTGTACTATGTTTGTGGATTGGGAATAAAAGAGACTGTATGTGACAGTACAGGGAGTTCCTGTTTTAACCCTCAAAGTGAAGTGTCGTCTCATTATTGGGGGAAGGATTTATTGTATGCTGTTCCAGTTTGACTGCTGGGAGAGTAAACCTATTCGTATGGTTCCTATTCAACTGTCTACAGCATTCATATGCTTGAGAGGATTCATATGCTTCTCCGGTTCGGTGGTTGTGGTGTCTGCTGCAGTGCTTGGAGTCCTCAGGAAGCACTAGGAGCATCCTTTAACGGAGGTACCCAGTCGGGGTGCCAGGCGATCCGTTACACCATATAAAGGTTAATATGTGACCTTTTGCCTGAACACCCAACACTTGCATTTCGAATTCAGAGTTTTTGGTGCCTTTCTACATTCCTTACACAGTGCCAGATTGGCATAACCCAGAAGACAAATGGTTCATAAGGCCCAGTCTCTGATACAGGCTGGTCTAATAAAGTGCCCTGGGAAAAGACTTCATCAGCCAATAGAAGTACTTCAGCCAAGGGGCAGAGGACAACCAATAATTTATCTTGGGTGAGCTTCAATCCCCATTCCATGCCCCTCCTGGGTACCTGCCAATCCTAGCAAGGACAATGGACACAATGAATCATTAGTTTGTATGATCTTGTCTGGTTGGCAAGGTCTGGGACATTCTGCTCATAACAGTTATGTACCTCCCAGTCGAGTGGGTTGCACAGCCAAAAATGATTCAACTGCACCAGATTACATGAGAGTGACCTAATAGTAATTGGATCAAACAATGGCTCCCCTGTAGCAAACATGAAGAGTTCTTTGGTCTTCAGCAGAGTGGAGAATGGATGTCTTCCACCACCAATTCACAAACTTAAGGTGAGTCCTCCAAAGTGGCCTCCTGCCATCTGTCCTTTTCATCAGAAGCAGAGTAAGAGGCGTGTCCAACACTGATAAAGGTGGGGGGCAGTTAGATATCCTCTTCTTCAGAGAGGTGAGGGTGTATACAAGAGGTTTCTAGACCCTGCATCATCTTGGAGCACTTCACTGGGGCTTTTCCTTTTAGGCTGCAAGGCTCCAGGGCAAATCCCTTCCAATGCCACCTAGAAGGTTCTGCTGGTCTTCCCATGGAGACATCTGAATCCGCTGAATCCTTCACTGGGTAAAAGACATCAGAAGTTGCTCTGTGTAGTGGGATCTAGTTTCTAGATCATTTGGAAAGCACTTTACACAAGGTTTTTTCCTTTTTTCCTTTGAGATGACCATGGTCATATTTATTAGCCTTCAAAGGTTTTGCTCTTGGGCAGAGGCTTCCATTGAATGGCAGAACAGTCAACCAGTAACACCTGTGGAAGACAGCAACCAGTAAGGGCAGTGGCGTACACATGACCCATGGGGCCCCGGTGCGAAAATTGATCCGTGGGCCCCCCCGCTCCCGCGTGCGGGCCAGGCCGCAACACATGGCAGTGGGCACCTGGTCACAGGGGTTACAGGGCTGCGACCCCTGCGACCGCGGTATGTACGCCAGTGCATGCAGATGCACACACACTTAAAGGACCACTCTAGGCCCCCAGACCACTTCAGCTTAATGAAGTGGTCTGGGTACCAGGTCCAGCTAGGGTTAACCCATTTTTTCATAAACATAGCAGTTTCAGAGAAACTGCTATGTTTATGAATGGGTTAAGCCTTCCCCTATTTCCTCTAGTGGCTGTCTCATTGACAGCCGCTAGAGGCGCTTGCGTGCTTCTCACTGTGATTTTCACAGTGAGAGCACGCCAGCATCCATAGGAAAGCATTATGAATGCTTTCCTATGTGACCGGCTGAATGCGCGCGCAGCTCTTGCCGCGCGTGCGCATTCAGCCGACGGGGAGGAGAGGAGGAGGATCGGAGGAGGAGAGCTCTCCGCCCAGCGCTGGAAAAAGGTAAGTTTTACCCCTTTTCCCCTTTCCAGAGCCGGGCGGGAGGGGGTCCCTGAGGGTGGGGGCACCCTCAGGGCACTATAGTGCCAGGAAAACGAGTATGTTTTCCTGGCACTATAGTGGTCCTTTAAAGGACCACTACAGACACCCAGACCACATCAGCTCAATGAAGTTGTCTGGGTGTCAGGTCCCTCTAGTTTTAACCCTGCAGCTGAAAACATAGCAGTTTCAGAGAAACTGCTATGTTTCACTGAGGGTTAATCCAGCCTCTAGTGGCTGTCTCACTGACAGCTGCTAGAGGAGCACACTGAACATCCATAGGAAAGCATTGAGTAATGCTTTACTATGGGCGGTTTGAATGCGTGCACGGTCGCATTTTGAGCTGAGAGGCTGAGGGATCCCCAGCGCCAAGGGAGTCCGGCGCTGGAGGAAGGTAAGTGCTGAAGACACACACTTACAGACGCATACACACTAGCTAACAGACACACACATTTACTGACAGAAACACAGTCAGCGACAGACATACATACACACTCACTTACAAAACATACACTCTCATTGACAAACACAAACTCACTAACAGACATCAAACAGACTCACTAACACACACACACACTCAGTAAGACACACACACTAACACTCACTCTAACACTCACACTAACACTCACAAGCAGACACTCACTAACACTCACTCACTCTAACACTCACACTAACTTTTGTTTTTTTTTAAAATGTAATCCCCCCAGCCTCCTTACCTTGTGGAGTGCTGGGGGGATTCCCTGGGGTCCAGTGGTGCTGCTGGGCTCCTGGGCGGGTGGCCGGTCGGGTGGCCGGCAGTGTTTCCTCTTCAGCTCCCTCGCGTGCCGCGTAGGGATGACGTCATCTTCCGGCTCCGGTATCAGTGCGGTGCGCGAGGGAGCTGAGTAGGAAGCACTGAGTGCTCCCTCGCGCGCCCGCCTGCCTGCCTGACCGGCCACCCTCCTTCCGGGTGTCAGCAGGGCCAGCCTCGGGGGGCCCTGGGGTGGCCGCCTCCTGGGCCCCCCAGGAGAAGAGTCTGGCCCTGTGGGTACATACCGGGTCGCAGGTGCGGCCGGGCCCCCTGATGGGCCGTGCCCGGTCGCAGCCGCGACCACTGCGACCCTGGTATGTACGCCACTGAGTAAGGGTATAGCCATGTTAAAAAGTGAGCAATAAACAGTAACTAATAAACAGTGCATCAATAGTAAACTGGGGCTCACCCAGGAACATGTGGCATTCAATTCAACTCTGGGCAAATAGGGCTGCAGCTAGTATTGGGCACAGGCAAAGTGAGCCAAATTAGGCAACGGTATGGGAGAACAGATGAGCAGCCAGGCAATAGTACATGCAAAATATAGTGAGATATCTCAATCATTGGAGTAATACTGGGGCTCAGTTCAAGAATTGCACCGGATAAACCCCTTGAGGGTGAATTATGATAATCATCCACACTAGTATGCCACAGAGAGGAATGGGGCTCACACCAACCAAATGTTAATTGGAACAGAGTTGGGTAACACAATTATATGTCTGGTGTATATAAATATGTATGGGAGTTCACCTCTTATATAGTTGACCACATAGGAGATATGGACATATAACATCAAGTATATATATATATTTTTTAAAAAGAGGAGCTATATTTTATATAATAGTTGCCACTATAAACATTGGTTAAAAAATATTCTTAAAGGACAATTAATAAAGTTAAGAAGGAACTGTTCTGAAGATCAAATGTATAAAATCCAGGCTTAAAAAATTGTATATGATATTTTTAGACAAGGAATAAGTTAAAAAAGAGTTCAAAACAAAGCCTATGAAGAAGTGGAACTCATCAACAAGAAGAAAAACTATAACAAAAAGAATATAGAGGTTAGTGTGGAATGTCATCCATTCATTTTTAGAAATACTGGTTCATTTTTTCTGAAGATGTTAAGAATTATAATTTGTGCTAAAATAATATATAGAGGAGTTCCAAATATTTTATCTAAGTTAGTAAGTAGTTATTTTTATGAATATGAAAAAATTTAATTTTTAAATGAAATAGGTTTTTACCAATGTGATTACTGTCTTGCATGTAAAGAAACGTAAAATAAAAAAAAAAAGAATTAAGAAATTTGAGATTTTAAGAACAAAGAAAAAATAAATATTAGGCATCTTATTACTTATAGTAAAGTTTATTTGATCTTATTTTGGAACTGTGATGGACCGCCTGGCACCCCAACTGGGTGCCTCCACCAATCACTGCTTCCTAGTAGCCTGGAGTACCATTAGCACCGCATCGGACACCATAAACACCGTCGCCCCGTAGTCGTCGTAGATTGGCTGGGGTCTTGCTGTCCTCCACCCACCCTGGATCCAAGCCCAGGATCCAGCTTCCAGTGGGTGGACCTCTCCTAATCCAGATAGTCTAGCAGGTATAGCTGTGTAGCTCTTACAAGAGTTAGTGATTATAGCCAGTATAGCAATCCAAAGCAGGTATAGCTGGTATATCTGATATATCTGTTCCCTACAATCATGAGAAGAGGCTGCGTGTTGAGGGTGAAAAGGCCACACTTGACCTTTTTTGACAGTCCCCATGCAAGGGGCACTCCCCCCGGACCTGAGAAACAAATACACAATAACATTGAATCTCAGATCCAGGACACTCCCATACATAATAGATTAATCCCTCCTCTGTACCTGGGAGATAATTGAGTCAAGTACTGTATTAACTCAATTATCGCCAGACACAAAAATACACATTTTTATAAAACCCCCAAAATACCTTTAAAACATACAAAACTCTCACAAAAGGTACATTCCCTCATAGCCCCGATCTGGGTGAACAACATATCCCAAAATTACCCAGTTCAGTTCAGGAATTCAGGAATTTCATTGAAGTCATAATTTTGGCCGACCGCACGCATGGTCCTATGCTCAAAACAGTTTCATAGAATCACGGCTAAGTGCCGCTGGGGACTGACCGGGAACCGCAAAATCTTCCTGCCGAATGTTCGGTTCTATGGAAAGTGCTGAACCAGAGGAAACAGGGGGAATAAAATATGGGACTTTAAAGTCGCCAACATGGCCCATAGTCTTTTGAAAGGAGGCAGGCAAGCAGGCCCCTCCAAAAGCCTGTGGTGAGGTTTTGTTCGTCACAGGAACTTTTCTATTTTCTGTTTATTTGATGATTATTTTTAAGATCACATACTTTGCTTTCTTTTTGAATATCATATTGTATGTTGCTGCCCACAATTCACAGAATTTATTTTTGGTTTCCCTTTCATTTAGATTTTAGTCCTTATACTAAAAGCAATATTGTTCTTTTTATCCTGTTCTTGCAATATGCTACGTGTATGCAGAACCCCTAGGAGTCTTCACACGTAAATAAAAGAACACGTGAGAAACATAAAGAGGAGCTGTGAGAAACAAGAAGCATCCACTATCTGTACATTTATAATTAAAATTTTTAACGATTTGCTATTTATTTTGGGCTAATTATTTATTTATGTTTCAGACATTGTAGCTACATACGTCCTTTTTATGAAATGTGGCTTTTTTTTAGACTGTGGTAGATGTCTTACTGTGTACTTAATTTGAGAGGGTTATTCACCCGTTAACGCCGTTACGGCGTTCCATGCCTTCCTCATTATAATGGGCTTTTACGCCGTTGCGGCGAAATGCAGTAATGGCTTTCAGCCCCAGAGCCTGCCCGACACTTAGCTCTGCCGAGATCCTCTTCAAGGGGACTGTCTGACATCCCAGGCAGCCTCCCCTTGGCTGAATAAGGCCCACAAGATAACATAGGTGATTGATTTATCTTCCCGTATTTTTCCATACCCAATCTCAAGAGGTGGCTACTCTGGTGTACAACAACTGGGATGTATTTAAAAAAGATCCCTCACTTCGAACAGTATTCCGTAATAACCCCATTATGAGTTAGAGTAGGGGAAATAATTTACGATATCTGTTAGTACATACAGATGTGTTTAGCCTAACACAATATTTGAAAGTGCCATCCACTATAGGTTGTTTTCATTGCTTAGGTTGTACAGCTTGTAACTCTATGGTAACGGGAAAAACAGTCTGTCATCCACACTCTGGAAAAGTTTTTAATATTAAACATTGTATCCCCTGCACTACAACAAAAGTAGTTTATCGTATATCTTTCCCCTGTTGGCTAATCTACATTGGAAAATCATCTAATGACTTAAAAGAACGTATGCGTGGACATCGATCCGCGATATGGGTTGCTATGAACACAGGGTCATCCAACACTCCAATTGTGCTGCATTTTTTGGAGGCTGGACATACATTACCCATGTTACGTGTCATGGAAATAAATCATGTACCCCTATCCCCAAGAAGGGATACACAATTACTTAGGAAAGAAGCATTATGGGTATATACTCTAGGGACTCTAGCCCCCAACGGACTAAATGAAAAGTGATAATAGCTGGCCGCCTGCTTTGCTTTGCTACTCAGTATCAATCATGTTTAGCTAACAGAGCTGAGCGAACCCAAACTGAAAAGTTCGGGTTCGCACCGAACATTACGGTTTTTTGGACCCTGGACTCGAACACTGACATATCACTGTATGTTCGGGTCGGAGTTCGGTGCAGGGCAGCCAATCAACAAGCATTTGACTCGTGTGCCCTTAGAAGCCATCACAGCCACAGCCTACTAATGGCATGGCTGTGATTGGCCAGTGCAGCTAGTAGGGGCATGTCTATTAAACAGTGAGCAGCCTGTGGCCATAAATAAAAATTGGGGGGGACCTAATGTCCTCCCCCCCGGCCCCCACCCCTGAGCGGTGGGTGGGAGCTATAAATAAGAATTTGGGTGGACCTACTGTCCTCCCCCACGGCCCCCACCCCTGCGTGGCGGCTGGGGGCCTTAAATAACAATAAGGGGTCGGGCGGTGGGTGGGGGCCATAATTAAAAATTGGGGGGGACCTAATGTCCTCCCCCTGGCCCCCTCCCCTGAGCAGTGGGTGGGGGCCATAAATAAAAATTTGGGGGGGACCTAATGTCCTCCCCCTGGGCCTCACCCCTGAGTGGTGGGGGCCCTAAATAAAAATTTACCCCCCCAGGTGACTAGGGGTCCCCAAACCACTAGTCAACCCCTCCCGCCAAAAAATTACCCCTACCTACCCCCCTCATCCTAAAAATAATGAGGGGGACACTTATCTAAATACCTGTTAAAAAAAAAATAGACTTACCATTTGATGCTTTCTGTCTTCTAAAATTTTCTTTTTTCATCCCCAAAAAAGGCCAAATAAAAATCCATAATAACCGACGAACTTTAAAAAAACAAACAAACAAACAAAAAAATGAGCGCAAAAAAAAAAAAAAAAATTCACCCATGAAGGGCTCTGCACAGACTGAGCTCTGCAGGGGTATGGGTTGGGGGGGAGGACATTAGGTCCCCCCTTATTGTTATTTAGGGCCCCCACCCACCGCGCAGGGGTGGGGGCTGGGGGGAGGACAGTAGGCCCCCCAAATTCTTATTTATGGCCCCCACCCACTGCTCAGGGGTGAGGGCCGGGGGTAGGACAGTAGGTCCCCCCCCTTATTATTATATTGTTATTTAAGGCCCCAACCCGCCGCTCAAGGGTGGGGGCTGGGGGGAGGACAGTAGGTCCCCCTCCACAATCTTATTTAGGGCCCCCACCCGTCGCACAGGTGTGGGGGCAATAGGTTTTTTGTTTTTGCCCCGCCCTGCAATTAGGCTCAGAGCACTCTGATTGGTGGGTTTAAGCCATCCAATCAGAGTGCTCTGACAGGTAAATGAAGAGACTGACAGGTAAGTCTCTACATTTACCTGTCACAGCACTCTGATTGGTTGGCTTGAAATTCACCAATCAGAGTGCTCTGTGTCATTTTACACAGCGTGGGAAAGTTCTTTGGAATTTTCCCACGCTGTGTAATTTGGCTCATAACACTTTGATCGGTTACTTAATCCACCAATCAGAGTGCTCTGAGTCATTTTACACAGCGTGGGAAAGTTCTTTTGAATTTTCCCACGCTGTGTAAAATGACTCATAACACTCTGATTGGTGGGTAACCAATCAGAGTGTTATGAGTCAGTTGCCAGGGAAAAATTCAAAAGAACTTTCCTACACTGTGTAAATGATACAGAGCACTCTGATTGGTGGATTTCAAGCCACAACCAATCAGAGTGCTGTGACAGGTAAATGTAGAGACTAGTGATGTCCCGAACGGTTCACCGAACGGTTCGCCACAGACGGCGAACATATGCGCTGTTCGGTCTGCTCCCTATTCGTCATCATTGAGTAAACTTTGACCCTGTACCTCACAGTCAGCAGACACATTCCAGCCAATCAACAGCAGACCCTCCCTCGAAGACCCTCCCACCTCCTGGACAGCTCACGAAGAATACAGCTTCACAATGAATGTAAAATGGATGCTGTCCAGGAGGTGGGAGGGTCTGGGAGGGAGGGTCTACTGCTGATTGGCTGGAATGTGTCTGCTGACTGTGAGGTACAGGGTCAAAGTTTACTCAATGATGACATAGGGGGCGGACCGAACAGCGCTTATGTTCGCCATCCGTGGTGAACCGTTCGGCGAACCGTTCGGGACATCACTAGTAGAGACTTACCTGTCAGTCTCTTCATTTACCTGTCAGAGCACTCTGATTGGATGGCTTAAACCCACCAATCAGAGTGCTCTGATCCTAATTGCATGGCGGGGCAAGGCTTTATAAGCCTTCCCTGCCCTGCAGAGCTCAATCTGCGCAGAGCCCTCCATGATTGAAAATGGATTTTTTTTTTTTGCGCTTGTTTTTTTTTTTTTTTAAGTGCGACGGTTATTATGGATTTTTATTTGGCCTTTTTTGGGGCCGAAAAAAGATTTTAGAAGAAAGAAGACATCAAATGGTAAGTCTTTTTTTTTTTTTTCTTAACAGGTATTTAGATAAGGGTCCCCCCTAATTATTTTTAGGATGAGGGGAGTAGATAGGGGTATTTTTTTTGGGGGGGAGGGGGTAACTAGGGGTTTGGGGATCCCTAGTCACCTGGGGGGTAAATTTTTATTTAGCATCCCCCACCCGCCACTCAAGGGTGGGGGCCGGGGGAGGACAGTAGGTCCCCCTCTCCACATTCTTATTTAGGGCCCTCACCCGTTGCACAGGGGTGGGGGCAACAGGTTTTTTTTTTTTTTTTTTTACTAGAAACGTCCCTACTCGCTGTATAGCGAGTAGGGGCTGAATTTACTAATACTAATACTAAGTAATCTTTACTTAGTATTAGTAAATGTGGCTGAAAGACCAATTTAGGTCTTTCAGCTTTTTGGTAGATAGCTCCCTAATATCGTGTGAATTAGGGAGTTATCTACTAAGAGGCTGCTTATTTTATGTTTATGCTTGCAGGGCACTTGTCCTACTCTTACCCCTGACAGCCATGCTTTAGATTTATGTTCTTCCAAAGCTAAAATCAAAGATTCCATCTAGTGCTATTTTATGGCTCAGCTGTGTTTTTAATTTTTAGGTATTTAATGTTATTTTAAGTGATTTCCCTATCCACATTTGCTTACAGGGCACTTGTCCTACTCTTACCCCAATTTTACTTCCTTTTGCAGCCCTGTAGCCCTTTCCAGGAGTTTTTTAGAGCCATTTTTGTGCCCAAAAGTTTGGGTCCCCATTGACTTCAATGGGGTTTGGGGTAAGGTTCGGTGTCAAGTTCGGGGTCAAGTTTGGGGTCAAGTTCGATCCCAAACCCGGACTTTTTAAAAAAGTTTGGCAGAACCCGCTGGACCCGAACATTCAGGTGTCCGCTCAACTCTATTAGCTTACATTAGCAAATGAGATCGAAAGAGCTATTGCTACAAGTGTGTCATGTTTCTTGTAGTACAGGCAAAACAATCTATAAGCATAAAAACACAAAAGACCAGAATATGGTGTAGTATATTAGAACACCAAAAAATGCGCTTTGTGACAAATTTACACTCACAAGATAAAAGTGAAAAGTGGTCACATAGGAATATTTGGAGTTCAGAGGAGTTCCAGATTCTTCATTTATCACCTTAAATGAGAAGGAGGGACAAACACATAGTGCACCAATAATATTCAAAAAGCAAAATGTATTATGATTGGACTCACAGGATAATAGTAAAAATCCAGCATGTCAAAGCACTCAAGTAGTCCTTTTCAGTGCCGCTTTCCTTATTGTAGACACGGCCAGATGATTAAAAAATAAAAAACAGAATAAACAAATAAATAAACAAATACTAATGTCTTCAAAAGGTGCTTCCTTGGTCCCTTCGCCCGATGCGTTTCGTAGTACTTTATTTCCATATGATAGTCCTTTTTTTAGCCAGACAGGAGCACTATTTGATTAAGGAGTATTGTTTACTAATTTCTCTGTTTATAATTGTTTGACATTGCGTGTTCGGGATATGTCACATGACCAATTGTTCTATGTTTCTTCCTTGTTTCGTACTCCTATCTCCTTATCTTGTATGTACAGTATTTTGTTCTTTTCAAATATTTTTTATTAAAGTTTTAAAATTTTGTATAACAAGTGATAATAATACAAACATTGTATTAGGGGTAGGAAAGGAAGGGTAACTTGGAAATGGGAAGGGATAACAGTATTTTGTTCTGTCTTTGTAAATGCTCACACTCTGCAGGTTTGATCTGTGTATATATCATTACACCTTTAGGGTTAATTATGGTTATTATTGACAGTAGCAAGATGGCTGACAGCAATTCAATATCAGTTTTCACATGTCCTTGGCTGGTATGGGGTGTGGCCAAACAAGCGCAATTTCAACTTTATTTAGAGTTAGCCGGAAGAGATTGGTGATAATTAGCTCCCTAGGATCAGGCGGCACAAACATTTCAGGACGGCCACTACAACACCCAATTTAGACCCCTAGATAGTGTATCAAGGACTTATTTCAGCTTGGTTTGTACTGCATGCAATTTGTCTATTACAAAATGTTACATCTCTTCCCCTTAGAGTGCTTTCTTACAGATGAGTGAAGCTTTCACTCTTCATAAATGTTTGAATAGACATAATTAAGCAGGTGGTAATAAAATGCATTATATAATGGAAATAAGTAGTTAAAGAAAACATTGGAAGCTAGTTATATCAAAGGGAGATCGTGGGGCAGTGAAGGGGTTAACCCTAATTTAGAAATGTAAACAAAAGCGGTAATACTTAAAAATAAAAACTATCTCAGAGCTTAATGTTAAGTTGCATATGGAATACAGAATTTACTTAAATATCTTTACAAATTTTTAAATCCGACAAGGGCTTTGCACCTCCCTTCGATGCTAACTTTTAATTTAGTAATTTAAAACTATACCATTATTAAAGCAATCTTTATAAATTACTCCTGCTCATCAGAGACCTTCACAAAGTTATTCATTCTGTTATCAAATTACGTAATTGTTATTATGTTATTCATTCTTCATTTGTTAAAAAAATGTCTCCTTAAGAAAGTGAACTAACAGACTAAATCTTTAAATAATTTAACACATTGATATAGGGATAATTCCCAAGAGTGTTCCCAGAATCAGACCTTTATTTAATAATCCCAAATAATTCAGTACTATTGGATAAACTTCCAAAATGATTTCCTTTCAAAACATTCCTAAAAATCACCGTACCTCCTTAGTGACCAGGCCATTTTTCAATTTTATTACTGTTAAGGACCAGGGCTCTTTTTACATTTCTGCAGTGGTTTTGTTTAGATGTAATTTACCTCTTACACATTTACTGTACCCATACATATTATATACCATTTTTATTAAATGTTCATTCTAAAGATACCATTATTTTCATCACTTCATATAATTTACTAGAAAAAAAAAGTAAAATATGATGAAAAATGTAAAAAAAATAAACACAGCTGGCCATCATGCACCCATGTCCCAGTTGGAACATTTCTGAAGCCGGCCAATGTAATTCACCCCCGTCAAACCGTATGTTTTTGAAAAGTACACACCCTAGAGCATTTCACATGGTGGCATTTCAACACTTTACATGCACTAATTCTACCACCAGTCTCTGTCAAACATTTTTGTGGTGTTATTTTTCACTCACACATTCTACATTGGGCATAGATTCTCAGCTCCTGTTAGGTGTTACTGCCAAAGGACACCCCAACATGTGCTTGGCAACATCTCCCGAGTACAGTGACACCACCCATGCATAGGTGTGTCGGGTTCATTGGGGGGTGCAAAGCAAAATGTCTGATATGCGTTTTTCTAATTTTACATATCTTGTCCCTAGGGGGGGACAGGCTGTTGTCGCTGAAGTGCATGAAATGCAGAATCATTTCATACCTCTTCCTCGACATACATTGGGAGTAAATGGGGGTAGAGCAGATGGGGCTACTGCTCCAGTAGAAGCGGATGAAGGGCTTCTTTATGATGCCCATCAGCATAGTCAATGCCCAGAATCTTTTCTATTCTGGCACATCGATGGGGGCCCATTGCTGCTTTGCCAAAAAAGAGTCAGGATTTGTAGCTCGGAATTGATGGGCATATAAATTAGTTTGGGCGACAATGTTCCCCAATACATCACCTCCATAAACTGCTGAAGGCTAAATCCTGTGACATCCAAATTAATGCCAGGATTTGCAGTAAAGGATGTGATGTCTGGCCTCTGGCGATGAGGCACTACCCACTCCTCAGCAGTTCTGCCAGCTGGAGCAGCATGTCTCCTTCTGGCAGGGGGACTATCAGGCACAGATACAACATCACTAGATACATCACTAGCAGCAGACAATGTATATAGTGATGATGTATCTGAGCACCTGGCAGGGTCAAAATCAGGGTCGGAGTCTGACATAGACGCGTCAGACTCTAGTACAAGGATGGCATATGACTGCTCAGCGCTGGTTGACTTCTGTGACCCATGTCACATGATCACAATCACTTTACTTAGTGACCTGTCACAAAAAAAAAAATGAACAGACAGCAAAATAAGTGCTGCTGTGCAAGATCCTGTGATCTGTATAGTGATCACTAGCAGGACAGTGGTTAATCATTCTGAAAAGAGCTTTTGGGTCTCAAAAAAAAATCACAAAAAAATGAACCCCTAAAAAAAATGCACAAACAGCAAAAAAGTGCTGCTGTGCAAGAGGCAGTGATTACAGTGATCACTGGCAAGACAGGGGTTAATGGCTCTGAAAAGAGCCTTTGGGTCTCAAGATTTTACAAATCCCTACCTAAAAATACCTAAATATCTCTAGCTAAACCACAGATCTCTCTCCCTCTCTCACTAAAACACAAGTGAAGAGAGGAAGGCAGATCCACACTAATCAGAGAAATGGGGAACACACTTGGGATGGAATTACTAATGGGGCAAGCTGTGATTGGATGACCCCAGCCTGCCCCTTATGATGAGGCAGGCTAGGGACACCCCCAGAAGCCCCATGATCCACTGCCTTTAGAAAGGGAGGGAGGGCTAATATTGATCATTTCATTTATTTTATATTTATTTTTTTATATATATTATTATATATGCACCAGGACCCCTCTAGGCACTCAGCACATGCAGAGCATCACTGCAATACTATCAGAGCTTCCAGCGCTCAAAATAGCTGTGGGCGTACCAGGTACGTCCAAGGTCATTATGGACCATTTTTTGCCAGATGTACCTGATACGTCCGCGGTCGGGAAGGGGTTAAACGTTTATCCAAAAATACCACATTAGTTCTTAATTACTAGAACCATCAGTGCCGGATTCTGTAACTATTAACAATTTCCTACTACAAAAGCCTACCCTTTAGCAATTGCTCATGAATGGACATTTCTAGGGGCATTTTGCCTAAATAAGACACTCCCTCCATGTTATTTGAGTGTATTTTTTATTTAATTCTACCCTGTTTTGTGTCATTTTGCTGAAATATCTTCTAATAAGGTCTACCAGAAAAATGCTTTTAATTTACCAGTACAAATATAAGGATGTTATTTTCAGTGTATTGTTGACTCACTTATAAACTTGAACATTTCACCAGAATGTTTGTGATCTTTATTTAGAAAACACCATTGCCCCATGAACAAGGGGTACACTAAATAAACATTAGTTGGCTCTGCAGGAACTTAAGCAATGCCAAGAATTATGTCACTTCCAGAAAGAGTATTAATCATTCATGGAATTTGGAACATAACCACATCCCATCAGTGATTGCTCTTATTAGACATTTTATACTAGTCTGTGGCTGATTAATAAAATCATTATCTATCTCCCAAAAGATAAAGGTTCTCTGTGCCACAAATTATGGAGACAATTAGATAAATAAAAAATCACATAATTTGCAAAAACTATTGGAAGAATTCATAAGATTATCCTGATATCTAGTATTAGCAATTCAGCACTAAGAATTATAAACAATAAACAGTCATGTGCGAAACTAATACTCACCTTATGATAATCTTGCACAAAGGCAGGTTACGTTCTTGGCCATCCGCTCAGAGTCCAGAATAAGGACACATTCAGGACAAGTCACTTTACGATGAGAAACTTGGATCCAGGATTTGACTTAGCAACTGGAACAAGCTGTGTTGGTAATTAATTGTAGTCAGAGGGGCCCCTTCCACCAAGGTTGTAATAAGTGCTTTTCTTGCATAGTCTCTTATCATTATATAATTTCCAGAAGCGATGGCATGCAACAGGTGGTTTTCTCTAGCCGACTGTACAGCTCTTGACTTATATAGAAAAAAACTAAATGCTTTTCATGCAAATTGTCTTCTCTTTGTCATAAAACATATTTATAACAATCACTAGATGTCTAACTACACATTAGAGCACAAATCCAAGTATCTAAAAATTTTCATAAGCATAAAAATACCACTCTAGTTATTTCCTTTTAAACCCATAGACAGACAATGCTCATTATCACAGAACACACAAACTCATCATAGAAACATAAACATATAATTCCATCCTTACATACACACATAACAAAAAGAAGTAGTAGAGACATGGAATGGTTATCCAGCAGAGGAGGTAATGCAATAACACAAATTCATGGATATGTAAATAGACCACAACACCTTAACACAGCAATACTTAATAATAATAACTCCAGCTAGATGGTCACATTATCAATAAAAATTTAGATTTCAAAGAATCATTTAAAGCTAGACTAGATATCACCAGAGCGAGGCTTACTCCAAGTCACAATCATAATAGAATGACTAAAGAAACCCCACACCCTGTGTCCCACAGATTTACCTGCAGCAGCATAGTTAGTTGCCCTGCTCGGGTTTAATAACATTCTAGACCAGGCATGAAGGTAACTGATTACAGATGTAGTCTCAAACTAACACATCCAATTACATTTTATACCAAATTATCTATCTAGTGTACAAGACTATCAGTAATGAAGTTTATCCTTTTAAACAAAATCTTGCATGTTTTATTTTATTATTATTATTATTTTTTTTTTTAAATCAGTGCACTTCTACCAAGGCAACCAGTACTTAACCCCTTAAGGACAGAGCTTCAGAAGCTTGTCTTGCACTTAATGACAACAGTATTTTTTGCATTTTTTGTTGTTTGCGTTCAACTGCAATTTGCATTTTACTAATTTATTTCACAGACACATATTATATACAGTTTTTTAAAGGACAGAGATGGCTTTAATTTGATGTAACATATATATATATATATATATATATATATATATATATATATATAAATGCTTACTTATTATAAAAAAATACAGACATGCAAAAGTTGTTCTGATTTACAGAATATATAATGTGTCTGGGATTTTAAGTTTTTGGTAGTTACAGGTCACAAAGCACAAGGAGCATAGGCGTGCGCAGCCTATTGCATTAGGGTGTGCACCCTAAAGCACAAACACACGCCGCATGTGTGTGTGTGTGTATATATGTATAGCTGTTTGAGCTGTTTGTGTGTGAGGGTGTTTGTGTGTGTGTGTTTGTCCTGTGAAGGTGCTGTTTGTGTGAGTGTCGTGTATTTGTGAGGGTGCTGTTTGTGTGTGTGTGTTTGTGAGGGTGCTGTTTGTGTGCTGTGTGTGAGGGTGTTGTGTTTTTTTTTTTTTTAAAGGTGCTGTGTGTGTTTGTGAGGGTGCGGTTAGTGTGTGTGTGAGCTGTATGTGTGTAGCTGCAGTATGTTTGGAGGGATTGAGGAGGTGGGGGCAGATTAGTAAATCCTTGCTGCCATGTGCCATCCCTGGTGGTCCAGTGGAGAGTGAACTCTAGCCTGCGGAGCTAGAGTTAACCCTCGCAAGATCTGAGCGTTGCCACAGCAACGCTCAGATATCGCGAGAGGAACCTGCGGAGCTTCTGTCTAGAGCCCCCTGGGTCCTCTCCTACCTCCCTCCATGCTGCTGTGGGCCGGTGAGGTAGATCTTTGGTCCCCCTGCCGGCCCATGGAGGCTTAGAGCAGAGCCGGCACGACAGGGGAGATCGGGATTCCCACCCCCCCAAAAAAATAATATACACGTGTGTGCATATATATATATATATATATATATATATATATATGCGGCGTACACACACACACACACACACACACACACACACACACACACACACACACACACACACACACACACACACACACACACACACACACACACACACACACTCACAGACACACACACACACAGACACACACACATTACACAGACACACACTTACACACATACACTCACAGACACACACACATTCACACACACATACACTCACAGACACACACACATTCACAGACACACACTCTCACAGACACACACACACTCACAGACACACACACATTCACAGACACACACTCACACACACACACAGACACACACACATACACTCAGAGACACACACACACATCCACAGACACACACACATCCACAGACACACACACATTCACAGACACACACTCACACACAGACACACACATTCACAGACACATTCACAGACACACACACACAGACACACACTCACAGACACACAGACGCACACTCACACACACACTCACACACACACAAACACACACATACACACACACTCACACAGACACACACTCACACAAACACATACACACATTCACAGACACACACACTCACAGACACACACACACACACACACAGACACCTACCTGGAGTGCTGGCGTGGACTTTTCCCTGAGCTCCTCTCTGCATCTCAGTCGCGGCTAGGGAGCTGTCTGCTGTCTGCTCTCTGCTCCCTCTCGCCTCGCGGGCTGTCCGCTGTATCTGGGAGCCGGAATATCATATTCCGGCTCCCGGCATCAGCGCGCGGCGAGAGGGAGCAGAGAGCAGACAGCAGACAGCTCCCTCGACGCGGCTGAGATGCAAAGAGGGGGGATATCCATCACCTCTAGCCCCCCCTCCCCATGACAGGGGCATGAGGTGAGACAGGGGCCGCTGAGAGGTCTGCAGGAACAGTGTTCTTGCTCAAAAAAAAGTGCAGGAATGCTGTTCCTGCAGGACTCAATCCATAGGCATGCCACGGGGATTAGGGTGTGCCCAGGCACACCCGGCACACCCCATGCGCAAGCCTATGACAATGAGTAAAATAAACCTTTAATGTGGAGCGATTTTAGAATTTGGTATGTTTGTCTTGTAAGCTTAATAGCCATAAAAGAAAACAAAATTGCCACACAAAAGTACATATTTATATAAAGTAGACATCACTGGCTATTTACCTAAGGTTGTTTTGACACTTTCTAGGTAGCCATTTCACTGCCAATCTTTTGGTTTTTGGCACACAAACTTATAACAAAGAACTTCTCATGTGTATTTTGTAAAGTTGGGGTGTGCTATTCCTGTACAAAGTGTTCAGTTACATTTGCTGAGTAAAATTACACCCCCATTGTATGTCTTTGGCACTATTTCGTGAAGCTACAGTGCCATATAGGAGACCTGTCCTTTTCAGTATTCACAGTAGAATTTGGGGAGACGGATTTAATGAGCCTCTGCTTCCATTTGGGGTATTATAGCAGTTTCACTGTTCCAAAAAACACCCCACAAAGGCCTACCATTTGTAAAAGTAGACACTCCAGGGTATCTCATATGGTGCTTATTGTGCCTTAACATGCCCCCATTTTTTCACCAATATATGCCAAAGTATGTGGTAAAAAATAATTTGGGGCATTTTTTACATATGGATTACATTTTTGCTGGCATTTTTTTTATATTTCATATGTGCCACTAAGTTCAAACCCCCCAAATTATGCTCGGCTAAGTCTTCTGAGTAAAACAATATGCCCAATGTATGACCTAGACACTATTTTGTGAAGTTACAGTGCTGTAAAAGAGACGTGACAAGTTCAGGTTTTTAAGTGTGAATTTTCATGGACGGTTTTGATGCATCCGTGTTCCACTTTGGAGCACTTGTGCAGGCTACATATTACAACTACACCATAAAGTCATACCATTTCTTAAAAAAACACATACCAGGGTATTTCAAAGACATATTTTGAACCTTAGTGTTGGATCATTTTTCCGCTAGCTTGTACCAAGTGTAGTGTGTATGAGTTTGCACAGTATATTTTGCAAACCTTATGTGTGCTATGACTGTATAATACTTCATATGTTGCTCAGCTATGTCAGCTGAGTACAGCAATACCCCCGTATGTACCTTTGCCAGGTATATGTGGACATTGGAGGGGCACATTTGGGACACAGCCATTCCATTTTTTTTCAAACTTAAAATTTTTGCACTGTGCCCATGTCCCATTTTAGAGTATTTTACCAGGCTATATAATCCAAATACCCCATAAAGCTATACCATTTCTTAAAGAAGACATCCCAGGGTATTTCAAAAGGCATATTTTGAACCTTAGCTTGGCATAATTTTTCCGCTAGCTTGTACCAAGTGTAGTGGTAATAAGCATTTTTTCTGCCTTTTTGACACACAAAGTGAGTTTGCACAGTATATTTTGCAAATCGTATGTGTGCTGCGACTGTATAATACTTCATATGTTTCTCAGCTATGTCGGCTGAGTGCAGCAATACCCCCATATGTACCTTTGCCAGGTATATGTGGATGTTGAAGGGGCACATTTGAGATGCAACCATTCATTTTTTTTCTAACTTTGAAGTTTTACGCTGTGTGCATGTTCCATGTTGGAGTAGTTTAGATGGTTGGTCATTGAAACTTCCCCACAAACACATACTATTTATTAAAGAATACACCCTGGGGTTATTCAAAAGGCATATTTTGAATCTTAGCGTGGGATCATTTTTTCTCTAATTTGTTCCAGGTGTAGTGGTAATGAGAGTTTTTAAATGTATTTTTTTACTTTTTTAAACTCTTTTTACTTTATAAAACTAGTTTTTAAACTTTTGTTTTGCTTATTAATTTTTTTAAACTTTCTTAAAACTTTTTTTTACAGATTTAACATTTTTCTAAGCTTTTTTTCTACCGTTAACCCCTAACTATCCGTAAGCAGAACTAACAGTAAATTCCTCACTTTCCCATAACTCCCACCCACCCCAGCTAGCAAAATATATAATTATAAAATATTTAAATTAATTAATTAAATAAATTGAACCCCTAAGGGTTAAAAATTAATAAAAATTAATCTTCAGGGGTTAAAAAAAATTAGATCACATTATAATACTGTGATCTGTATTTTGATCACTGTAGGCAGTGATCGACTGGCAGGGAAGGGGTTAATTTATATTTGGACTGGGTAAAGGTTTTTTTTTTTACTTAAACGTTATTAAAAAAAAATTTAACTTAATTTTTACATTTTAAAGAAATATATATATATACATATATAGAAATAGATATATATATATATAGATATATATATAGTTATATATAAATATATATATATAGAGAGAGATATATTGAAATATATAGAGATATATTTATATGTATAGATATATAGATATATATATATAGAGTTAAAGTTATAAAGATATATATATATATATATATATCTCAATATATTGAAATATATATATAGAAATATATATCTATCTATATATATATCTATATATAGATAGAAATATATATAGAAAAAATATATATATATATCTATATATAAAAAAAAATATATATATATATATAGAGAGAGAGAGAGAGAGAGAGAGAGAGAGAGAGAGATTTATAGATATACAGAAATATATCAAACATAAAAAAATCCTTCACTCCAAACAAAATGAAAAAAAGTGCTATATGTTGCTCTGGTCGCTATAACAACATACCCAAACAAAATACCGTCACTCTCTGAATTTCTATGAATTTCAAATCTTGGATATTCTTTTATTACAGAACCGACGTTGGTTCTGGAATAAAAGAATATGTAATATTTGCAATTTCTAGTGTGACGTTATTTTTTGGGAATATATTTATATATTATTATTTTAAAAAAAATTTGCCTTCATGACAGCCGCTATATCTATCTCTCTCTATCTCTCTCTCTCTCTCTCTCTATATATATATATATATATATATATATCTTTCTATATATATTTTTTTTTTCTTCCTGACAGCCTCTATCTCTCTCTCTCTCTCTCTCTCTCTCTCTCTCTCTCTATATATATATATATATAGTGAGAGAGAGATAGAGGCTGTCAGGAAGAAAAAAATATATATATAGAAAGAGATATATATATAGAGAGAGAGATGTTTGTGTGTATATATACACTCACACTAACACACTTATACATTATTATATGTATCTCAAAGACAGAGTAATAAAAACCGTTAATAAAAATAACAACACCATTAAAAAGCTTTTCGTGTGTATATACACAACAAACATATATATCTCTTTCTCTCTCTCTCTCTCTCTCTCTCTCTATATATATATATATATATATATATATATATACACATATACACACACACATATACATATACATACATACACACGATTGCACACAGGCTCTTATATATAATTCCGGTGCTTGCAGTCCATGGAAAAAATAAATTGTACAACTGACCAGCACTCAAGGTTATAGTGAAGCTTAAAGGACCACTCTAGTCACCCAGACCACTTCAGCTTAATGAAGTGGTCTGGGTGCCAGGTCCTTCTAGGGTTATCCCAATTTTTTAATAAACATAGCATTTTCATAGAAACTGCTATGTTTGTGAATGGGTTAAGCCTTACCCTATTTCCTCTAGCGGCTGTCTCATTGACAGCCGCTAGAGGCGCTTGCGTGTTTCTCACTGTGATTTTCACAGTGAGAGCACGCCAGCGTCCATAGGAAAGCATTATGAATGCTTTCCTATGTGACCGGCTGAATGCGCGCGCAGCTCTTGCCGCGCGTGCGCATCAAGACAACGGGGATGAGAAGAGGAGGATGGGAGGAGGAGAGCTCCCGCCCAGCGCTGGAAAAAGGTACGTTTTAAACAGTTTCCCCTTTCAAGAGCCGGGCGGGAGGTGGACCCTGACATTTACATTTACAAGTAAAGTAAATAGCAATTAGATGACGTTAGACATTCTCACAGATTTTAACGTCAGATAAGTTAACTATAGGAATGCAATCAGAAATTCTTCACTATGGTAGAGGTTTAAAGGACCACTATAGTGCGAGGAAAACATACTCTTTTTCCTTGCACTATAGTGCCAGGAGGGTGCACCGACCATCAGGGTCCCCCTCCTGCCGGGCTATAGGGTCAGGAAGGGGTTAAACTTACCTCTTTATCCAGCACCGGGCGGGAAGCTCTCCTCCTCCTTTTCCCTTCCTACTTCTTCTATTCGTCTTTGGCTGAATTTTTCAGCCACTCCATAAAAAAACCATTCACAATCCTTTCCTATGGACGCTGGCGTCACGTAAGTGCCACTAGCGGCTGTCAAGAGACAGCCAATGGAGGATGGATTAATCCATTTATAAACATAGCATTTTATCTGAAACTGCTATTTTAATTAAAAAATTGGTTAACCCTAGATGGACCTGGCACCCAGACCACTTCATTAAGCTGAAGTGGCCTGGGTGCCTAGAGTGCTCATGTAACGCGAATAGCCATAGCTTACCGATATTCAATACATTTACGATTTCTAAATTCTAAATATAAACAATTTTAAAAAGGAAAATGCACAAAATATACATGACACATGTACTAGATGCAGTGTGTTTATACAGGGGAGTTGTGTGTATTTGTGTAGTGTGTATATAATGAATGCATAGCGTGTGTGTGGTGTGTGTGTTTCGGGAGGTATGTAATTAAAGGACCACTCTAGGCACCCAGACCACTTCAGCTTAATAAAGTGGTCTGGGTGCCAGGTCCAGCTAGGGTTAACCCTTTTTTTCATAATTATAGCAGTTTCAGAGAAACTGCTATAATTATGAATGGGTTAAGCCTTCCCCCTAATCCTCTAGTGGCTGTCTCATTGACAGCCACTAGAGGCGCTTGCGTGCTTCTCACTGTGATTTTCACAGTGAGAGCACGCCAGCGTCCATAGGAAAGCATTGTAAATGCTTTCCTATGCGACCGGCTGAATGCGCGCGCAGCTCTTGCCGCGCGTGCGCATTCAGCCAGGGGAGGATCGGAGGAGGAGAGAAGGAGGAGAGCTCCCTGCCCAGCGCTGGAAAAAGGTAAGTTTTTACCCCTTTCCCCTTTCCAGAGCCGGGCGGGAGGGGGTCCCTGAGGGTGGGGGCACCCTCAGGGCACTATAGTGCCAGGAAAACGAGTATGTTTTCCTGGCACTATAGTGGTCCTTTAAAGGTTTCATTCAGTAAAAATTTTCAATAAACGTTACCACTCCAAAAAATTGCCTACCTTGATCAAAGTCACGCACAATGCTGATTCTGATGACGCAAGTCAATTCTCTGAAAATAAAAACAAAACAATATTATTTTTAAAAGAAATTAAAATTCATGTTTAAGATTAGTTGGATACATAAACATGATTTTGACTGTGTGCCAGCAGGCGAAAAATGCAGCCCCAAGAAAGGAAAAGTATAAATCCTGGGCAGCACTTTTCACGTGCTGAGCAACAGTGAAACTGTGGCAATATGGAGAAATGTATTTCTTCAACACAGCCATTTTATGTATGCCCTCCAGGAAAGCACAGGTGAAGAGCCTGTCTGCCTTGCATGCGCTGAAGCGCAAGATGAAGGACAGACCTTTTCCTGCGCTCCAAGGATGGCATACTAAAATGGTACATAACGAATTGAATACACAATTCAACACTCCCTAACGGGTGGTAAAAAAAAATTGAAAGAAAGAAAGAAAGAAAGATAGCAAGAAAAAAAGTGAGTCTGACTGTGTGCCGCAGGCGAAAAATGCAGCCCCAAGAAAGGAAAAGTAAAAATCCTGGGCAGCACTTTTCACGTGCTGAGCAACAGTGAAACTGTGGCAATATAGAGAAATGTATTTCAGCACCAGAACCTTTTGCATAGATATCTCTTTATCCGATATGTATAAGCATACAATAAGACAAAGAGAGCCAGGCAAACTTTACCCAAAAATATAGACAAATTAAAACTTACCGTAACCACTTTGAATTTTTCACAAATTCAATTGCGCTTTGAACGATTCGTAAATCTGCGTTCTGAAATTGAAAAGAAGAACAATATTATTTTAAAAATTAATTTGTTGTAATTTCTATATATAAAAAAAATATATATATATACACACACACAATTCTAAGTGTATATATATATATATATATATATATATATAGTATATATATATATATATACATACATACATACATACACACATATAAATATATATATATATACACATACACACGACTGTATGTATGTCTGCAATGTATTGTTTTTGGTGCGACATATGTAAAATAATAAACGAAAACAATGTATGCAGACATACAACTACATATACTAATAAAATCAATAAATACATTGAAAATATCTCCTAAAATATTTTTAAAAATACATATATTAAAAAATACATATATAAAAAAAATTATAAAAAAATACATATATTAAAAAAGAAATATATAAAAAAATACATATATTAAAAAATACATATATAAACAAATACATATATACACACATAAAAACAAATATATATAAAATTAAATAGCAAACTGTAAACAAAAATAAAAGTTAAAATAGTAAAATAGATTACATGTCATATGTAAACAAATCTAGATTTTTTAAAATAATACAAACAGATAAAGTTAAGATTCAACAAATGACTAACTAAAATTAAAAAATAAAAACAATACAAAGACATTACATTAATAATAAAATACAAATAGGATAAAAGTTTACTTACAGTCAATGTGCAGCCAGATTCCGTTAGGGGAGATGCTGCTTCTTCTTCTGTACTCCGTCTTCACACTGGCCTCCGAGGAATAAAACTGAGATGTGAACGCGCTCGGCGCGTTCACATCTCAGCATAGTCTCTAATGCAGGCGCGCTCACATGTGAGCTGCCTGCATTAGAGGGAATGACGTTAGACGTCCAAGAGGACATCTGACGTCAGCTCACTGTGATTCTAACAGTGAGGATTCAGGAAGCACCATCTAGTGGCTGTCTCAGAGACAGCCACTGTAGGTGGGAATAGGGAAAAAAAAATACACTGCTTTTTCTCTGAAACGGCAGTGTATTTAAAAAAAACAAAAAAACTAGAGGTACCTGGCACCAAGACAACTTCATTGAAATGAAGTTGTCTTGGTGCCTAGAGTGGTCCTTTAAGGGTCAGGCAAACATAATTATAGACAGAAGTTACAGCAAAAGTAACATAAGATTACATCAGCTAAACACGATATTGCTTATTACATAGTTCCATATTTACATAGTTACATAGCTGAAAAGAGTCTTGTGTCCATCAAGTTCAGCCTTCCTCACATATGTTGTTGCTGTTGATCCAAAAGAAGGCAAAAAAACCTAGTCTGAAGTGCTTCCAATTTTGCCACAAACTAGGAAAAATTTCCTTCATGACCCCAAAATAGCAGCCAGATATCTCCTTGGATCAAGCAGCTATTACCCCACTAATTAGAAATCATATCTCTGTATGTTATGTTTTTGTAAGTATTTATCCAATTGCAGTTTAAACCTCTGTAGTGACTCTGACAAAACCACCTCTATTCAGCAACCAACAACATGTATTTCTGTAACCAGAGGTTAAAAGGTTATTTCTTTGATGATCTGCAACAGGTTTTACTTTTAAGCTGACATTTAACAATTGTTATTTCTAATAATATAGTCTTGTCCATTTACAGTAGTCACATACTTCATTTTTAACCCTTTCAGAGGGTAAACCGTTATGCTTAGACTGTCTACAGAAAGTAGCAGTATTATCATCTACAACCCCAGCTCCTTTGACAGATTTACTATTTTTGATAAGGAAGGAGGTAACCCAGGGCATTTTGGAAGCCCTTGAGGTAAGAAAGAGGTCTGCAAAAAGACCCAGACAGAGAAAAGACTCTTCGCAGTCCTCTGACTCTGAAGGCATTGAACCTATGGGGGAATTTGAAGTCCTGGATCAGGTAGACTCCAGCGATAGTGAAGGTGAAATTATGAGTGAAGCCTTAGATGCTAGAGCTGTTAAGAAATGAATCCTTATGGTGACTAAATCATTAGAGATTCCTGAGGATGTCCCCAAAGCTGAAGGTTCAGACAAGCACTTTGCTGATCTGAATAAGCAAAGATTACCCTTCCCTCTACACAAGTCCATTAAGGACTTAGTTACAGCTGAGTGGAAAAAGCCAGAGAAGAAGATGGCCTTCCAAGGTAAATTGGCAAGATTATACCCTCTGGAAGAGAGCACTTCTAAGCTGTAGATTATGCCTCCCAAGGTAGACGTTCTAATATCCAGAGTTGCTAGAAAAAAACATGCTACCTTTGGATAGCTCAGCATTCCTCCATGAACCTATGGACTGCAAACTGGATACAGATGTATGTAGGAAATACATAGCAACAGGAGCAGGATGCCACCCTGCTGTGGCTCTTACTGCAGTTTCCAGAACAATGAAGAACTGGACCAGAGAGCTGGATTCAGAAGTGGAAAGAGGGGTGAAAAGAGCCAACCTGCTTGACTCTATCTGGGACCTAAAGATGGCAACTGAGTTCATTGCTGAGACATCCCTGGACATGACAAAAATCTTCTCCCGTACTATATGATTATCAGTGGCAGCCAGATGGGCACTATGGCTTAGGTATTGGAGAGCAGATGTCTATTCAAAGACCAAGCTCTGTAACAACCCTTTTGAAGGAGAACTTATCTTTGGTAAGACCCTGGAAGATGCTATCAAGATGGTGGCAGAAGGGCAGAAGGTTTTCTTAGCTCAGGATAAATTACATAACAAGCCTAATATCTCTTGGTCAGATAGGAGAGCTCCCAGAGACCAATACTTCTGGGATTCCAGAAATTACAGACCTGGGAGAGAATAGTCGAAGGGGAGCTCCTGCAGAGGTGGACAATCCTCCTGCCCACGTTCACACTGACCAGGAATCAGTCCTTTCGGGGTAAGAACATCTGACTGTCAAAGGATGCACAAGCAATTTACACCCTAAATGGTAGTGAACTAGGGATAACCACACACGAGAAGGATTTGGAAATTGTTATAGACACCAAATTAGGCAGCAATATGCAATGTCAATCTGCCGTTGCTAAGGCCAGTAAGGTTTTGTCATGTATAAATAGGGACATAAATTCTCGAGATGAAAATATAATTTTGCCTCTTTATAAATTGCTGGTAAGACCACACCTTGAATATGCTGTGCAATTTTGGGCACCTGTTCTAAAGGAAGATATCATGGCACTAGAAAAAGTGCAGAGGCGAGCTACAAAATTAATAAAAAAGAATGGAGCATTTTAGCTATGAAGAAAGGTTAAAAAATGTAAATCTGTTTAGGTTGGAAAAACGGCGCCTGAGAGGGGATATGATAACATTATACAAATATATCCGGGGCCAGTACAAACCATTATCTGGAAATCTATTCATAAACAGGGCTATACATAGGACACAAGGTCACACATTTAGGCTGGAAGAAAGGAGATTTCATTTAAGGCAAAGAAAAGGTTTTTTTTTACAGTAAGAGCAATAAGGATATGTAATTCTTTGCCTGAAGAGGTAGTTTTGTCAGAGTCTATATAGATGTTTAAACTGCAATTGGATAAATACTTGCAAAAACATAACATACAAGGATATAATTTCTAATTAGTGGGGTAATAGCTGCTTGATCCAAGGAAACATCTGACTGCTATTTTGGGGTCAAGAAGGAATTTTTTCCTAGTTTGTTACAAAATTGGAAGCGCTTCAGACTGGGTTTTTTTGCCTTCTTTTGGCTCAACAGCAAAAACATATGTGAGGAAGGCTGAATTTGAAGGACGCAAGTCTCTTTTCAGCTATGTAACTATGTAACTATGTAAAGGGAAAAATGTGAGATACAGTATATATACATATTCAATATGTATTTTATTGAAAGGTTTCTTTTTTTAAAAGAGAGTTTGGGATACAGAAAAAAGACAAAGGAGGGGGAACAATGCAGTGCACATAACTATTAATGACTTTAAACATAATAGTGATCTATATACAATTTGCAGTGCTACATCGACATGAGGGTTCTGACACAGAATGATATTTGTGTTGTGGAATATTAAATATAAACAAAATATAGTTACATTAAATATAAGCATAGTTATTCATAAATCTTTCCATAGGTATATGGCAGATCTTGTTGTACTACACGGTCAGTCTAATGGTGGGTTCTTGTAGGATGAAGAGGGTGGTTTGAGCCCTCCTGTAAGTGAAGGAGGGGAGAGAGAAGGGGACTCATATGTAGGATAGAAATGGGGAATTAAGGATCAAGGAAGTGGTGAAGAATTCTGAAATATTTTTTCACACCCTAGCAGTGAAGTAAGCCCCTGCGAATATGTGTTTAGGAGATAGGTTAAATGTAAACCATCTGTACCATGGTGAGATAGAAAGGTATATTCATTATAGATCATGTCTTGATCAAGACACTCTCCAAAGATAAGGATATATTAAAACCATTTTCACATTCACATGAAAGTGTGTCTAAACCTTCCACTGTATCAACAGCTGATTTTAAAATCATGCACTCAAAGTGCCCATACTGCTCATGGTTTCTGAGACTGTGCATGAACTGCCAAATTTACCCAGTATTTCAGAGGTAGGAAATCGCTCATCTTACATCAGTGTAGATAGTTCAATTTAAATTTATATTTACATTATCAAAGTGGGGCAGACAGCCAATTTACTTGTTTGGTTACCCAACAACACATATTATATTTAAGTGCTTGAGAGTAAACCTAACTGCAACACGATAAAATGGTTAAACAAATATGTTTTTTTTTTTACCCATAACAGTCCTGGTGAGTAATGTGTTATGAAGAGATTATAGAGAAACTAAACAAAAGAAAGTAAAATAACAAACAAAATACAAAACTATTAATGTGATGCCTACAACATTGGAGCATGGAGATAAGCATAGTAGGGGAGGATACACTTATGTAAGTTCTGCTGCAGGACAGTCATCTGCTGTAATGAATCAGGCCTTCTGCTTTGATTATTTACATTGCCAATATGTTTTGATTGCAATCCAAAACCGAAGAAGGTGACAAGATTAAAATGAAAAAAAGAATGCTGGAACAGACTGCTAGAGGACATATTAAAGACATCAAGACGTAGAAATGAATAGCCTTTGGGTTTTATTAAGCATAAGTCACACACATCTCTTTTTTTTAATATATTGTATTTAATATTGTGAATTCAATATTTAGATTTAACAACAGAGGGTGTTGTACTTGCAAAGATTGATATTGTAAATTAGACTTGGAAAATGACTATCAGAAGAATTGTAGAAGAAGAAGTATTGTTAGTTATTATCAAACACCTATAAGTCACAAAACTACATAAACATTAATTCAGTTATGTTTTGAATTCTCTAGAAGCAAGTAGTATAATTACCAGGTGTGTATTTGCTGTTCAATCTTGGGAGGGGAACAGCCAGGTGGTATTATGGCTGAGGCTGACAGAAATAAAATGCTCTTTATTTTCTGTGATAAATTCATACACCTTACACATTATCATTGAGCTCTACAATGTACTACTGCACATTACTGTGGAGCTCTGTAATATTACATAATTCTATAAACATTAATATACCTTGGGCAATGGGTGGAGGCCATTATTCACCGCAAAAAAAATAACATTGTCACCCCCATATGGCTAGTCATCCCTAATCCCCTACCAACCCGTCCCTTAAAATAAATTAACTCTACCTAAAACAAAACCAATAAAAAAAACATGATATAAGCTTCCCATGATTAACAAAGGCTATACATTTAAAGTCAATAAGTACAAATTAGAGTAGAATAAACCCTTGCAGGGTTTTTAACTATTTATTTGCTGACTGCAATGCAATAGTTCAGATTTTGTAGCATTTGGGGTAATCATTGGGTCTGGCTAAAATCTAGGCCCAATTCAGTAACATTCAGAGTTCAAAATCCAGACATTGGACCCACTTTTAACAATGTTAAAAAAATTTAAGAATGGCCTTGTATGGAGCCGGGAGGTTTTGCCCTGTTCTGTATGTAGCCATTCCATATTCAGTGAATAATCATCTCTGTGTACAGAAACACTTCGGCAATTTGGGACTTCGGCAATTCGGGACTTCGGCAATTCGGTACTTCGGTTCGGCACTTCCGAAATTCGAGACTTCGGCAATTCAGGAATTCGGCACTTCAGGAATTAATAACCCTAACCCTACCCATAACCCTACCCCTAACCCTACCCCTTCTCCTAACCCTGCTAGGTTAGGGGTTAGGTTAGGGTTAGAGGTAGGGTTAGGGACTTTATGAAGGAATGGTCTTAACCAAAAAACGTCTCAGGAGGTAAAAGAAATACCTACCAAGAGGTAACCAATCCAAAGTAAATAAAACCATAAAGTAGAATTGCATAATATTGATAACAAATTTGAAAAACAGAAAACCTAATTATTTAAAATGTGTTACAATAGGTGCAAGTAGGTCCGCACACATAGATAATCCAAAATAATCCACAGAAAAAGTATATATACGAAAGGAGTGTAGATTTATTGATAAAAAAAAGTATGCATATCAAAAAGTCATGGCATCATGCTGTCACTGCAGTCCTCATGGATGCTAAAGGTAGTCCCTGTGTCCATTGTAACCTCAGTAACCTGTTTCCTTTACACCACTTTTACTTTTATTTTATTAACATATAAAGTTTAAATTTATTGCTCAACAAATTTTCTTTATTTCCTCCATTCTCTGGTAACCATGCTACATGATTGGCAAATATGTTATTTGCATTTACTATCAGATGTACTGGTGTACAGCTGAGTGTATATTAACATAATACTTTATAGTTTGCCATGATAAAAAGAGTTCATTCTAAAAGGCACATATTAAAATTGATAAGAAAACGTCTCTAAGTAGCAAATTCAAGATCTTCATTGTTCTATATTTTCCATTGCTTCAGCAAACCTTGGCAACATATTTCTTTGTTATATAAATCAACTATGCAAATGTGTATTTAGTGACATTATTGTCTACAGATTTTCTTTTTTGCAATCTTAAGGGAAAAGGGAAAATACAGTTAAAGATAACTGACTGCTAATAGCACCCATCTATTATAAAATTTTCTTTATGATTAAATATTTTAATTCAAAAAATGCAATTTTATTTTGTCTGTTTTAATGTTTTTCTAGCCTTTGCACCACTTGCTGTATTTGTATTGCTGTTTCAGGGACATTATTTGTCTAATTTGCAGTTAATGTTTACATGAATAGCTTTCATAAATAAATTAAATCTTACTCCTTAGTATAAGGTCTTGTTAACCAGCTCAGGCCCATACATCTTTCTTGTTCCTTGTTTAATGGGTTTATTTCCCTACTTAAATACATCTCTCTTATTTCTGTAATTCTCAATCTTCGCTTTTGTTTTTCCTAGAATGACCTTAAATCAAATGTCCGTCTATGCACCCCCCCATCTCTTAGCCCATCTGAGCCTAATATATATTTCTCTCCCACAGTCTGATTTTTAAACATACCCAGTCCAGCATAGAACTCAGAGCTCCATCAGCTGGTCCATGGCCATTTGAAACAGTTAGCCTTCTGGAAGACTGATTTCCCTCCCACCCTACCCCTCACCCACCCCATGCTTATTTCCTCATTTATAGATAGTCTCCCACACAACTTTCAATTTCTTGAAATGACAGGTGCAAACACTGATCAGCACGCCCTTCCAATCTTTTAACCCTATAAAAAAACATACCCTCTCTCCCTACAAATAGATATATCACACACCAATACTATATACTTTTATTTAATTTTTGTTTTTTGCAATTTCTGTTTCATTTTCAACTACACACCTCATACCACTAACATGAATCCAAATATAACCATACTGATATTCTTAATAACCCTTTTTTCAATCCAATTTTGTTCATACCACTACCAGCATAAGCACACAGCTCAAACTGGAACACAAATTATCATACACCATGGCATGCTCTGTTCCTGTAACTTATCTGCTGAGTGCTGGTGGAGAGTTCTAAAAAAAATAGCCCTCCTACCCCCACCTCACAAAATTATAAAGTATCCCATTCACTATATGGCCAAACAAAAATGATGTCCAAATTCCAATTCCTTATGTTACTTGCCCTTGCAAATGATGTGGAGTCTAACGCTGGTCCCCCAGCTAATTCTAGTCCTAATCTCCCCACTAAAAAGGCCTTTCTTTTGTGCACTGCAACATCTGTAGTTTACTCCCTAAACTGGATGCACTGCAAGTCTGGTGTTCCCATTACAAACCAAAAATCATTGTGCTCTCAGAATCATGGTTAACGACTAAAATACCAGACACCGCCTTTGCAATACAGGGGTATTCATGTTTTAGAAATTACAGAGCAAAGAGAGGAGGAGGCATTGTTATTTATGTTGACTATTCCATAAAGTTTACCCCTTTACAAAACCTTAGTCCTCCTGCCACCTTTGATTTCCTTTCTGGCACAATTGAGATCCCAGTAAATTGCAGTAAATCAATCATTGTTGCAGGAATCTACCGTCCACCTAGCTCCCCTAGCTCCCCTTTCTGACATAGCCCATCTCCTTAGTGAAACCATAGCTCAAAACCCTAAAAGTGAACTGTTGGTCTTTGGAGATTTTAATATAGATTGGCTGAATCCTAAAATTGATAGTTGTTGCACGCTGTTTAAGACTTTGCATCTAACGCAATTAATCTCCTCCCCAACTCGCATAAACATTAAAAGCCATAACCATACCCTGCTAGATTGGATTCTCTCCACTTCTCCTGATAGAATCCAGGAGGCCAGTGTTCTCCCAAACACTTCCAGTGATCACTGTATAGTGTACTGTGTGAGCAAAATAAAGGCTATTAAATCCACTCCCAAGGTTAAAATAACTAGGTCCTTCAAAAAATGTAATCTTGAATCCTTTCTAAAGGACATCAAGAACCTCCCATGGCACAGATTAAACATTCTTTCAGTCTGAACTCCTACAAATTTGGAATTTGCATGCCCCGCTGCGTAAGGTGAGGGTAAAAGGAGCACATATGAGCTGGATCACAGCTGACCTCATCCAAATGTACCAGTTTCGGGATTCTTTGTGGTCAAAGTTTAAGCGTATTGGCTCTATGAATGATCACCATGCATATAGTGAAAATCTGAACAATAACATCTCAAACCTTAGAAACTTTGGAAAGTCATAAATAAACTACTAACTTCCCCAATCCACTCCCAACCCTCCACTGTCAAAGTGGATAACCAAACCCTGCAACTTCCCTTAGATGTAACAAATGCCTTTAACAATTATTTTGTCGGGTGCTCTACTGCCCTGATTGCCAAGCTAATAAATGACACACATCCTGGAACTACAAATGTGGATCAGGCCCCACTAAATTTGCAAAGTCCCAATATAGACAAGTTCATTTTAAGACCTGTACCTGTTAGTGTCCTTGAAAAACATCTTAATAAACTAAAAATGAAAAACCGGACCTGATCAAATCCCAACAATGCTGTTGAAGCTCAGTGCGCCGGCAATTTCTAAACCCGTCACAACTCTAATTAATGAATTCTTGGTGTCTGGATACATACCCAAACTTTGGAAGACTGTGAGAGTAGAACCTATCCGTAATAGTGGTGACACTACTTTGGTTTCTATCGCCCAATATCATTGCTCCCGGTATTGTCAAAAATCTTAGAAAAATGTGTCCATATACAACTATGTGAGTACTACCAACAATCAAACTATCTGACCCCTGATCAATCAGGCTTTTGCCAGAATCACTCCACTACAACTGCCCTCTTAAAAGTTTGCAATGACATCCAAACTGGCATGGAACAAGGAGACCTAACTGGAGCTATTTTCCTTGATTTTGCTAAGGCCTTTGACACAGTAGACCACGACATTCTACTGCACAAACTCAAAAACTCAGGTATTGGTGATCGTTCGCGAAACTGTTTTCGATCGTATGTATCGGATCGCTCACAATATGTGTCCATTTCTGACAGCGACTCCCTCCCCCTCCCAGTCACGTGTGGTGTTCCCCAAGGTTCCATTCTCGGCCCCCTACTATTTACATTATTTATAAATGATCTGCCTAATGTCTGCAAATCCTCAAATGTACACATGTACGCAGATGACATGGTAATCTATGCGAGCAATTCCGATCTACCACAGCTTGAGGCTGTGCTCCAAGACCAGTTTACAGAGGTGGAAAAGTGGATCGCAAAAAACAAACTCTTCCTGAACACTGACAAAACTGTCACAATGATCTTTGGAACAGTACCTAAATTACACAAATTACACAATTCCCACCTATCCTCAAAACAAATTCAAATGGCACACTGACCGCAATCCACTCTTTCAAATACTTGGGTATGATGTCAGACCCCAATCTCTCTTTTGGCCTGCACATAGAAAAGCTTGCATCTAAACTTTATCCAAAACTAGGTGTCCTGTACAGAAACAACTCCTGCCTAAGCCTTACAGTAGAGGAAAAGATTGTAGTGCAAATGCTGATGCCAATCATTGATTGTGGGGATGTAGTATATGCATCTGCATCGCAATCTCACATTAATGAACTCAACACATTGTATAACTTGTTCTGCCAATTTGTGCTACAATGTAATGACAGGACTCACCATTGTGACATGCTAAAAGAACTAAACTGGCTGTGTCTGGAATCCAGACGTACCCTTCATCTTTCCAGCCTTGTGTTTAAGATCTTTTCTGGGAAACTCCCACCCTACCTGAACACAATGCTTTCCTCAGCTGTTCCCACTTCCTATAACCTCCGATCCAGTACCAGCACTTTACTTAGTCTACCTCAATACAAAAAGAAAGCAGCCCGATCCTCCTTCTCCTACAGAGCACCGCAATTGTGAAACGACTTCCCGCACAATTTAAAATCTTCCCTAAGCCTAAAGTCCTTTAAGAGATCCCTCTCTACATACCTCAAAACAGAATGCACCTGTCATGGTTGATTATATATGTCCTTCCTGTTCTATGTTAAATTTTGTATTTATTGTGTATTAATATTTTTTTGTATTTTTTTTACGGACCTGGTGGTGCTGATATTGGGGTCCACACTCCAAAAATGCCCTAAATGATATACCAAACATCAACAATACTGCACTCACAAATGTTTAATGCTAAAAGTAACATGTAGTCTTTATTACTCAACATTCAAAAGATATGTGAAAATAAATTGTTTAAAAGAAATTACTCTTGCCAACAAAAAAGATTTTGATCCCCCAAAAAATCCAAATCTGAGTATAGTGTAAAACATACATCTGATATATATCAGCAACGAAGGATAAGCCTATCCAATAAACTGACTCACTATTAATGTACATTTACAGAATATTACACAATCCACTACTGTCACATATACCCAAAACAATTTTTTGAAATGAAAGAAAAAAGAAAATATATTGCTCGGGTGAAAAGGTTATATACTTGAATTGTAGAGTAATAATCTTGTTGGTGGTAAATGGTAGATCAGTTCAATATTTAGTATGCATACCAAAAAATAGGGGAGAGAGAACTCTCACAAAAAAAAGTTGACAAAAAAGGGAAGCATATACACAATAAAAGGGATAAAAAAGAAAAAATAGATTTCTATATACAAAAATGAGCCTATTAGTAAGAATTGGATGGATCTCACAAATAAGAGGAATGTCAATCTCCATATTCCAGTAATGGTGAAGAATAAAATACAGAACGGAAAAGTGGTGCTCACAGTATAAATCTGTTGTAGCTTAAAAAAAAAAAAACAAGTGTCACAAATTACACTTCGAATGCAATATGGTAAGGAAGGTAAAATGGGGTAATTTGCAGACACAGAGAATTCTGTTTACCTCCTGATATATATTCTTAATGGTAGCAACCAGGAATTGTTTATCTAATTTTTCAGAGCCTATTGAAAGTCGGCTCTGGACTTATAGAGCATTTCATCTCATCAAAGAGATACAGGATATTTTCCCCATCGTTAGGAACTCCAATGGCTCAGTACTGCCGAACACAGGAACTCCAGAGTCCAAAAAAGAGTAATGGTAAATTTATTGATACATATATATAAAAATAAATTGATGGGGGCGTGTCTTAGCGGCAGACGAGGACGGACGCGTGAGTGCTGAGCTCCTCTGCTGTATGGTGTTCGCAGCATAGTCACGGCGTACACCCGACCGCAAAAAAACAACAGAACGGCGGGTAAACACCTGCCGCATACCACAGGCACAAATGGCGACGAAATCGTGCAAGAAGTTGAAGCAGAAAACGCTTCAAATGCACCTCACCTCGGCCACCATGCTGGATATGGCGGGACAAGATGGCGCCGACGGCCCGAGCTCACCAACCTCCGTTTCGGAAGTAAGTGATCCTGCTCACAGCATGGCTGACTACTCTGCCCCAGTAACAACTGCCACTCTCAAATCCTTACTTGCAGACCTCAAATCCACATTTCACACAGACCTTATGCAAATAGCATCAGACATCAGGTCAGACATTCAACAAGTGGGAGACAGGACTGCAAAGTTAGAAGAAAGGGCAGACGAAATAACAGACGCCCATAACTCTCTGGCAGACGCCTATACTGAACTACAAGACAAGCTTAAAAGGCTAGAAGACAAAGTGGCCGACCATGAAGATAGAGATCGGCGTAATAACATCAGGCTGAGGGGGATCCCAGAATCAGTAGCACCGCAAGAGCTGCAATCCTACGTACAAGACATCTTTAAAGAATATGTGCCAGAATTAACGGAAGGAGAGCTCTTACTCGATCGGACCCACAGGTTGCCCAAACCAAAACATCTGGGCCCACAAACCCCTAGAGATGTAATCACGAAGATACACTACTTTACTACTAAAGAAAGAGTCATGCACGCAGCGCGACGAAACCCTCCCCCACCGGGGCGATTTAACCAAATTAAGTTATTTATTGATCTATCTGCATCGACGATGATGAAAAGGAAAGCCTTTGCCCCCATCACTGCAGCACTACGAGAGGCAAATATTCAGTACAAGTGGGGCTTCCCAACCAGACTCTTAATCAAACGCAATGGGACAGATTCCAGTATTGCATCTCCCGAAGAAGGAAGGAAGATACTGCGGGCCTGGGACATTCCTCTCACTACCACGACGACTCCCGCACTACAACACACCAAATCACCAGTGAAACTGAATAGAGTTTGGACTCAAGTGCCACGCGGCCGGTCACAGGAACCTACATGACCTCTACAAAGGGACGATAAGTATCCTCATTTGATGTGCCTAACCCATGTCACATTGCTATATTACTTTTGATATGAAAAGACAACACACTCACAAAAAAAAATTGATAAAAAAAATAAAATAAAAATAACAATAACTGTATATATCCAAATCGTGTATGCCTTGTCAAGATCTTAGCAATTGTAACACCGTACGGAGCACTGCGTCCAGTACGGGTCTCTTATGTGCGTAGACCCACTAATCTGTTGCTGGTCACCTACCCCCCAAAGTGGCTTAATTTTGAGCCGCATCATTAACCGTTTTCCACCTTTTGGTCGACTTCGTCTGACCAACGGTTTTATGTACATAGTTTGCATGTTTTTTCTTATGTTTTTACCCTCTTTTTTGTGTTTGTTTTCTGACAACCATGATTTTAGTGTACAGACTTGGCTTATTCTAAAGATCCTAGGGATACCAGTATCACCTCACCACTTTATCCACCCATGGGACCTAAATATCAGGCCACTACATATACCCTATATACCAGGTATAAATTGGGATGACCGACATGTATGCTGGACCTTTGGTCCCCGGGCAACGCCCGCAGATGGGGGGGAGATTCATAGACTCGCGAAGGGGGGGCTTGGTGGTCCCACTCCTCCCACTTGTAACATGAGACCGCTAACCATACACCATGGTGCTTAATATCTGTTCCCTGAATGCCAAGGGGCTCAATTCTCCACACAAGAGGCGCTTAGCACTAAAGGAGGCTAAATCCCTAGATGCCCATGTGGCATTCTTTCAAGAAACACATTTTAAATGGGGCCAACGTCCAAAATTTACTTCCACAGCATACCCCATAGACTACCATGCTTGCTATGCAAAAAAAAAAAAGAGGAGTGTCCATCTTAATAAGCAAAGATGTGGCTTTCTCCCTAGTTCGCAAACTTGGAGACAAAAAAGGAAGATATATAGTGTTACAATGCTATGTTAACAACAACCCGTATACGTTTATTAATGTGTATAGCCCCAATGATCAGCAAATTGATTTCTTGGAATTGGTTTTGTTGCTATGTACCAAGCATGCCTTTGGAGAGGTGATAGTGGGGGGGGACACAAATTTTTTGTTAGATGATTGTCTAGATTCTTCACACCAGAAACCCCTACAGACCCAGACCATCAAAACCAGGAGGAAATTAATTACTCGCATTAGACACATCCTTACAGCGCACAATTATGTAGACCCATGGTGCATACAACACCCTAGCGAAAGGGACTTTACTTGCCACTCAGCAGCGCACAATTGCTATTCCAGGATAGACCGATTTCTGGTTCCCTTAAGGATGCTCCCCAAAATAGAAAGTACCCACATCGGGCTCATTAGCTGGTCGGACCACGCACCAGTTACTATGTCCCTGACAGAAAGATTCCCAACTAAAGGCCGAGGCAGCTGGCGCTTAAATGACTGGCTATTAAAAGACCCGAGTGTAATTGACCAGGTTAAACAAGATCTACAGCACTACTTCCAAGACAATACAGAACAAAATTCCACCCCGGATCAAATCTGGTTAGCACACAAAGCAGTAATTAGGGGGTGCTTCATTAAACACGCTAGTTATGCCAAAAAGAAACGCCTCGAGAATTACACTAACATCCTGAAGGAACTTGCTGAGGCCACACACTCAAACAAACTAACCCCAACCCCCACTTACCATGCCACTATCTTACGATTGCAGAACCAATTGCGCGACCTGGAACTGTCCAAGTCGAAGACACTGCTAAGACGTATGAAACATAGCTTCTTTGCGTCAGGTAACAGAGCAGGAGCCAAACTGGCTTCCCAGCTAAAAACACGTTCCACAGCTGTTAAACTCTCACACCTCCTGGACGCTAAAGGAGGGAAAATACTAGACCCGCAACACATAGCAGACACGTTTGCTACCTACTACAGCAAATTATACAATCTCAACACGGATCCACAAGTGCCCACTCCCTCCATCACAGAAATAAACAGGTTCCTATCAGACCTTACGCTCCCGTCTCTGAGCGAGGACGACGCGGATTCACTCCTCACCCCTCTCACCATAGAGGAAATTTCTTCCACAATTGAATCCCTTCTGACACAGAAAGCGCCCGGACCAGATGGTCTGTCTAACGCCTTCTACCGCACGTACCAGACAACACTAGCCCCCCATTTACTGAACCTTTTCAATCACGGCATACAAAAAGGGACGTTACCGGACGAATTGTTGTTAGCCCATATCTCGACGTTACCCAAACCGGGGAAACCACCGACAGAGTGCAAAAACTTTAGACCCATCTCCCTTCTCAACTGTGATGCAAAGATATATGCCAAAATTCTCAGTAACAGACTGGCCAAATTCCTGCCCAAACTCATACACAATGACCAAACCGGTTTTATCAAAGGCAGGCAGGGTTCAGACAATTCCAGGAAGGTATTGAATCTCTTAGCAGAACTAGAAAGAACCAAAGGCCAAGGCCTCTTCTTGGCGCTTGACGCTGAGAAGGCCTTTGATAGGCTCAACTGGGCTTATATGCAAAAGGTTCTTCACAAATTTGGCTTTCCTCCTCCTATCATATCCCAAATCATGGCACTATACACCACCCCAGCTGCCAAGGTGTCCTGCGGTGGTTTCCTCTCCTCGAAATTCCACATAACGAATGGGACTAGACAGGGCTGCCCACTCTCTCCCCTGTTGTATATCCTCTCCCTAGAACCCCTGGCCCAAAAGATTAGGGATCACGAACATATACGAGGTATAACCGTTAAAGGAAAACAATACCGACTTTCTCTTTTTGCGGACTATGTTATAATATCCCTCTCAAACCCAAGATGGGCGCTACCTCATATTCTCGATCTGCTGACACAATTTGGGAACGTCTCCCATTACAAATTAAACTGAGACAAAACACAGGCGCTACCTGTTAGCATACCCCAAGACGTTTTGGTTACCTTAAAATCCTCTTATCAATTCGACTGGAGAATTAGCACCTTAACGTACCTGGGGGTTAAAATATCTCCTACAATAGCGGGAATTATAAAACACAATTACACACCTCTATTACAGCTATGCACGAAGGAGTTGGCGGGTTGGAAAGCGACCCACCTATCCTGGTTAGGTAAGATTAACACGTTCAAGATGATGACTCTCCCAAAACTCCTTTATGTGTTTCGCATGCTCCCTCTCCCGATACCCGCTGCACTATTTAAGGTACTACAATCCTCCTGTAACACATTCGTTTGGGGGGGCAAAAAAGCGAGGTTGCCACTTAAGCTACTACAAAATACACCTGACAGAGGGGGAGTGGGCCTTCCTAACATCCACCTCTACTTCAAAGCAGCCGCCCTGGCAACATGTATCGCCACACACTCACCCCAAGGCCACACACAATGGGTGGATATGGAGAGGGACCAATTTCAAGACAATTCCATGACGGACTACCTGTGGACTCCAAAACGCCTTCGGTACACGCACACACCTCTTTTCCCTACCACTAGGCTGACCATACTGAATGGCCCAAATAGGCTACAGTCATAAGCTGCATCCCAAGGCCCCCCTAACAGCACTAAAAACGAATGGGTTTAGATAGACTTGAGCACCTCTTAGAAGACAGTCGTAAGGTAATACCCTTCTCAGAACTAAGGAGGATATGGAACGTGCCTGCCCAGGACACTTTCAAATATTTGCAAATCAGGAGTATACTGACTTCCCATGCTTTGCCCCCGCCAACTCCTACCAGCATGAATAACCCATTAATGTCCTCTCTGATTATGCTTAGATGTAGGGACACACCGAACAAACCTAAAGCCCTCTCCATTTGCTATAGAACGTGGCTAGCAATGCAACCAGATGTGCAAAAAACAATGGGAGGAGGACTTAGGTACGGACCTACCGGATGGTACCTGGTTGGGTGCCCTGAACGGCCTGTCCAAATGAACAAAATGTTACTCCCACATAGAAGCCCACAAAAAACTACTATACAGATGGTACCTTACCCCGACTAAGCTACACAAAATATACCCGACTGTGTCTCCCCTGTGCTGGAGATGTGGAGTGGAGAAGGGCACGATGATGCATATTTGGTGGTCCTGCACCGACATCACACCTTTGTGGGAGGATGTGGGAACACTTCTGAGGCAATTGGGACTTTCAGCTTTCTCCCCGTCCATTTCCAATTGCATATTATTGCTACCAGATAACAAGGTTAAATCAATCTATCACCAACTGGTGGTGATAACCTCGTTAGCAGCTAGAAACCTCATAGCGACAAATTGGAAAAGCACGATATGCCCACCCATGTCACAATTAAAGGATAAATTTCAACAATATTATATTTATGAAAAAATGTCTCTGGGCTCCCCCTCCCAAGCCCTTAGGTTTCGAGAAACATGGTGCAAGTGGGCTCAGCTGACAAACTAGCAAACCACGTGAGATGATATACTGGGTTCCAATACTGACCTCTAGACCCCTAAAGGATTGATCAACAATCTTGGGAAATGTGCCACCAAGCAGATTACACTTTATGCCCCTGTTCTGTTTCTCCCATCTCCTTCCCCATATCCGTCCCTTCCCTGGTTTACTACTGCCCCCCTTCTGTCTATGCTATACACAGATGCATGCGGGACTATCTCGCGACCATTTGCAGGTATATGACACGCCATAATGGCAAGTTATTGAACTACAACCTTATGAATATGTTAGGCTGTATTAAACTACTTACTTATGTTGTAAGCAAGCTGCGACTTGCACTACTAATATGTTATTGTATGTGTACATGCGACTGTGTACGGTGTTTTGCCCACTCGTTGTAAAACCAATAAAATACAATTTGAAAAAAAATAAATAAATTGATAAATACAATAGAAGTACAACGTGTTTCAACCCAATATGGTCTTCCTCAGGTGCAAGTATAATCACTGTATGCAAAAGTGGTATATGGGATTGTGGCGATAATAACCTCGCCACTGGGTTCTGGAGGGGCCTGGTTGCCCTGTGGTGTATGTCCCTTTAACACTACTATTGGGGCATATTGAAACTTTTGGGAACAATGTCCCTTTAATACTGTGTCCAATGACTGTGTTAATACTGTGTTCGTGTCTTTTTCCCATATGGTTCAGTAAATGGGTCTTACCGAACCAATTACCGAACAGGCCGACCACACACAAGTGGAAGTGTGCAGCCTATTTACCTCCTATGCTGGTGGTTAACCGCAGGTTCATTCCTGACCGCTGGGAGGCCACCGTTCGTACAGTCAAACACGTGACGGCGGTCAGCGGTGTGTGCCGTCAAATCCATGGAACTAAAATCCGCTACACAACGGCATGAACACCGCTGATCATTACCTTCTCTGTAACTTCGACACTTCGGCTAAAATTGAAATGCGTTCGACGATTCGAACGCCACATTCAAATGGGTAATTTTTCTGTGTAAAATAGACCAAATCTATGGAACTCTTTTGGGAAGGAAAGCCATGCTTGCGGTCGGTCAAATAGGACTTCCACCTAACATTTAAACCACTGGAGGGAATTGTATGATTTTTGAGTATGTTTGTATATGAAATATGCTGATTCAGAATATGTAACTTTTATGGAGATTGCATGTATATTTGGGGAGTTATGAATATTGTATGAAACTGTATATTTTCCTGCCTGTGATAATTAGTTAACCCATTGTGTGTAATTATATCACAGGCAGAGGGGAGGGTTTGTGTGCCTTAACTGGGAGTGTCTGACTGTATTGTAATGTGTTTGATTGGCTGTTCCACAAGACCACGTGGGTGATAACCTTGTGGGAAGACTTGCATATAAGACAATAAACCCTCAGACTGCTGAGATTCCTGCTTGACCCTCCATACAGAGCCATGTCTCGTACTTGGGGGGATTATTCATGTGTTTTCCTGTTCGGCGTTTAGGAGTGTTCGGTAGCTGACTTTGTATACGGGAAGGGAACATCTTTGGCGGCTTTAACCCCTTCTATACCTGGGGTGCTGTTGCAGGGATAAAGTGCAAAAACAGTGCAGGCTAGCCACTCCAAATAAGGGACCACTCCCAAATCCTAAAACAGCACAAGTGAACAAATAGCATAGTTAAAAAAAAATATATACCAGTGTGGGCGCCACAGTCACAAACGTGTGAACATAATTACTATACGTACATTCAAGTAAAACATGTATGGAGATAAAAGAAAAAGCATCTATAGTGAAGTATTTAATAACACAGTATAATATATACAATACCATTGATACACTCACAAAGGTTGTGGCACAAAAAGAAATATAACTGATTGTGCTGGAAAGCTTGTCAGCCACTAAGATTTATACAGCTCAATTATGGTTTTATAGCTATTAGCTGTTTTTGAACTCCTGTCCCTCCCTCAATATATACTGCTTGGGTATTCCCCATGAGTAAATGCTGCCATGAATAATGGTCAGGAAAAAGGAAAATTGTTTCATACTTACCGTAATTTTCTTTTCCTGATAATTATTCATGGCAGCATTACGTTCCCACCCATATACTATAGGAGTTGTGAAGCTAGTTACAAAGACTGCCTGATGGGAAGGGGGAGTATCTATTTATACCAGTTTCAAAGTTCTATTTCCTGTCCTTTCTGCTGTGAGGGGAGGAGCTAACCCATGAGTAAATGCTGCCATTAATAATTATCAGGAAAAGAAAATTACGGTAAGTATGAAACAATTTTCAATTATTGCTATACGGTTGAGAATGAGAGTAACCCAGGGGCAGTCTGCTAATATGACTGTAGAGAGATGACTTTAACTGTCTAGGAGATATTGGTCCTCTCCTAATTACTTAATTATATATATATCAGTGTAGACTTAGATATATTTTATTTTAGGATTTATTATTTCTCACTCTGAAAGTGTGAATGTTAGTATATATAGCATGTATATGGTGCATATGGTGTGTTATTTGTTGTTATATTTTGTTAATATGTATCTGTAATATTCACGCATATCAGGCTAAATTGATCGCTGTCTGTATATTCATATTTACTGTTAAGTGGATTGAATATATATGTTTATTAAGATAATTGTACGATATGCGTAGTAAAACAAGTTTTTCAATAAAGATTATTTAAAAAAATTTTAAAAAATTCAATAACAGATTAACCTGGTACATGCATGCATAGGCTATACAGGTCTAACTGAAAAAATTTAGTGCAAGCAAAACCTGAATTAATAAAAATTAGAAAAAAGAACATAAAGATAAAAAAAATGAAAAATAAACAATATTAAAGAGAAAAGACATCAATATATTAAATAAAATAAAATAACAGAAATACAGAGAAAAGAATGATAACAGGTATAAAGACAGAGCCAAATAAATAAAACATGATAATCTAAATGAACAAAAAACTGAAATATATGTATAAATAACAATATATCATTACATATTACTTATTTATAGCAGAAAAATGAACATGTACATATTGCCCAAAAAACATTGGCAAAGCCATGTCCAAGCCTGTATACATTTATAGAAAAATATATTTATATATTTATCAGAAAAGCAATGCATAAGAATTACTCAAATGTTACTTACATAGCAGCCAGGGAAATCCATCTTGGGTGCAACCATTGATGCACAAACAGAATGCAATACAGATGGACAATAGTTAATGTGTCTTCACAAACAAACTCCCAATACGGAAATCCGCATAACGCAAGTGAATTCATATTTAAAGATAGAGTTGAGCTGTAAAGTTCGGGTTCATACCGAACATTAAGATTTTTTGACCACGAACCCGAGCCCGAACATTTCAGTAACAGTTCGGGTTCGAGTTCAGTGTTTGGCTATTTAATTGCGCATTTTGAAAAGCTGCAAGGCAACCAATCAACAAGCGTTTGACTCATGTGCCCTTAGAAGCCTCTATAAAAGCTAGTAGGGGCACGTCTATTAAACAGCCATAGGCTGCTCACTGTTTAATAGACATGCCCCTACTCGCGGTATAGCGAGTAGGGGCATAATTTACTAGTACTAAGTAATCTTCACTTAGTATTAGTAAATTTGTCTGAAAGACCAATTCAGGTCTTTCAGCCTTTTAGTAGATAGCTCTCTAATACCGTGGGAATTAGGGAGTTATCTACTTATTCATTCCTGTCATTACATTGACTGGCCAAGTAACTTACATTTTATATGAATGTGTGTTACTTGATTGTTGTAAGTGTTGCAAATGCTTACAGTTGAATCCTGGCTATGTTTGTATACTTTTTATTTAAAATTGTATACAGTGTAACATTCTTCTTTTTCCACTGGGTAAGCATATTAGTACTTAGGCAATACATTTTACTTCCTTTTGCAGCCCTTTAGCCCTTTCCAGGACTTTTTTAGAGCCATTTTAGTGCCCAAAAGTTCAGGTCCCCATTGACTTCAATGGGGTTCAGGTTCGGGGTCAAGTTCGGGTCAAGTTCGAGTCCCGAACTCGAACTTTTTGACAAAGTTCGACCGAACCCGAAGACTTTTATACTTACATCTAAAAGAATATAAAGAGATAAAACACAAAATATCAATATATGATCTCAACAGGTTGGGAGAAAAAAATATGAGCCTTATTGCAATGACTATAGGGTAATGAGATCTAAATGGGCTGAAATCACAGTTTGTATTTAGATATTGAGAAACAAAGTATCCAGTTTGTAAATCCAGTCACTCCAGAGTTTTTTTTTAATCCGTTGAATAGCCTGAAATCCCAACTATGGAACAGCATGTCCGGTGCCATTGTAATGATAATGACAGGTGCCATTGTAATGATTTAATCAATATTATTTACTTTACCTGTCAGTGGTTTTAATGTTGTGACTGATCAGTGTATGTAACTATGCTTACAAATCTGATGGCATAGATTGCTTTTCTAAAGTTCAGTCCACCCAAATTGGTGTATACTGCTCTTTCTGTCAACACTAATTGAGGTTATGGTTTCTCTAAGTAGTAATTATGTGTAGTAATTATGTGTTAAAATAAGTAAAATACAAATTTTGAGGACATCAGTAACCCACATAATCTAATAATCAGGAATGTACACGTGTTTGTTTTATAATAGCAATGTGATTAACCCCTTAAGGACTGAGCCAAATGTACACGTTGTGAACAAAACAAAACGTAAACAAAACCTGGCATTTGTGCTACATGTCTGTCAAACCGTAATTCACCTCTTTCATATTAAATGCACCTACCCTTATTATATATCATTTTATTCAGGGGAAACAGGGCTTTTATTTACTATCTTGTATTTAGCTATGAAACATAATTTAATATGAAAAAATGGGAGAAAATAAGAATTTTTTTTTTTTTTAGTTCTACATGACATTTTAACTGTCAATGTCATAATACTGTTTGCTTTTACTGCAATAAAATACACATATTTGTATTCCGCAAAGTCTCACATGTAAAACAGTATCCCCTATGTACAGGTTTTATGGTGTTTTGGGAAGTTAAAGGGTCAAATATAGCATGTTACATTTGAAATTGAAATTCACCAGATTGGTTACGTTGCCTTTGAGAATGTATAGTAGCCCAGGAATGAAATTTACACCCATAATGGCATACCATTTGCAATAGTAGACAACCCAAGGTATTGCAAATGGGGTATGTCCAGTCTTTTTTAGTAGCCATTTGGTCACAAACACTGGCCAAAGTTAGCGTTAGTATTTGTTTGTGTGTGAAAAATGCAAAAAACCCCAATTTTGGCCAGTGTTTGTGACTAAGTGGCTACTAAAAAAGACTGGACATACCCCGTTTGCAATACCTTGGGTTGTCTACTATTGCAAATGGTAGGTTATCATTGGGGTAATTTTCATTCCTGGGCTACCATAGGGTCTCAAAGGCAACGTAACCAATCTGGCAAAATTTAATCTGAAAAAAATGAAACACAAGCCTTATATTTGATGCTGTAACTTTTTTTAGTTTAGTTTTGAAACAGTAATATTTGTGTTCAGCGAAGTCTCCTGAGTAGAACAGCATCCCCCATGTACAGGTTTTATGGTGTCTTGGAAAGTTATAGGGTTAAATATAGTGCTAGCAAATTAAATTCCCTTTACTTTCGCATGGGTTGTCAGGTAGGTCCCGCTAATTGTAATTAATTAAGATACCTAATTATGTAAAAATATTACATAAATATATATGTATAATTAATATATGTATATATATATATATATATATATATATATGTATATATATATATGTATATATATACGTATGTGTATATATATATATATATATATATATATATATATATATATATATATATATATATATAATTTTTTTTAATATTTTTATTTATATAGAGGTATATATATAGTGATATATATGTATATATTTATGTATATAGATATATATATATATTATTTTGTTCTACGTGTATTTTGATATAAATATATATATATGTTAAATTAATATCACAATACAGTTAGAACAAAATAACACACATCTATATATTTTTTAATTATTTTTTTAATTATTTTTATAATTTTATTTTTTTACGTATTTACATATTTATTTATTTTTATATTATATATAAATATATATATATATATATATATATTTAACAATAATTATATATCTATATTTAATCAGTATCAGTCTACGTGTAATTTGATATTAATATATATATACATATATAATTATATATTAATAGTAAAATACACCTAGACAGTGTATGTGTGTGTATGTATATGTGTATATATATATATATATATATATATATATATATATGATCTAAGTATATTATTATTGCCGGAGGAGGCAGGATCCGCCGCGGGCGACTCCCTGGGATCCCAGGTGAGTCTCCCCAACCGCGATCGCCGGCGACCAGGTAAGTAACAAAAAAAATGGAGGGCGTACTATTACGCCATGTGACATTTAGAGCCGCTTAGAATAGGGCGTAATAGTACGCCCTCTGATTTTAAGGGGTTAAATTAAAACAAGTTTAATTCAAAATACAATTTTCCAAAGGACAGAAGCGTCACAAAAACACCTCAAATTAAATAATTTGCACCAAATACTATTTTTTTAACTACTTGGTCATAGGCAATGATGTATTTGTACTGGTTATATTGTTCAGCATTTATTTCCTTTCTATAGTCATTATTAGTTTACGCTAACCTTTTTTTTTTATAGAGTAGTAAGATGGCACTTTAATTGGGCATACAAATCACACATAAATGTTTTCTTTTTCTGTAGAAAACCACAAAATTATACAAAATATATGTTTGTTTTTTTTGTCAATCTTTCTTTCATTGAGATAAAGTGCAGCGGGGTACAGAAATGAAAGGTGGAGTTATACTGGGTTTTCAGTAGTTTTTAACACAGTTGATTGGTGTACTCCTGATTGACTGTCTCATTTTCTTAAGGTAAACATGTTAGACATACACGGCAATAGAGCAAATGTACTAGAAATGTGATTACACAGAAAACATTTCAGAAAATAATAATGCAAAAATCTATCTATATCAGGCTAGTTTGGTATGTCTAGAACAATGGAAGATGCAATCAGTCAGAAACGAGTAAGGTTTGTGATGTTTGAAGGTCGAAGAGTGACATACAGATATTATGAGACTGTGATAATAGGTAGCAAGCAGGAAATGCCTATCCAGTCATGACTAATAGCATATGTCCCTTATTACATAGAGCTTACCAGACATTGGGTTGCAGTACCACTAAGCGTCCAACCTTAGAGTTGGACACTATGCAACCAGGTAAAAATAAAATATAATAAATGTAACGGATTGCCTGGCACCCCGACTGGGTACCTCCGTTGACGGATGCTCTTAGTACTTTCCAAGGGCTCCAAGCACTCCACTAGACACCATAACCACCACAGACCTCACGAACCACCACAGCTTGCTTGGGGTCTCGCCGTCTTCCACCCACTCTGTAATGATACCTTACCTTTACTCTTCAGACCCGCGCAGCACGGCTTTCACTTCACTAACTTAAGGTGAGCGGCACAGCCCTTCTGATGCCAGCTGCTCACAACACGCCCACATTTATGAAACGGCGCATAGCCCAAAGAAAATGCCGACGTAGCCCAAATGCGACCACGCTCCCAGACCTTTTGGGAGCGTGTTTTTAAAGCTATAAACCCCACACTATATAAGGGCATCCCTGTCAGTTGTGAGGCTCCCTAGTGTGATTCTTGTTGGTTCCTCTAGTGCTTATTATTATCTTGAGTGTTTTTTCTGGTATTTGACTATTGGCTTTCCGTTTTGACTATTCTGCTCTCTGGTTATCCGTATTTTGGCTTGGTTATATCGTTTGTCCATCTTCTGTACTCCCTTGACCTCTGGCTATCCCTTTGACTACTCTAAGACATTAGTCCGGCAACTCTAAGGTCCGGTATACGTCTTCTTCTGGGTTATACTCTTTGTGAAGGGGTCACTATCGTGACATTACACTAGGGCCTTGAACCCTGCAACAAATCACTTCTCCCATCTTTCTGGTTATTCTTGGCTTTCCTTGGCTCTCCAAACATAATCCTTCAATAGACTGACAGAGAAAAAAAATTCTAAAATGGGGAGATTCTTGTCTCAGAAAGTGTATTACTCCAATCGAACCAGTAGGTCTGATTAATGTACCTACTTTGGAACCTTTGCCCACCCAGATACCCAAACAGTATTTAGATCTAAAAGTTCTCTTTGAACCACGGGAGGCAGAAAAGTTACCTCCACACCGTGCATACGACTGCGCCATTGACTTGTTACCCGGCACTATGCCCCCTAGAGGCACTGTATGTCCCCTTTCTATGGCTTAGAAAAAGGTATTAGAAGAATACATTACAGAAAATCTAAGAAAATGGTTTATTACAAAATATTCCTCTCCAGCTGGTGCTGTTTTTTTTCTTTGTTTCCAAAAAGGAGGGAGATTTAAGACCCTGTATTGATTATAGGGGATTAAATAAAATAACAATACGGAACGCTTATCCTATACCTTTAGTCACTGAACTCTTCGACAGGTTGAAAGGAGCAACTGTCTTTTCTAAATTGGACTTGCGGGGAGCGTACAATTTAAACAGGATTCAGAAAGGGCTTGAATGGAAGACTGCCTTTAATACTCGCTATAGTCACTACGATTACCGAGTTATGCCCTTTGGTAACGCCCCTGCAGTCTTCCAAGACTTCATTAATGATGTTTTAAGAGACTATTTACAGACGTTTGTAATAGTCTATTTAGATCATATATTGATCTACTCTAAAAGCATGAAAGAACACCATAAACACATCAGGTTGGTTCTTTCTAAATTATAAAAATACAGACTCTACTGTAAGCTGGAGAAATGCTTGTTTTGACAAAGACAAAGTGCATTTCTTAGGTTACATAATATCAGGAACCGGTTTGCAAATCGAACCAAAAAAGCTGGAAGCTATTCAGCAATGGCCCTTGCCGTTGGACTTAAAGCCATCCAACGCTTCCTGGGGTTTGCTAATTATTACCGGAAATGTATTAAGGGATTTTCCTCTATAACCGCCCCTATTACTGCCATGACAAAAAAGGGAAGGAATCATATGGAGTGGGGTTTATAGGCTAAGAGAGCTTTTGAGAGGTTAAAATAAGCTTTTTCTTCAGCCCCAGTATTAAGACATCCCAATCCTTCCCGTCCTTTTCTACTTGAGGTAGATGCATCAGAAACAGATATAGGGGCTGTACTGTCTCAAAGACCTTCGGATGATCAATCTCTACATCCCTGTGGATTTTTTTCCAAGTTAACGGAAACAGAAAAAAGATATGATATCGGGGATAGGGAATTGTTGGCTATTATTTCTGCTCTTAAAGAATGGCGTCACTTGCTAGAAGGGTCACCCGTCCCTATTACCATTCTTACTGACCATAAAAACCTTTCTTATTTCGGAGAAGCCAAAAGTATGTCCAACAGGCAAATCCAGTGGTCCTTATTTTTAACTTGTTTCAATTACATTGTAACATATAGACCTGGATCAAACAATACTAAAGCTGATTCCCTATCCCGCCAATATGAACATTTATCACCTCCCGAAACCATATTGTCCTCCATAATCCCTGCTGATCACATAGTAGTCACTGTTCATGCTAAAATCTCTTCGGGGTTGATGGAAGAACTATCCAAATTCCAGGATCGTACTTTATTGACTGTTCCCTGGGGAAAATCATACGTGCCCGTAGCCTATCGAAAAAGAGTCCTATCCCTTGTGCATGACTCCAAACTGGCAGGGCATCTGGGAATACATAAAACTGAATCATTACTTGAGAAACAATTCTGGTGGCCTTCATACAAGAAGGATGTTCATGAATTTGTTCTTGCCTGTAGTATCTGCTCCTCTACTAAATCACCCAAAGCTCGTCCTTTTGGTCTTCTGATGCCATTGCCTATTCCAGATATACCCTGGTCGAGTATTGCCATGGATTTTGTAGTTGACCTGCCTCATTCTAAGAATCATAGCGTTACATTGACTATTATAGACAGCTTCTCTAAAATGTCCCATCTGGTTCCACTTATCAAATTACTTTCTTCTTCCAAACTGGCTTCTTTGTTTATTAGGGAGGTGGTACGTTTACATGGCATACCCCGAGATATTGTTTCTGACAGGGGTCCGCAATTTGTTTCACGGTTCTGGAGGGCATTTTGTAAACAATTAGGTATCAACCTTAATCTTTCTTCTTCTTACCATCCCCAATTGAATGGGGTTACGGAAAGGATGAATTAATGTCTAGAGCAGTATATCCACTGTTTCACATCAGAACATCAAGACGATTGGGTAGAGTTGCTGCCATGGGCTGACTTTGCTCATAATAATCAGGTGCACGAATCTACTCAACACAGTCCCTTTTTTATCAATTACGGTTTTAACCCTACTACTCTTCCGAGTTCTTTTTCTTCTACAGGAGTGCCAAGTGCTGACAGCACTGTCAAGGATATGAAAGAGACTTGGTTAGGAGTTAAACATATTTTGATTCAATGCAGATAGGCATCGAAGGGCTGCCCCTACATTTGTGGTCGGAGACAGAGTATGGCTGAGTACTCGTAAGATAAAACTTAAAGTCCCTTCCATGAAGTTTGCCCCACGTTTTATAGGACCGTTCATTGTTCTCAAACCCTGTCTGTTATAGACTGTGTGTTTGCCGTCTACCATGAAAATACCTAACTCATTTCATGTTTCCCTTCTCAAACCTTTAATATGTAATCGTTATACTCAAAGACCCTCGACACCTCTTCCTGCTATAGTTGAGGATCAAAACGAATATGAAGTGAAGTCCATTTTAGATTCCCGTGTTTCTAGGGTAAAACTTCAATATCTCTCGGCCGCTCACAACACGCCCACATTCATGAAACGGCGCATGTGCGCCGTAGTCGGCAAGAAAACGCAGACCTAGCCCAAACGCGACCATGCTCCCTGACCTTTTGAGTGTTTTTTCTGGTATTTGACTATTGGCTTTCCGTTTTGACTATTCTACTCTCTGATAATCCTTATTTTGGCTTGGTTATATCGTTTGTCCATCTTCTGTACTCCCTTGACCTCTGGCTATCCCTTTGACTACTCTAAGACGTTAGTCCGGCCACTCTAAGGTCCGGTATACGTCTTCTTCTGGGTTATACTCTGTGTGAAGGGGTCACTATCATGACACACTGTGGACCAAGACCAGGATCCAGCTTCCAGTAGGTAGACCTCTCTTAATCCAGAGAGCAGGAACAGGAACAGGAACAAGCTCTTACAAGAGCTTAGTTATTATACTCTGGGGAGTATAGTGATTATAGCAATCCCCAGAGTGTAGGTAGTTCTCCAATCCCCCAGACATGAGCCAAAACTTCATGAAGGGTAGAACAAGTCTGAGGTATTATTGGTACAGGCTGGCTTATATACATTTCCTCAGGCCTTTGGCACACCCCTTGGACCTGATGGAACACCACATTTCAAACTGTACAGACCAATAAGAACAAACATACGGTATCTGACACTCCCATGTACAGCAAACAATCCCTCCCCTCTGCCTGTGATATAATTAAAGTAGCTAATACAATAACCTAATTATCCACAGGCAGAAAAACACACATTTTCCCCAAAGTACAGAAAATACCCCAAAACATAACATATCCCCATATAGGCACAAACAAAACCCTCCCCCAGTCCTGAATCCAGGTCTCATACATGGGCCATAGTCACAGGGCAAGAGGCTTGCAAGAAGGCCTCTCCAAATCCCAGTGACAAAGGTGCTTTCATCACAATAAATAAATAAAAGATAAAAAAAATTAAATCATTATAAAACATTATAAAGAAAATACTCTGGGGGCAGAGCCTGAAATCCATGCAGGGCAGACATGCTGGGCCCAAGCTCCCGAGTCCCACACCGCATCTAGTAATTTAGCTGCCACAATACAATAAAGGGCACTATCCTGATCAGAGGGGCATGGGGCAACCACTTAGACCCTGCAATTGTATTTCTTACCCAGCTCAGCCCCAAGTCAACCTGCTGAGGCATACTGTGGAGGGAGGTGAGGAGAGGCAGCTAAACTCCAGAATATTTCCTGTACCTGGAGTTAATTAAGTTACTGTAACCATTAAGCTGATTATCTCCAGGATAGAGGGGAAGGTTCAGAAAGATGCACTTTGTTCTTATTGGTTTATGTTCCTTGTGACACTGTGTTCCATCAGGTCCAGAGGGGTGTGCCTCTGGCCTGAAAATGTGTATATAAGCAATGCCTTTCTGCTAAAAAAAACAGACTTCTTACCCTCAACTCGCAGCCTCGACTCGTGTTGTAGGGAAATGCTGATCACTAGCTCTGCTCAGAGCTCCTGGAATATTTTACACTTGCAGGAAGATCGTTAGGTACTGAACTGGAACTTCTTACCATTCTCCAGGATCGGGGACAATGACATCCAAGCGGTCCCACTCTCAGCTAGCCTGAGGCAACCGTAACAATAACAGTGAGATAAGGATTTTTAATTTGTCCAAAAAAATCATTTCACTGACCCAAGTGAAAGTTTTAACTAAAGGTTTTAAATATGCCCAAAGTTGTCCTATTAACAAAATTGAAGCTTTTATTGACATAAATAGATTTACTAGAAAATTGTGTTTAAAAAGGTTTTTTAATAAAAATGTTAAACAGACAGATACTCCAAGTATGGAGGATAATGATCAAAATAGTACCATAAAACATACTAATTTCAAGAACAAATCTACGTTCTTCCCACAATTTCTCAAATCACAATGTATGAAAGTTTTCGAGAAAGCATGTATAGAAGAAAACTACAAAATAAAGCCCCTTACAAAATATGAATATAATTTATCATTTAAGGAAAGGAAAGTTATGAAGGATTTAAAACAGGACTCCCCCATCATAATAAAACCAGCAGATAAGAGTACTTATTTTAGATAAGGAGACATACCTAAACAAGATTAAATGTCAACTTTGTGATGGGTTGACATATAAAAGACTTAGCAAAAATCTTACTATGGAAATAAAAATGAAATATGAAGCTTTGTTACAAGTGGGTAAGAACAATAATGTACTTAATAAAAATTAACATGCATTCCTCACAATAGAACATCCCAGAATACCGGTGAAAAAATCCATAAAAGTTTGGACAATCCCCCGGCAGGCCTATTGTTTCTGGGATTTATTCAATTTTATCCTTGTTATCACAATTTATAGATTATTTTTTGCAACCATTAGTTAAATCTTTCCCCGCATATTTGCAATACTCAATGAGCTTTTAAAAATTCCACAGCTTCAAGTCCTAGGTGGTGTTCTATAATAGTGTACAATCTATGATGTGACCACTTTGTACACTATTATAGAACACCAACTAGGACTTGAAGCTGTGGAATTTTATTTAAAACAATCTAACAAGTTTTCAGATGTCCAAATTGAGTTTATTATTAAAGGAATGTTAATGATTTTAACTAATAACTATTTCTGAATTTTACCTTCAGACCCAAGGAGCAGCTATGGGGACCAAGTTTGCCCCCTGTTATACTGCCCATTTCATGTCATACTGGGAAATAACATTTATATACCAGGGACACAACATTTATATACCAGGGACACGACTGTATAAACAATACATTGATGATATTTTTATGGTTTGGAAGGGATCTGCGGAGGAATTTATTTTATTTTTTAATTATCTTAATCATAATAATTGTGGCATTAAATTAACCATCAATGTTAGCCCCAACAATATTGACTTTTTAGACCTCACTATTTTTGTCTCAGATAACCACCTTAAAACCTGTACATTTTTTAAACAAGTCGATGTTAACAGTTTTATTGAATCCACTAATTGCCATCATGATCCATGGCTACGTAATATTCCTGAGGGCCAATTTTTATGCTTAAAACTGTACAGACCAGACAGATCTTAATGAGCAGTCATCCTTTTTAAAAAAACTATTTCTACAGAAAGGATATAAAAAAGATATACTCTTGTTATGGACTCAATATATCTCAATTATTAAAGTATACGGAAAGAAACCAAACAACAAGTTATACAGGTATCCTCAAGAGAGTTATAAATAAAAACTGGCATATCCTTCAGCAAGAACATGAGATTCATGAGTTCTTGGGCAAAAAGCCAAACTAGTTTTTAGAGGCGCCAGAAATTTGAAACAAATTTTAAACTCCAGTTATGTGGAGAAAGATAGGGAACATACTTTTTTGGAGGATTGGTCAAAAAAACAAAATGTTTTTTTTCATTGCGGCAATTGCAATGCCTGTAAAAGTACCACTATTGTGATGAAAAAGAAAGAAAAGTTTGTATCATCCATCACAAAAAAGTATTTTGCCGTCTCCACTTTTATCTTATGTGAATCCAAAAATGTGATTTATTTATTAAAATGTACATGTGGGTTACAATACATAGGGAAGACATCAAGATCTCTTAAAACGCGAATAAATGAACATATTCGAAACATTAAAAAAGGATTTTTAAACCATAGTCTGTCCAAACACTTTCTAGAGGTTCATAGCTCTAACCCTAAATAAATGGAATTTATGGCCATACAAAAAGTCATAACTCATTGGAGAGATGGAGATGATGCTCTTAACCTAAGTAAGAAAGAGAGTAATTGGATTTTTGAATTACAGACCCAATATCCTAAGGGGTTAAATATAGATTTTGATATTAAACCAATCCTCTAACCTAATTGAGTATATATCAGTTCATATATATATATATATATATATATATATATATATATATATATATATATAATTTTTGTATACAATCAAATTACTGTTTATTATGTGTGTATGATTATTTTTTCTTTTAGCGGTTTTTTTTTAATTCAAAATTATCTTTTTATTCGTATTATTTATTATATTTTAATGTGTCATATTGTATACTAATGAGCTCTCATTTATTCTTCTTTTTTGCCCTTACTCCCTTCCCCTTTTAATCATGGTTCACTCACTGGTTGAGTATTGTTCACTCAATTATCATGGACACAACAGGGGTAGCGGTACACACCACCTGAATAAGAAGGACGCTCTAATAAGAGCTTACAACCCCTTCTGATGACGTCCACTGGAAACATTAACACCAGACGTAATCGGAAGTAATTCAGTTACACGTGACTAGCTGCAACGCGTGGCCATATTGGGAAGGTCTTTCCGGACACCGACACACACAGAAGCCATCTCTTCCCCCACATTGGATGGGGCAAACAAAAAACAGAATTTCCTTATATGGAGAAAAGGGTTGGGCCATTTTTTCAATTGCACGTGTGTTTGATTTATATTAATTTTATGTGATATATAAGTTTCTTTGTTTTTACTTGTCAGTACTGCACATGAGGAAGACCACTTGTTAATGGTCAAAACGCGTTCTGCATAAGCTCTTTTCAAATAAAGAATTACCTTTAACTTCATGCTTGGTTCCTGTATCATTATCCAGAGGAATACTGTTACTTTCTGGCATTTTTTCCAGTATCCACATTGGATGGATGAACATGCCATCAAAGTTTAGAGTTGACTTGTATGGCTCTCTATATTGTGAGTGTTCCAAGTTATCTCTTATTTTTGTATATACATATTGTCCTATGATGGTTTTTACACTTTTACTTTCCAAATATAAAACCAGCAACTACTAAATGTCATTGTGTACGCAAACCACCTTTTCTCTTGTACCCATTCGTTTATGTAAGTGTTTTTTGTGACATTACACTTGGATGTGTTTAGAAGCACTGGGATATACTATATTCTGTTTTCCACACTGTGCATCATATTTGGATTTCTAGCACCACTTTTCCATTTTCTCTTTTTCTATCTTCTTGTTTTATATGTTAAGTCCGGTCATTCTAAGGCTCGGTAATACATCTTTCGAAACCACCTTTTGTTGGTTTCCTCTTTCCTGTGTGTTGGGGTACAACTCCCGTGACAAACTCTTTTTGTAGCACTTTGTGTGCACATTTGCAATTGTTTGTGCTGCCCTCATTTTTTCTATTTTTGTGGATTACTTTACCCTGCTTAGAGCTGCAGAGGGAGGTGTCAGCAGCACAATAGTAAATGTTTGTATTTTAATTTTCTCTAGGTACTGCATTAACTATTACCTCTTACCTATATACTGGTCATCACTCATATATAACATCTTATGCACAATGACTGACTGTTAGTGCATAAGAAACTCAAAGCAGCAATTTCTACCAGTTCTGTTTACTCATAAACTCAACTCCGCTCTTTAGTTCAACAAGTTAAAAACCACAGCAAACTTGATTGCACACCTGCACTCCAGATCGCTTCTTTGCATCAAGTGTCTATTAACACTAAACCAATTTCCATTGGTAAACAGCTCATGTCCATGCAGTTACCTTTTTCACAACCTCACATAGTGTCAGACCAACACTGCTTGATTAGTCTAGCTGCACGGGGTGAACACAAGCTAAGTTTGAAAAATGGAAAAAGCTGGATTTGTAGTTTTCAATATAAAACCAAATGGCCAATACAGTACATAATTACATGAATAAAGTCTAATATGCTGTGTCACTAGAAGAATATAAAAATAATAATAATTAACCAACATAAGGTGTAGAAACAAAAGAATGAAGCTAATACCTGCACTGAATGTATATATAAAGTAAGTGGTTACTCTGCTAACAAAATAAACAATTTCTCAATTGAAGTTTTTGGCAAAGATAAGTATTTATTTATTCAGTGAAGCACTATGCTTTGTTTTGTATTGTATCTCTTGCACATTGATTCTTTGCTCTCTCCAACTTTAAAGGGTAACCAGACGTGAACTCTTTGCTCAAAGTGCCTAGAGGGGTATCAGCTATATCTCACTGACAAGGCCTAACAATGCCAAAACTATCATCTGAAGTTGCTGTATCTTTTCTGAAGAAATAGCCATCCTGCATTTAGAATCTGAACAACCCTTGTGTGTGAGTTCAGTCTAATATGCAAATTGACTAGGTTCTGTTTATAATGGCACAATATGAGCTAAAACTAACTTGAGATCTGGGCAGGGACCCACGTACCTGAGTGGCTTTCTGCTCTCAGTATTCTCTTGCACATTGTTTTTTTTTGTTTTTTTAGTATTGGTGTTTACTTAAGGAATGAACATTACATTAATTTCTATAATTGTGGATTAAGAGATTGTCAAATGGGCTGGACTCTCTTAGTAGAATAAGAGCACTCTGATTACTAAATAGAAATTGCCAATTTCCCTATAGATTCCAATGGAAGAACTGCAAAGTATTAAGTAAATCCTAAAATCACAAACCATATTTATCAAAGAGCAAGCAAACTCCACAATGCATGAGTATTTTCAAAAGCATAAAATTGCTCAGTATATTGACCATATAGGTAGGAGTTTGTCTGTAGGAATTGACTAAAATGGCGTGAGTATTTGTCCAGTTATCTGTCCCAACTCAGCTAGTATAGTAGTAGCTCATCAGATAGGGAGTCCCCGTGTGATGAGCCTGGCATGGAGAAGGGAAGGATCATGGAACACTCCCCTAGGTCTATGGGATATATGTTAAGAGTACTGTTGCCTCATCATACTGAATTTCTTGAATATATAGACCTGCCCTCATCAAAACCATACATTTGCAGTGTAGGATGGATCGTAAGAGCCAAAATTATGCAAACTCAGTGGATGGCATAACTAAAGTTTGGGATAAAACTCAGAAAACTGGCCCATAAAGTGCCAGGGACCGCCTGAGGGTGGGGAGGGGGGGGGTTGGTAATAATAAACCTTATGGCATATGAATAGAAGGTGCATTGGGATAGAGATAAGAGGGATACCTCATGTTTTCTCCGACCGTCATTATTGAGAGAGTGGTTCCTGCTACAGTATTAAGTCCGTAAGCATATTTCCCGAGTTGCCTCCACGTGTCCTATGCCTCTTTCCATCAGCGGGAATTGAGGACTGCATGTAGTCGCGGAAAGAATGTACTTGTGACCAAGAATTCCTATTTAAGTTTCTAACCTCTAGGCTTTTGCAGAATTAATTTCAGGCATGGTTCCCATATTTGATTATATAGAGTGTATTTATCGGTAAACGAGTAGTGGAGTTCCTCCATCAACCTTGCAGTCTCCATTTTCCGAACACATTCTCTTATCATTGGGGCTGTGGTTTGTTTCCACTTTATTGGGATGTGTAGATTTGCTGCTGTGAGCAAGTGATTTATGAGAATGCGTTTTCTCTTGGGAAGCGAGATTGGGTGTAGGAGAAACATTATCCTCTTATTTGTGTTGGCGATATGGATGTCTGTAATACTGTGTATATGAAATGCTATTTGTCTCCAATACTCCTAAATTACCACCATATGTGTGCGGGTGTTCCGGCATGACCACCATATGTGTGTGGGTGTGCCGGTCCCTTGGCAGCATCTCCAGCATAAATTAGAGGTATTCGTGAATAGCTTATGCAATTTATCTGGTGAATAGTGCCATCAAGAAATTCTCTTGTAATTTGCCTCTATTTTGTTACAACTAATAATGTGAAAATGGTGGATCATTCTGTGGGCATTAGTGTAATTTGGAGTTCTGTAGCCCATGATGATGTGTATGTGGGAAGCTGGTCTTTGTACTCAAGTTGTAACAATTTATAGAATGTTGAGAGGTGTTCAGTATTCACACTGCAAGTGTGGCATTTTGTTTCAAAGTCAAAGTAGGGACAGTCCCCTGTCAGTAGTAGCGGTTCTAACTGTATAAAGTGCAAAAGTTGGGCATAGAAAAAAGATTCTAAAAGTGAATGTTGTGCTTTTTGTACTATGCTAGGCAATAGTTTCAGGGATTTATCCTCTAAGAGCTAGCCTAAAGTGAGGTATGCAAAGTTGTTAGGTTGTTTAAATGCGGTGGTTTGGAGACCAGGTGGGAAGAGGAGGTTGCATCATAGAGTAGAGAGGAGATGAATGCAGGGAGATGTTAGGTGATTTTCTAATGTGGTTCCAAAGGTTAAGGGCTGGTATGATCATTGGGTTGGATTGGTTTTGAGGGCGTAAGTGTTTTCGTCCATTTCCCTGCCAGGGCACAGTATATAGCGGTATGTGAAACATATCGGCTTCCAAGTCTATCCATTGTTTATGCGGTAATGGATTTGTCCAGTCATATATCCTAGTTAAAATTATTGCTTTGTGATACATTTCTATGTCTGGCAGACCCGATTCCCCCCTGCCCCCAGAATTTGTGTCAAGTTAAAGTGTGGAAAGCTAGCACTGGGTGTTTAGCTCCCTATATAAATTCTGAGATGCTTTGTCTTATAGTGCAGAAGAAGGATTTAGGTATCAGAATGGGGAGAACCTGTAACAGATATAACATTTTTGGTAATGTATTCATCTTTAATATATTAATTCTACTAATCCAGTTGAAGTGTGGTTTGTTCCAGGATGCTAGGTCTTGTGTCAGATTGTGGACCAGTGGAATATAATTTAGTTCGTAGAGTTTGGAGAAGTCTTTTGATAACTGAACCCCTAAGTATTTGACCACTAAATAAGCCCATGTGAATGAGTAGGAATTCTGTAATGTGGCTGTGATATGGTCAGTTGTGCATAATGGTAGGATTTCGCTTTTGGAGTAGTTCACTCGGAAGTTGGATATATGGCTATATACGGTTAGTTCTTCAACTAAGGGGGCCATTGAGCTTATAGGGTCAGAAATCGTAAAGAGTAAGTCATCAGCAAAGGCAGAAACTGTATACTCCCTTTGGTTACTTACTACGCCTAAAATGTGTGGATGGTCCCTGTTACCCTGTAAGAAGGGTTCTTGGATCATAATGAATAGAAATGAGGAGAGAGGGCACCCCTGTCTCGTGCCATTTAATATTTGCGTCCATTATTTCCAACAGCATTTGAGTGGTTTCTCCAGAAGGTTTTTTAATCTTGGCAATAAAGGTGGTCTGTCTGGTTCGTTTTAATACCTTAGCCAGCATGTGGCCACATTTAACACCTTGTGAATAGAAGGAGAATTTGGAGAGAAGCATTTTACGTTTGGTTTGTACATTGAGCAATTGTGTCAGTGTGGATCATTTATTCACCAAATTTTTATAGGTTATTAAAGCGCCAACGTGTTTATGTGATATCTCTAATTGCCTAATCTCCTTAGTTAGTGTTTCTATTTAGATCTCCCAAAAAATTTTATGTTTGGATGATAGAGCTATGATAAATCCCCGAATTAAACATTTATGTGCTTCCCATGTAATGGGAGAAGCTACTGATGGGGAACAATCTTTGGAAGTCTCGTTCCCCCAGGGCTAGATGGCGGCGATGTAATGGCTGGCGATTCTGGTGCCATATTGGGGACTACCACAGATGGGTGCATGTCTGCTTGACTTGATCCCGAAAATATTTGGTTAAGGCATCCAATTTACCAGCCAGGGTCTTGTTGGACGCTTGCTGGGACAAGACCGCTCATTTGGGGTGACCCATCTCAAATATTTATGCCCGATTGTTGTGGATTGTGTTTGATGCTCAGAGCTACATTAGCACCCCCCACCCCTCATTTACACATTCTTGTGTATATATTTTCTTAAATTCATCGATTTGTTGGGGGAAACAAACATGTTTAAATTGTATGTTTTACGGCGTAAATATAAGTTCAAAAATAATATCTATATAGAACTATTGATAACAATACATAAAATTTCTCAAATGAAGATATTTTGTCTATATAAATAAAATAGCATTTTTTTTTAAATATGAGATTTATATTATATCTTTATAATATACGGCATGTTTGACTTTGCAGTACAATAAAAAATCACAACTAGCCTTTAAATAGGATCAAGTTTTGATTGTTGCTGAGAGCTCTCAGGTGAGTAACAACTGCTGTATCGCAATAGCATCATGGTGCATGCAGGCAGGTTGGTCACAGTAGGAAAGAGACATTAATAATATCCCTAGAGATTTGTAGCCTATGCAATATTAACATATTTCTTTTTTGGCACTGCATAAGTAAAGGATTATGTCAAAAAAGTTCATTAATTATCTTCTGTAATACTATTATTTTGTGTGTGTGTGTGTGTGTATATTTGTATGTATGTATGCATAAACACCCACATCATATGGATATATGTGTGTATATCTGTATTTTTATTTATTTCAAGTTACTCTGCATATTAGAAAAATCCATTGCATTTTAGGAAATAATTCTATAAAAACTACAATCTTCATGTTATACAGAATTAACCAGCGTAGTTAATTCCCTGTGGTCTTTCATAATATTCTTGATTGTTGGCAAGTATTGAAGGACATTTTAAGATCAAACACATACTTGATTATTAAACTCTCTTAATCATAGATTAGATGTGGGAGTAGACAGCACTGATTGAATGTCTACAGAATTCTGGTTGAAGTAAAGTCTGCAGCTGTTATATTTTTAACTGATTAAGTATACAAGTGTAGTTTCATGGATATATATGCATAATGTATACAATACATTATGTTGTGTATAGATGCATCATTGGAGTAAAGCAATTAAACAATATTTTCTATGAAATCAACTAGAGTTTAGTTTTATTTCTAGTCTTCCGTGTTTCTAAACCCCTTAAGGACACATGACGTGTGACATATCATGATTCCCTTTTATTCCAGAAGTTTGGTCATTAAGGGGTTAAAGGAATAATATAGTGCAAGGAATACAAAGTTGTTTTCCTAGAACTATAGCTTCCTCTGCCTCCCACCCTTGTGGCCTTCCATTGCGGTAATGCTTTCCTATGGGGATTTTACTAATGGTAGATTTCCTCATGCCAGCGACCGTAAGGCAACCAAAATTTGCGTAGCAAGCCAAGTAGGAAGTGCCTCTAGTGGTTATCTGACAATGCAATTATTGCAGTTTGTCAAAAACTGCAATAATTGACATTGCAGGGTTAAGGGTACAAAGAGATGAAGTGAACTGAGTGCCTATAGTGTCTGCTTAAAAACAATATCTGACAAAGACTGCACTACATTACTATTTAACATTAATTTACTTTCTTGGGCAAATGTAAACAGAGCACAAACCAGCAACTTAATGTAACAATTGCAATTCATGTATTTTTAAATGAAATATTGTTCATTTACATAATTTTCATTTTAAATGTATTAATTATGTACTACTTAATTGCATAAAGTGTTAATAAAATTAAAGTATATAAAGTGTATTTCTCAGAGGAACAAGAATATAGATGTAGAATCATATTTTTATCATACATAGTGATGAGAAAACCATTAAGAAATAAAAAAATGAAAAATACTTGTTTTTTTTATTTCTTGCTTCAAATGCAAATCTACTAATTGTTGTTTATTTTCAAAAGAAAGGCTTCATTAAAATGAGCCTCCCAAATGTCCTGATTTTGATGAATCAGGCAAAATTTTGGGCTCTTGTCCAGCAGTCCCAAGATGGTTCCCTGTGGCTCACACCTTCAGCACATCATTAAATATTCTAGATGTGTTTGTGCTGTGCAGAGGGCACTACGATCAAGCAGACAGTGCTTCAGTAATGCAAGGTTAACATGGCACTTTTTTGGACAGGTTTGTCCCCACCCTCTTTCCAAACATTTTGGGCATCACACCTGATCACATACCTCTGAAAGTTGTGAGGTACGTTAAGAGATTTTTTGCTTAGAGTGTCAAACAGAATTTTATATAATTCTCTATAATAAATATAAAAATAAATTGCAATGGGCAATTGCTCTGCAATTTTGATGACATGTAATGTTTATGAGCATTATGACATGTCGATTAAGGGTAATATTAACAATTATTTGTTGTGGATTAGATTTGTATTTATTTATTTAAAGATTATTGCTACGGCTAATATTTAGAATTAGGGTTTGGGATAGCTAACTTCCAGATTAGGAACAGTTAAAAATAAAAAATAATTGCAAAACTAATTATATGCAAGGAGCTTATGTGCAATAAGTGAGTGAACCAACAGGTGTGTGATAGATAGATTAAACAATTAGCTACTTTAGTAATGTGAAATTCTACTATTCATGTAAAGTTAGTCTCAACATATCAAAATTGCCTTTTAGCAATGATATTGAACTTCCTCTTACTGGTAGTATGAGGATAGGTATATGAGTAGCAATTTGCTAATAATTAATTAGTTCTGGGCGGCAGTAGTTGGTCAGAGTACAGGAGCTCTGTCACAGTGTCAGATATATAAACACTTACCCCTAAACAGCACAGGGGGTTGATATCATATAAATGAATAAAAAGACACAATAGTGTGACATTAACCAAATGTGAAATTCAGGAAGCAACATTTTAACCTACTGTAGAATTTTACAAACTTATTGCATATATCTTGGGGTTTAATAATCGTATGCCCATCGATAGTGATGTACCGAACGGTTCGCTGGCGAACGGTTCCCGGCGAACATAGCATGTTCGCGTTCGCCACGGCGGGCGAACATATGCGCGGTTCGACCCGCCCCCTATTCGTCATCATTGAGTAAACTTTGACCCTGTACCTCACAGTCAGCAGACACATTCCAGCCAATTAGCAGCACAGCCTCCCTAGCAGACCCTCCCACCTACTGGACGGCATCCATTTTAGATTCATTCTCAAGCTGCATGCTTAGTAAGAGGAGGGAAAGTGTAGCTGCTGTTCATAAGATAGGGAAAAGCATAGCTAGGTTAGGGATAAGGGTATGCTTTTTTTTTTATTTTATTTTTTCTATGTAATGTAAATGCACTTAGTTGTCTGCCACAGTGCCCATTTCCCCAGTCAGTGCCACCAATTACATCTGGTGTCACAATAGCTTGGATTTAAAAACAAAAAACTTTTTTCACTGTTATAGATTGAATAGCAGTCAGTTGTCTGCCACTGCTGCCAGCTTCTGTGTCAGGCTCACAGTGCATACTGTGCCCATTTCCCCAGTAAGTGCCACCAATTACATCTGGTGTCACAATAGCTTGGATTTAAAAACAAAAAACTTTTTTCACTGTTATAGATTGAATAGCAGTCAGTTGTCTGCCACTGCTGCCAGCTTCTGTGTCAGGCTCACGGTGCATACTGTGCCCATTTCCCCAGTCAGTGCCACCAATTACATCTGGTGTCACAATAGCTTGGATTTAAAAACAAAACCTTTTTACTGTTATAGATTGAATAGCAGTCAGTGTCCTTAAAGCGGGTGTGTTACGCTAACAGTGGATACGGTGACCAGTGCCACTAATTAGATCTGGTGTCACAATAGCTTGGATTTAAAAACAAAAAACTTTTTTTACTGTTATAGATTGAATAGCAGTTAGTGTCCTTAAAGCGGGTGTGTTACGCTAACAGTGGATACGCTGACAAGTGCCACTAATTAGATCTGGTGTCACAATAGCTTGGATTTAAAAACAAAAAACTTTTTTTACTGTTATAGATTGAATAGCAGTCAGTGTCCTTAAAGCGGGTGTGTTACGCTAACAGTGGATACGCTGACAAGTGCCACTAATTAGATCTGGTGTCACAATAGCTTGGATTTAAAAAAAAAAAATCTTTTTTCACTGTTATAGATTGAATAGCAGTCAGTGTCCTTAAAGCGGGTGTGTTACGCTAACAGTGGATACGCTGACCAGTGCCACCTATTAGATCTGGTGTCACAAAGCTTGGATTTAAAAACAAAAAACTTTTTTTACTGTTATAGATTGAACAGCAGCCAGTGTCCTTACAGCGGGTGTGTTACGCTAACAGTGGATACGCTGACAAGTGCCACTAATTAGATCTGGTGTCACAATAGTTTGGATTTAAAAACAAAAAACTTTTTTTACTGCTATAGATTGAATAGCAGTCAGTATCCTTAAAGCGGGTGTGTTACGCTAACAGTGGATACGCTGACAAGTGCCACTAATTAGATCTGGTGCCAAAATATTTTGGATTTAAAAAAACAAAATACCTCTTCTTTCACTGTTATAGATTGAATAGCAGTCAGTGTCCTTAAAGCGGGTGTGTTACGCTAACAGTGGATACGCTGACCAGTGCCACCAATTAGATCTGGCGACACAAAGCTTGGATTTAAAAAAACAAAACTCTTTTTTCACTGTTATAGATTGAATAGCAGTCAGTGTCCTTAAAGCGGGTGTGTTACGCTAACAGTGGATACGCTGACCAGTGCCAATAATTAGATCCTGTGTCACAATAGCTTGGATTTAAAAACAAAAAACTTTTTTTACTGTTATAGATTGAATAGCAGTCAGTGTCCTTAAAGCGGGTGTGTTACGCTAACAGTGGATACGCTGACAAGTGCCACTACTTAGATCTCGTGTCACA
>OW240915.1:174976100-175007165 GCA_933207985.1 Pelobates cultripes | reverse complement strand
TTCTTCCTGGAGCGTGCCCTGCGAAGAGTGCTGGATCAGGCCGTAGATGAGCGTGAAGAGGAAGAGGAAGAGTTGTGGTCACCATCACCTCCAGAACAGCCTTATCAGCATCGCTTGCTGGACCTGCGGCAACGCTGGAAGAGGATTGTGAGGAAGAGGAGTCAGAGGAGGAATGTGGCTTTGAGGAGGAGTAAGAGGAGGAGCAAGACCAACCACAACAGGCATCCCAGGGTGCTCGTTGTCACCTATCTGGTACCCGTGGTGTTGTACGTGGCTGGGGGGAAGAAAATATTTTCATTGACATCAGTGAGGAGGAGGAACGGGAAATGAGTAGCTCGGCATCCAACCTTGTGCAAATGGGGTCTTTCATGCTGTCGTGCCTGTTGAGGGACCCTCGTATAAAAAGGCTGAAGGAGAACGACCTGTACTGGGTGTCCACGCTACTAGACCCCCGGTATAAGCAGAAAGTGGCGGAAATGTTACCGAATTACAACAAGTATGAAAGGATGCAGCATTTGCAAAATAAATTGAAAAGTATGCTTTACACAGCGTATAAGGGTGATGTCACAGCACAACGGGAATCTAACAGGGGAGAGGTGGAAGTCATCCTCCTCCTCCCATGACCACGCCGGCAAGGACAGGACGCTTTAGAGACGTGTTGTTGATGGAGGACATGCGGACCTTTTTAAGTCCTACGCATCGCCACAGCCCTTCGGGATCCACCCTCAGAGAGCGACTCGACCGACAGGTAGCAGACTACCTCGCCTTAACTGCAGATATCGACACTCTGAGGAGCGATGAACCCCTTGACTACTGGGTGTGCAGGCTTGACCTGTGGCCTGAGCTATCCCAATTTGCGATAGAACTTCTGGCCTGCCCCGCTTCAAGTGTCCTGTCAGAAAGGACCTTCAGTGCAGCAGGAGGTATTGTCACTGAGAAGAGAAGTCGCCTAGGTCAAAAAAGTCTAGATTACCTCACCTTATTAAGATGAATGAGGGATGGATCCCGAAGGGACTGACACTGGGCGATACATTAGATTAAAAAAGGCCTGATGAGATGAGCTGCCTTGGGCTAAAAAAAATGGTCCACACGCTGCTGTATTTTAGCTCTGAATGCCTGTTGACTTGCGTGACTGATCCGCCACCAACTTGGGTTCAAGCCGCCATCTTTTAGGGCACTTTCTGCCTGTGAAACAAAAATCAGTTATAGATTGAATAGCAGTTAGTTATCTTCAAGCAGGTGTGTCAGCCCTACAGCGTGTACTCTGCCAGTACGCTGCCACCTCCTACTCCTCCTACTCCATCCTCTTCCATAACCTCCTCGGCTTAGTCCTCTTCTGCTGCTGCGTCTTGCTCCACATCAACGGATAGGGGGCGTAACAGTGATTAAACTGATAACAATAGTACTAAACACACCACTCACTCACTGGTGTCACAATAGCTTGATTTAAAAAACAAAAAAATTTTTTCACTGTTAGTAGATTGAATAGCAGTTAGTTATCTTCAAGCAGGTGTGTCAGCCCTACAGCGTGTACTCTGCCAGTACGCTGCCACCTCTACCTCCCACTCCATCCCTTCCACCCCTAGCTTAGTCCTCTTCTGCTGCTGCGTCTTGCTCCACATCAACGGATATTGTAAGCAATAGAAAGTGATTAAACTGATAACAATAGTACTAAACACACCACCTCTATCTGGTAGTCACATTAGCCCACAGCAGTGCCCCAAATTTGCAGTAAGAGAATCGACCGTGCTTCCCTTCTTCCATCTCCTGTTACAAAAATCAATGCCGTGTACATGTCCACTGATAGGAGACGCGGAAGGTATTAAACTGATAAAAATAGTACTAAACACACCACTCCTATCTGGTGTCACATTAGCTTGACCGCGCAGTGCCCCAAATTTGCAGTAAGAGGACCGACCAAGCCTCTTCTTCCATCTCCCTGTTACAAAAATCAATGCCGTGTACACGTCCACTGATAGGAGACGCGGAAGGTATTAAACTGATCAGAACAATACTAAACACACCACTCCTTTTTTGGTGAGGCTTTACAGGACAGAGTGCTTCTCCACGGGACATGTTAACTCACGGGCAGCTGGCTCATCAAGGAACCACAGCAGCTTTCCATGTACAGGTAAGACACGTGCAGCCGGTAAGGGTTCAGGCTCTTCTTCCTGGAGGATACGCTGCAAGCCTGTTGAACGAGGTGACCTTGCTCGGGTCCCAGGTGTACGGTTCCTAAAATGGCTACCATATACACGTCCACTGATAGGAGACGCGGAAGGTATTAAACTGATAAAATAGTACTAAACACACCACTCCTATCTGGTGGTCACATTAGCTTGACCGCGCAGTGCCCCAAATTTAATGTGATCTGTGAGTAAGGTAAACGGTTGTCCATACAAGTAGGTTGCAGCGTTTTGAGGGCCCACACCACCGCCATGCACTCCTTTTCAATGGCAGTGAATATACTTCGCTGTGCAAAAGTTTACGGCTTAGATAAAAATCAATGCCGTGTACACGTCCACTGATAGGAGACGCGGAAGGTATTAAACTGATCAGAACAATACTAAACACACCACTCCTTTTTTTTGGTGAGGCTTTACAGGACAGAGTGCTTCTCCACGGGACATGTTAACTCACGGGCAGCTGGCTCATCAAGGAACCAGAGCAGCTTTCCATGTACAGGTAAGACACGTGCAGCCGGTAAGGGTTCAGGCTCTTCTTCCTGGAGGATACGCTGCAAGCCTGTTGAACGAGGTGACCTTGCTCGGGTCCCAGGTGTATGGTTCCTAAAATGGCTGCCATATACACGTCCACTGATAGGAGATGCGGAAGGTATTAAACTGATCAGAACAATACTAAACACACCACAAATAAGGTTTCTCTCCTGTATGGCTCCTCAAATGATGCTTAAGATTAGAAGCGGCTGAAAAGCATTTCTCACACTCCGAACAAAAATATATTTTTTTAACATTCTCTCCACTTTGAACGAAATGACGTTTGGGAAGAGATTAACATAATTAAACACAGGCAGTAAAAATACAGTTTTTAGCCATAACCTGTAACTTTAAAACTACACATCCCATCTTCATAATTACATATTTGGAATCAGCACACTTAAAACATAAACATAACCAAAAATCAGCCAAATCCATCCAGGGGTTAAAAAGTTAGCTGGAGGTCCCTTTATGACCGACCGCAAGCACATTTTCCTGCCCAAAACAGTTCCATAGATTTGGGCTGTGAGGTCGGTCTATTTCAGGATGAAAAAACGACTAAGTCCCATCGCCGAATGGGACTTAGTCTCTGCAGCTGAAATAAGGCTGAAAAAAACGGCTGAAAAAAAGACTAAGTCCCATCGCCGAATGGGACTTAGTCTCTGCAGCTGAAATAATTTCCCATTTACTGAACCAAGTGGGAAATAGCAAGGCAGGCACAAAGGGTTTGCACCAGGTCTGGGGACACAGGGGACACGTCTTAAAGGGGCCGTGTCCCCAACAAGTCTGGGGACACGGCCTTAAAGGGGCAGTGTCCCAATCTTCCTGATGTCCCAAAAAAGGTGTTTAAAGGGCCAGCACCAGTCACATAAAGAGTCCATAAGCCCCAATATGCCCACCGACAGTCTTAAAGGGCCATACACACCAAATAAAAGTGCATACATTTTCACAATCTCCCAGGGGCCATAGTCATGCGGGAGGAAGCTGGCAAGTAGGCTTCTCCACAACCCAGGGAATCAGGGCAATTTGCCATTTAAAGGGCCCGTTACAAATAGCAGTTTGTAACAAGGTGTCAATCCATATCTGCCAAGTGACCCGATGTAGGGGGACCAGTCCCTATTCTGCTCTGTGTCAGTGTGTATCAGGGAACCTTAGGACAGGTGTCAATCCATATCTGCCAAGTGACCCGATGTAGGGGGAACAGTCCCTATTCTGCTCTGTGTCGGTGTGTATCAGGGATCCTTAGGACAGGTGTCAATCCATATCTGCCAAGTGACCCTATGTAGGGGGACCAGTCTCTATTCTGCTCTGTGTCCGTGTGCATCAGGGGCTCTGAGGACAGGTGTCAATCCATATGTCAAGGTGTCAATATGTCATATGTCAGGTGTCAATCCATATTGATTGTGATTTAGGAATGTTAGGTGATTTCTGCCCTTTATGGATTAAAACCAGACTCTGTATCAACTGTGTAATTTTCCATGGGAGTTTTGCCATGGATCCCCCTCCGGCATGCCACAGTCCAGGTGTTAGTCCCCTTGAAACAACTTTTCCATCCCTATTGTGGCCAGAAAGAGTCCCTGTGTGTTTTAAAATTCGCCTCCCCATTGAAGTCAATGGCGTTTCGGGCGGTTCGCCGGTTCGCGAACATTTGCGGAAGTTCGCGTTCGCCGTTCGCGAACCGAAAATTTCGGGTTCGCGACATCACTACCCATCGACAGTATGTACAGAATTTTTGTGTTTGACTATCTTTCTCTCAGTTGAGCAGATAGTAATTTTCTCAATTTGTTTCCCTTGGTATATTTGTCTTTAATCATATGTAACATAGTGGCTATCTTGGATAAGTTCAGTACATTATTTTTTTTAATTTGAGGTGTCTCTGATGGCGCTAGAAAATGTGTTTTGGTCGTGTCTCTCAGAGAAACCTGGATTTGTGACCGTTTTTTTCAGGTACAAGGCTCTGCAAATGAGTAAGCCACATACGACATTTTGTGGGCTTGCTAAAAAGATGCCAATGATACTTCTAGGGTGTTCTTCAGTTGGACGTACTCAGTAAGATTATTTTGTATTTGGTTTAAAAACATGTTGTGGGGTGTGTTTAAAAAAATCTGAGTTTCAGCCATTTGCAGTGAGCAAATCAAACAAAATCAATTGATATAGCTCAGCACAATGTATGCTTCAAGTGGTTTCCCCAAAGTCAACTGAAAATACAACTTATATTGACTTTTCCAGTCTTAGAATTATTCAACACACTGAAAAGAATCCTTTACAACAGCCCAAATATGCAAAACCAGTGTTACTAAAGCACATCTGATGCAACTAATCAAGGGCTTCATGCATGTCACCAGGTGTGCTTGAGCTGGAACACTTGAAATACCTGAACTGGCAAGGGGTTTGTTGAGTGTCACATTTGACTGCATGTTAGAAATATGGCTAAGTCAAAAGAATGGTTTGCAAATTGAATTCTTTACAAACAAGGAACAGGAAACAAATAGATAGCGATGGCTCTGAATGTTTCTAAAGACATTGTGGGAAGTTTGAAAGTTCAAAACTGGAGGAACAATAGTTACACTACCTGGACGGGGCAGCAAAAGGAAACTATAAATGGCTGCAACCATAGTTCTGAGAAGGTAGGTTGTAGAAAACCCTCAAGTGACTGCAAAAGACCTACAACAAGACTCTGTGGCAACAGGCACTGAGATTTCAGTGATCACAGGCATGTAGTAAGGCATGTACTAAACGCCAAAGGTTTACATGCCAGAACTCCAAAATGTACACCACTACTGACCCAAAAGTGCAAAAAACATTGGCTCCATTATGCTCAAAATCATTTCTTGGGTTTCTGTATAGTGGAGCAATGAAATAAAACTGAAACGTTTAGACATAATGGATGTGGCGAAACCGACCTCGCCACTGGGCATTGGAGAAGACTGATTGCCAGCCTTCTGCCATGTGACTATGGCCCCTGGGATGTATTGCCCTTTAAAGACATGATTTGGGCATAAGGGATTTGTGTTGTGCTGCTGCTGGCCCTTTAAGAACCATCTGGGGACATACTGTGGAGTTACTGGGTGGCCACCATTTCCTGTATCAGAGGCACATGGTGATAACAATGTATGAAGCACATGGTGAGAACAATGGATGGCGGCCATTTTAACTCACAGACACTGTTTGGACCTTTCAACACGGTGCCATCTCGCCAGTATTTGGGGCACAGAGACATCGTGCAGTGGTTTTGGACTATACAGCAGGGGACACATTATACAGTGATTGTTTTTCATTTAGCCTGTATATGTTCTGCAGAATCTGCATTAAACTGTATCTTCCAAAGTGCTGAACGGATCTGGGTGAATTTTGGATATGTGGTTCACCCAGATCCCCCGGTTCCAAGGATATACTTTATGGGGTTATTGCATGTTTTGGGGTCCCTGTGATGTGTTTTATGAAACTGTATTTCTCTGTCTGTGATAATTAGATTACCCATTGTGTAAGGTAATTGTATTACAGGCAGAGGGGAGGATTTTGTGTGGGAGTGTCTGTGTGTATTGTACAGATTGATTGGTTTTTCTGTAAAACCCTGTGGGCAGTACTAAGTTTGTGGATTGGGAATAAAAGAGGCTGTATGTGCCAGTCCAGAGAGTTCCTGTTTTAACCCTCAAAGTGAAGTGTCGTCTCATTATTGGGGGAAGGATTCATTGTATGCTGTTCCAGTTTGACTGCTAGGAGAGTAAACCTATTCGTATGGTTCCTATTCAACTGTCTACAGCATTCATATGCTTGAGAGCATTCATATGCTCCTACTGTTCGGTGGTTTTGGTGTCTGCTGCAGTGCTTGGAGTACTCAGGAAGTGCTAGGAGCATCCTTCAACGGAGGTACCCAGTCGGGGTGCCAGGTGATCCGTTACAATGGATTAGCAGTATGTCTGGACGAAGAAGAATAAAGCACACACTGAAAAGAACACTTTGCCTACAGTTAAGCATGGTGGTGGCTCAGTAATGTTCTGAAGCTTTGCATCTTCTGGCACTGGAAACCTGCAGGGTGTGGCAGGCAGGATGCATTAATTGAAGTATTAGGAAAGCTGAAGAGAAAACATCATGCCACCTGTGAGGAAGCTGAAGGTTAGGCATCATTGGACCTTCCAACAAGACAATTATCATAAGCATATCTCAAATTACACATAGGCTTGCTTGCAGAAGAAGTCCTAAAAAGTTCTACTGTGGCCATCACAGTCACCTGACTTGAACCTCATAGAAAATCTCAGGGATTTGTCATGTCATGCACGTCTTCAGGTGAAAAACATTCTTAAAACTTATTTTACATGTTTATGGGATTGTACATTTAAAAAATAAATTTTGCAATCACAATGATGATAAACATTGTGCCAAAACTTAAAGGGACATTCAAAGCACCACCTTTAACTTAATGAAGCAGCATTAGTAAATAGATCAAGCTCCTGCAACCTCACTGCCCAATTTCTTCCACTTAGGAGTTAAATCAGATTTGTTTTTTTGTTTAGACAGCCCTAGCCACACCTCCCATGGCTGTGACTTACACAGACTTCATGAAAAAATAGTTTCATTTTCAGTCAGTTCTTACACCACATTGTGTTTGTTTTATAGGTTCTTATTGTGTGCTCTGTTTATTGAACTTTAATCACACATAACAAATTAGTAGATAAAAACATCTAAATTAAACATACTGTGCAAGGGAACCAAAACAAAATAGACTATTTTTCAGGCAATTTGTAGGGAGACCACTTGATCCTCAGTCAAGAAAGTTGTGACATAAAGTTAGATAAACAAAGTTTTTTTTAACCACTCAATGAAGGAAATTTGAGCAGTGGGACTGCCATGGCATGATCTATATATCAAAACTACTTCATTTAAAATATCCACATATGTCCAACAGAGTAGCTAAATGGTGTTGATATAGAAAATATTTTGTTTTTGTAATAAAGTGATAAAATACGTCTTAAAGCAGAAATTATATAAAAATTTGTAAAACACTTAGAATCATAGATATTTATTTATCAACCCTGTTTCAATTTACTGTCCTGTTGTTAAGTTGGGTCTGGAAATATTGGGCACTGACACCCTGTTTTTTCAGCTGTTTACCAAAATAAATTCAAGTTAAATTATGAACATGGACTTAAAGTGCAGTCTCTCAGTATCTCCTTCTTTTTCGAGGGACCAAAAATAATTGGACAATTGACTCAAAAGTTGTTTCATGGACAGGAGTAGTCTATTCCTTCTTTATTTCTTCATCAATTAAGCAGGTAAAATGTCTTGAGTGGATTCCAGGTGTGACATTTGCATCTGGAAGCTGTTGCTGTGAACCCACAACACACGTCAACAGTTAGATTCAGAGAAAAAAAGAACCCACTGGTGAGTTCTGGAACACAAGATGGCCCAGATGTTCATGGAAAACTACAGTGGTAGGAGATCATAGGATCCTTTCCTTGAATAAGAAAGAGCCCTTCACAACATCCAGCCAAGTGAAGAACATTCCCCAGGAGATAGGCATTTCATTATGCAAATCTACCATAAAGAAAAGTCTTCACAAGAGCAAATAGAGCGGGTTCACCAAAAGGTACAAACCATTTATAAGTCTCAAGAATAGAAAGTCTAAAAGAATTAGACTTTGCCAAAAAAAATCTAAAAATGCCAGCCCAGTTTTGGAACAGCATTCCTTGGACAGATACAACTAAGATAAGCCAGTACCAGAATAATGAGAGAAAAAATGTATAGAGAAGGCTTGGAACGGCTCATGATCAGATGCATACCACATCATATGTATAACATGGCAGAGGCATAGGCATGCATTGCTTACAATGGCACTGGGTCACTAGTCACTATTGATCATGTGACAGAAGTCAAAAGCAGCCAGAGAAATTCTGAGGTGTATAATGATTTATTGTCTGCTCATATTCAGCCAAACTCAGCAAAGTTGATTGAACAGCACTTCACTTTACAGATGAACTATGACCCAAAACATACTGAGAAAGCAACCCATGAGTTTTTTATGGTACAGAAGTAGAATATTCTGCAAAGGCTGAGTCAATCACCTGAACTCAACCTGATCTAGCATGCATTTCATTTGCTTAACACAAAACTTAAGGCAGAAAGACACACGAAAAAAACAACTGAAGTCTGCTCTAGTAAACACCTGGCAAAGCATCACAAAGGAGGAAACCCAGAGTTTGATGATGTCCATGCATTACAGACTTCAAGCAGTCATTGTCTGCAAAGGATTTCAACAAAGTGTTAAAAAATTTACGTTTTATTTATGATTGTGTTAATTTGTCCAGTTACATTTTAGCCCCTGAATAAGGGGACTGTTTATGAAAATGGTTGCAATTCCTAAACATTTCATACAATATTTTCTGTTTAGCTCCTTGAATTAAAGCTGAATGTCTGCACTTAAATTGCATCTCAATTGTTTCTTTTAGAATCCATTGTGGGTGCGTACAAAGCCAAAATTATGAAAAAATTGTGTCAGTGTCCACATATTTCTGCCCATAATTGTATTTACCATGAGCCCATTGATGTCTGTGCAACACATCTATAAAGTGAAAAAACAAGAATCTGAATAGATTGTTATGCAGTGACATTAATTAATTTAAATGTCCTGCAGTTCCTCTGTTAATGTAGTTTTTTTTATACTGCATCGCTACAACTATGTATAGAAAGCAATTCTTGAATTTCAAGAGATAAATTTAGAGTGTACATGAGTGTACTATTCATGAACTTGCCTGAGGTTTACTTTAGTAATTCAGCTTCAAACTGATAATAAAACAAATGCAATTTTCTGAAGTATTAGAAATTTACTGATAATTGGTGCAACAGTTTTGTTCATACCATTTTTGTTTATCATTGAATACAGTTGGTTAAACAACAGACTTTGGCACAATGAATTTGTTCAACATTAATTTGTTTTAGCAGATGTTTAGCAAGAACATTGATCGGATACTCAGTGTTTCAATCATGTATCATGGAGTGGTTGGTCTGTGTTATGAGCATACATTTGCATGTCTTACTTCTGCATTTTGTATTCTGTGTTTTAAATGTTAATCTAAACACCACAAAGAAGCAACAGACAGTTTATGAGGTTCAATAAATATTCAGTGAAAGAACATAGGTTAACAAGATTGATGATTTGAGATATATTATAATGTTGTATTTTTTGATTGTAAAGACAAAATAAAGCAAAAGAGCAATGGACTTTATTCAAAAACAAACAAGTCTAATAGCTAGCTCTATAAGTAGATATCACGTAAAAAAAGGTTTAGTTCACTAAATCATCCCCATGAGTTCTGACCCATGTTCCACCCTCAAAGACAAGGTGGATTACTTTTGCACTCTACATGATTATTTTAATATCATACAGACAATTTCAGCAAGATGCATGGAAAAAAATGTGTGAATGGTGGAAACATTGGATTGACAAAAATTAGGCTTGGTAGAATTTCTGTAATCAAAATATTCGGGAAGGTTATTCAGACAGCCAGAGCAGCAGTAATAATGCATTTAATGCCGGAGATGACATGTAAAATGGCTACAATATTGCCTACCATAATGAATATGCAATATCAGACATTTTCAATGCAAATTCTAAGTTGGCAAAATTAGACTATCATATATCTGGATTTAAAAAATAGGAAGTGGGAAAACTTTTTATAATTGACTGCAATTGTTTTCCTTTTCAATATTGTATTACTCATTTAAGGACTGAGGCAGCTGTACAAGTTTAGATCAAAACAAAACATTTAAAAAACTTGTGCAATATGTTTGTTCAACCATAATATACCTCTTTCATATTAAATGCACCCACACTTTTACTGCAATAAATTACACATATTTGTATTCAGCGATGTCTCACAAGTAAAACAGTACCCTACATGTATAGGTTTTATGGTGTTTTGGATAGTTACAGAGTTAAATAAAGCACATTTAATTCTTTTCAATTTATACACATTGAAATTTGCCAGACTGGTTATGTTGCCTTTGAGACCAAATGGTAGCCCAGCAATGAGAATTACCCCCATTATAGCATACCATTTGCAAAAGTAGACAACCCAAGGTATTACAAATGGGGTATGTCCAGTCTTTTCTAGAAGCCATTTAGTCACAAAAACTGGCCAAAGTTAACATTCATATTTGTTTGTTTGTGATAAATGCAAAAAATGTTTGTGACTAAGTGGCTTCTAAAAAAGACTGGACATACCACATTTGTAATAACTTGGGTTGTCTGCTTTTGTAAATGGTATGCCATCATGGGGGTAATTCTCATGCCTTGGCTACCATATGGTCTCAAAGGCAACCAATCTGGCAAATTTCAATGTAAAAAAACAGAAATGCAAGACTTATATTTGACTCTGTGACTTTTGAAAACACCATAAAACCTGTACATGGGGGTAATATTATACTCGGTAGATGTCACTGAACAGAAATATTAGTGTTTTAAAACATTACATTTATCACAACAATGATATCATCAGTAAAAGTGCCATTTGTATGTGAAAAATGAAAAAACTAGCCCTTTAACTGACGATCTCATCATTGTGATACGTTTTACAATTTTGAAATACTAATATTTGTTTTCAGTGAAGTCTACCGAGTAAAACAGTACCCCCATGTACAGGTTTTCTAGTGTCTTGGAAAGTTACAGAGTTAAATTTAGGGCTTGCCAACCAAATTCTGTGGACATTCCAAATCGATAGAATTGAAAGAACCAGTTGGTATTTTTAATTTGATAAAAAATTTCTTAGAAAACTGACCATGAGGGGGGAGGAACGATGATGTGTGGGACGTAAGACGTACCGCTCAGCAAGAGACGCGCCATCAGATTGATGATCCAAGCCACGAGGATTTTAGCGTAGAGAGAGGATTAATGCCGTCGGGTTGATTTAATGCCGTGAAGCTGCAAAGTTGCCCTTAATGCTGGGGATATTGGCAATACACTAGACCTGAGACTGGAGATTTATGAGTAAGCTGACACTGAACATTGTCTGCCCGGGCTGTGGAGGTACATCGGAATTTCCTGAGAAATATTTTAGAAGGAAGACTTCAGTAACAGATGACAGCACTCATATGTAGGCTTATATTAAAAAAAAAAATCCCCTCCATGATACTGGTCATTTAATGTATGTAATTGTCTATAAGAAGAGTGAAAATTATAATTTGAGAGAAAAGAGAGAAGTAGGGGAAAATAATTCGGCAGAACACCGAAACATATAAAAAAGAACATGAGGTGAAAATAAATTCTTGGAATTCCACTGATAAATATACAAATAAAATGGCTTCAGATAGCTAATGAGTTGAATGAAGATTCTGATGCTGACTATAATTAAAGGAACACTGTAGGCACCCAGACTACTTCAGCTAATTCAAGTAGACTGGGTAATGTGACCCTTTTGCCCTTAGTGCTGCAAAAAATGCAGTTCCAGTGAATAATAATATCAGAAGTAAGCAATAATATCAGAATTAGAAACATCCCTGGATTGATTACACCAGAATTATTGGAAAAATATCTTCTGGACTTTTTTGCAGCACTGGGAGTGAACACCTCAGATAACAGTGAATTCATGGAAAGATACAGATTGGCTAAACCAAGAACAATTCCAACAACCATGCCTAGAGATGTTATAATATGCTTCATGTCATTTAAAGTCAAGATGCAAATTACAAGATCCTTTATGGACCCGAAAACGATCCCAGAAAAATATCAACAACTAAAGATCTTTCAAGATATATCTTATAACAGAAGAAAGGCACGACAAGCCTTCAGACAGTCAACAATTACATTAAGAGACCTTGGTTTGAAATGTAAATGTGGTTTTCCTGCAAGCGTGATGGTGATACAGGATGGCCAGAGGTTAAACTTCATATCTCCAGCACAGTTAAAAGATTGGCTTGACAAATGATAAAAACATAGAAACCATTGTTTCAATTGTTCTAAAGTTATAAAATATGCTTACCTAGAAATATATATAAGGTTTTTTTTCTCTGTCTAAATTAGTGGAAAATGAACTGCCCCTGTCGGATATATAAGACTGGGCAAATCATTCTCTACCTTTTAGCAGTGAATTAAATCTTAAAATCAATACTTTCTATATAGAAGTATGTCCTACAATTCAATTCAGGGGCTCAAAAAAAGGAATAGAAGAAACAACGAAGAGAGAAATAGGAGAGATGGGAAGAAATAATGGGAATTTAGGGTAAGATATGGAGTAAAAATAAGGGGAAGTAGAGATAAATGAACCTCACCAAAGAAAAAAATATATTAGTTATTGGGAGAATGTGATTTTTGCACAGGCAAAAAAGGGAGATCAGGAAGTTAGGTACTAAAATATCACTGCAGTATTCAATTAGTTTGAAGGTAAACTAAAGGGTATTTCACTTTAAGTAAACACTGATGTTTAATGATATAGTAGAATATACAAAATGTATTCCATAAATTTAACAAGTAATGAGTTTAAGAAGATTAAAGGTATTTACACTGGAGAATACACTTAAGGATACACAAGTATAGAATAAATCTAAATTATTAGATAATTAAAGCTAGATTTTTACTAGCGCTTGAGAAATGACACAGAACAGAATAATATATAAACATATAAAATTATATATAGGAAGTAAAAGAAAAAATAAGCCATGAAGCAGCAGTTAGTTTTGTCGTTTCTTTTAGGATAGTTAGTTTTTTAGGGTGACTCGGGGGGGGGGGGTTCTATCTTTCCTCTCTTTGTGGGGTATTAGCTCCTTTTCTGTTTAATATAAGTTACTTTATATTAGTTTGGGTGCACCCCATTAGTTGCTATTACCCCTGCCCTTTCCAGATTCTCTCAGACACTGCTCTAAGACTATCCTTTTTCTATCCAATTACCCAGCTGGGTCCTTTCCTAGAATGGATTTAGACTAACCTGCTTTGTTACCCATTTACTATTTTAGGTGTATCTTTACACCTCTATTAAGTCAAACATACCTTGCAGGATTAGCCTCTCCCAGGCTTTTATAAGTTTGGTGGTTAACTTAGCTGATGCTATTATACTCAATTGATTTTCTTTACTCTCATCTTTCATTTACCTGGGTTTCCACAGCGCATAAGTTTGCGCCTATATTTTCTCCTGATACAGACTTAGGGATTTGGATAGGCTGCCACGAAGCAGCAGTTAGTTTTGCTTTTTCTCTTAGGATAGTTAGTTTTTTTTAGGGTGACTCAAGGGGGGGTGGAGGGGGTTCTATCTTTCCTCTCTTTATGGGGTATTATCTCCTTTTCTCTTTAGTATAAGCTACTCGATATTAGTTTGGGCGTGCCCCATTAGTTGCTATTAAAGGACCACTATAGTGCCAAGAAAACATACTCGTTTTCCTGGCACTATAGTGCCCTGAGGGTGCCCCCACCCTCAGGGACCCCCTCCCGCCCGGCTCTGGAAGGGGGAAAGGTGTTTAAACTTACCTTTTTCCAGTGCTGGGCGGAGAGCTCTCATCCTTCTCTCCTCCTCCGATCCTCCTCCTGGGCTGAATGCGCACGTGCGGCAAGAGCTGCGCGCGCATTCAGCCCGTCGCATAGGAAAGCATTTACAATGCTTTCCTATGGACGCTGCATGCTCTCACTGTGAAAATCACAGTGAGAAGCACGCAGCGCCTCTAGTGGCTGTCAATGAGACAGCCACTAGAGGATTAGGAAGGCTTAACCCATTGTAAACATAGCAGTTTCTCTGAAACTGCTATGTTTATAAAAAAAATGGGTTAACCCTAGCTGGACCTGGCACCCAGACCACTTCATTAAGCTGAAGTGGTCTGGGTGCCTAGAGTGGTCCTTAACCCTGCCCTTTCCAGATTCTCTCAGACACTGCTCTAAGACTATCCTTTTTCTATCCAATTACCCAGCTGGGTCCTTTCCTAGAATGGATTTAGACTAACCTGCTTTGTTACCCATTTATTATTTTAGGTGTATTTTTACACCTTTATTAAGTCAAACATACCTTGCAGGATTAGCCTCTCCCAGGCTTTTACAAATTTGGTGGTTAACTTATAATCAACACACTATTTTAGTGTATGGTAATAGTATTTGGACTATATACCATTTTAGCATTTTTTTCTAATAAAGGTTGTTTATCCTCTTCTATGTGACTATTTACATTATGAGGTACTTTGAATGAGGCTAGGCATTCCACCCACTTTTTTGTGAGTGAACTGTCTGCCCCATTTTTCATCTCTTTTTTTCTATATATTTTGTGGGGTTACGCCCCTTGTACCTCTGTAACCTTTTTGTGGGGTAGTGGTGGTGGTTTCCCCACCCCATAGGCCCTCTCTCTTTCTTCCAATTCTAAAAGAAAAAAGAGTTAAGGAGATAAAGATAATTTTATTATTAAAGGTTTTCTTTTCTATTCCTCTAACCTCTCCTTCTCTATCATCTAAGAGATTTAATAACACTCTTTGATAGAACATAGATGCCTAAAGCAATAAGTATGCAATGAAAGTGGGCTAAAAGTAAAGGGACCACACTACAGAAAATATAAAATAATTAAAAGAGTAACAGGAAAAATTAAATGATAAGATAAATGTTTTTGAAGATAAGTAGGAATACAACAGAGAAGTAATGTATTAAGTGGCAATATATATAACTTTTCTTTTTCCTCTATCTTTTGGAAAAATAAGTGAAATGGATCATAGATATAAAGGGGGGAAAAAAACGACGTATCAATTGCAGAGGTTTGGAATTGAACCATTATTTTTGTCTATGACAATTACTGTCCCTCACTACATTGTTAGGGTTGAGAGGGCCATGTGGCAACGAGAAGCTAGTAAGCTGCTTACTAGATGTTATGTTTATGTTTTTATGTGTCAGGGATGAAACAGGGATCCAATACGCAGAGTGCAAATAGGAGAATGTTAACCGGGCCTTAGAATTGCTGGACTAAAGTTGGAAAGGACAGAGAATAGTCAGGGATAAGCTGAAGTCAAGGGAGCCAGAAAACAGGTAAGCGAATAAACAAGCAGAGTCAAAGGAAGGAGAACACAGAAAAGTCAAAACCAGAGCCAAGTCGAATATCAATAAACCAAACCAGAGTAAGCACTATAGGAACAATCAAGCTTGAACCACAACAGGGCAATTCATTGGAAATGATTCATTTTTATAGTTTGGCTCCTTAAGTGATGGTCATGCCCCAAAACATCCAAATTTGAATGTTTCGGCGGGTCATGACGCAACGCGCATGTGCCGCATCATAAAAAGGGTTGGAGCTACAACGGTCGGCTTCTGAACGGCCAAGATGAGAGGAGGGAGTGTGAGGAGTGTCCCTTTCAGGTGGGAGAAGACCCACAAGCTGGATCCTTGCCTGGGCAGTAACAACAGGTTGTTGCATTATGGTTGTGTGGCTGAGTTCCTTTCTTACTGTCAGTTGGAGGTGGATGCTCGACGTGAGAGGGATCCCAAAGGGACTATTATGGTCTCTCATAAATGTTTTATGTATGGTTGTTATTGTAATTGTACCGATCCCATAGGGGAAAGTGCGGTAGATGTAAGCAATAAATATAAGTTGGCTCTTCCCAGATATGATTAGATCTATGTCTATTAATGTTCAGGGGTTGAATTCCCCTTACAAGAAAACCTTGTTGGTTAGGCTTATTAAAAAAGAAAGGATCAATATGTTTTTTGCAAGAGACTCATTGGTTGGTACAGAATAAGAGGCCATTGTTGGATATGGATAGATATATAGATGGATATTTTTCACATATTTTTACTTAATCTTCCGTTGAAAAAAAAAAAACTAAAGGAGTTGCAATATTGATACAAAAAAAAATTATAAAGAAATTATATTCCTGGAAATAGATAAAGAAATAAAAGGTCAACTTTACACTCCAATTAATGTATATGCTCCTAATATCAAACCAGGTTTTTTTTTTGTTTTTTTTTAATTGATAGAAAAGACTATCTAAGACTATCTAAGACTAGAAAAGAGAACATTTTCTAGGGGCTTTATTATAATAGGAGGATATTTTAACTCAGTTATAGATGTCTACTTAGACAAAAGCATACCACGGGAAAAAGAAATACATATAAGTATCAGTAAAACAGCTCACTCCTATTTTAATTTAAAAAAATAAACTCTATGATGCCTGGAGAATTATATATTATCCTCAAGTAAGGGATTACACACACTTTTTCCATATTCATAATTCGTATGCAAGAATCAACATTGTATTAAGTAATCTTCTAACACTTCTGTAGATTCCAACTTAAAAACATAGCCCGCATCCGTCCCTTTCTTACGCAAGATGCTACCAAGGAGCTTGTCCATGCTCTAGTAATTTCCCACATGGATTATTGTAACCCACTCCTGATTGGTCTTCCCTAAAGCCGTATTGCCCCGCTACAGTCTGTAATGAATGCTGCCGCCAGACTGACTTCTCACTCTAGTAGTCCTCTCAAACCTCACCCCTCTGTCAGTCCTTACATTGGCTGTCCTTACATTGGCTTCCTGTATCCTATAGGAGTCAATTCAAAGTGCTAACCCATACATACAAAAAACTGAACAATTCTAGCCCCTCTTATATCCTTCACAGATCCATAGGTACACCCCTTTCTGTCCCTCCACTCTGCCCTTGACCTTCTCCTGTCCGCTGCTCGCACGGCCAACTCACGCTTGCAGGACTTCTCACGGGCGTTTCCCTTCCTATGGAATAGCCTGCCTACCCCATCAGACTCTCCCTTAGTCTTCAATCATTTAAGAAGTACCTCAAAACCCATCTCTTTAGGAAAGCTTATGGCCTCCCAGAGTAACCTCTACATTACATACCTGTCTCTCTCTCTCTTGCTCTCTCCTAAAGGGCAGCACTCCACTCTCTGCTCCAGCTCTGCTTCACTCCCGCCCTACTTGATTGATATTTCCTGTCCTAATATGTTTTATACCCCACCTCCTATAGACTGTAAGCTCATTTGAGCAGGGTCCTCTTCAACCTATTATTCCTGTAAGTTTCCTTGTAATTGTCCTATTTATAGTTCAATCCCCCTCACATAATATTGTAAAGCGCTACAGAATTTGTTGGCGCTATACAAATGGCAATAATAGTAATAATACTACATAATATTAAGAAAAGCTTTATTAAAGAGATAGTTTGGTCAGACCAGAATGCTCTTATATGGGTTTTAAAAGGGGGAGAAGAACACTCTTAACAAAGAGATTGGAGACTGAATGAAAAACTACTGGCAAACAAAGAAAATAAAGCTTATATTTGGGAAATGAACGACTTATTTTTTAAAGAAAATCAAAGTTCTGTAAACTCCAAATCCTTATTATGGTGCGCATTTAAAAGCGTATGTAGAGAAAATCTGATAAAGATGGGGGCTAAAGAAAACAAAAAGAGAAGGGAAAGTTTAAATACGCTATATATTGACCTTTATAACTTTCAAAATATAAATAAATTAAATCCCACCTCAACTAGATCAGCAGAAATACTGACTCTCAAAAATAAAAGAAAAGAAAAGAAGAAGAAATTTAAAAAGTAAGTTGGAGCCTCGAAAAACAAATAATCTTGGTATTTTAAAAATAATAAGGCAGACAAGATGTTGTCTAATCAACTAAAAAAACAAGCAATTAACAGAATGTATAGAATAAAAGATGAGAAGGGAGAAATATATATGGACCCAAAGGAAACAGGAAAAACGTTTAATAAATATTACTCTAGTCTGTATAATTTACCCCTCAAAACTGATTTAGAAACTGTTAAAAAATATCTAGATAAAAGACAAATGCCCAAAATTTCACTGGAACAAGCTAATGAGCTAAATAAACCTTTCACTGAAGATAAAGTAAAAAGGGCCATATTAAATCTAAAGAAAACAAAATCACCAGGCACAGATGGATAAACTGGCATTTTTTATAAAGTATTAATGGTGAATATAAGTCCTTATTTGACGATGGCCTTAATGAAATGGGGAACAGCGGTAAATGTCCAGAAGAATTTTTGAGGGCAATATTATCCATATCTTAAAGGAGAAAAAAACAACAGAAAATGTGATTAACTTCAGACCTATTTCTCTAATTAATTCAGATGCCAATATTTTGTTTAGTTTAATTGAAATGAACAGGTGGTACTTGGTATCCACAAAATTAAAATATATATGTCCACCAAGTTCAGATTTATGTTGGCGCTGTGGGACAGAGAAAATGAAATTATATACATATATGGTAGAAATGCAGTATTATAAAGAAATTTTGTAACATGATATTTGTATTTTCAAGAGACCAAGGAATAAATGTATTTTAAAAAAACTCCACAGATTGCAATATTACACCTATTTGAAGAAAAACTTCAGGAGAGAGAAAAACTACTTATAATTCATGCTCTAAATGTTTCAAACATTCTTATTGCAAGATACTGGCGCAATCAAAAACCCCAAGAAATTTAGACTTTAAACAACAATTAGAATATCAATTAAAAATGGAAGTGCGATTAGGATGGCAAAATAAAGGAGCTAGGAAAAAAAATTATATTTGTTCTTTTTTGGTTAAAAAAAAATATAATATATAATATTGAAAATGAGAGATAATGAGAAAGACAGGAAACCTTGAAAAAAATTGAAAAAAAAAATTGTGGGAATAGATCCAACAGGATAAAATAGATTCTTAATTATATGCTGTTATAAAGCTTCTCAACCGTGCGATTAATCTTACTCTATGGGCTTGTTTGTATGTCTTGTTAAAAAATATATATGTGTTTTGTATCAAATTGTTAAAGATACTTCTAAAATTATGTAGCTTTATATGCATATGGGTTTTAGGTAATGAATTATAACTTATAAAAATGTGCAGATCTATTTAATGCCATACAAATGTCTCACTATGTTTATTGCATACCTTGCTTTAGCTGTTATGGCGCATTTCTTATTTTCATAAAAGTTCCACTACTCCACCAGGTCGTCCTATCATTAGTGGCATAAATTCCCTTACTTGTAACCTTTCAAAGTTTGTCGATTTTTTTTCTGCAATCTTATGTACCATTGAGTACATCTCACATAAAATATACCAAACATATTACAGGACTCACAAAACATAATTTGGAAACCCACATATATATTGGCCACAGCAGATGTCACATCTTTATACTCAAATATTCCTCATCAAAAAGGATTGGAAGTGATAATCAATTTTCTTGTCAATTGTATTAATTTTGTCCTCACCAACAATTGATTTTGGCTTGACTCAAAATTATTTCTTCAAATATGTGGATCGCCATGGGGACGAAGTTTGCCCCCAGTTTCGCGAACCTGTATGTATCCCATTGGGAATTGAGATATATAGGTTTGCAGGATTTTTTGGAGGGAAAACTTGTCCTATGGCAGCACTATATAGATGATGTTTTTATTATCTGGGAGGGTGATTCCAATAGCCTGGCTTCATTTCTGTAGTGGATTAATCAAAATTATTATAATTTACTTTTCACGTATAATTTTCAGAACATATAGTTTTTTGGACTTCACTTTCTTTATTGATAATGGAAAATTAAAAACCAAAACATTTTTCAAAACTACAGACTGTAACACAGCAATAGAACGCACCAGTTCACATCATCCATCTTGGTTGGCGAACATTCCTAAAAGCCAATTAATTCGCTTCAGGAGAAACTGTACTGATGAACAAACTTTTTCTACTCAGTCTAACATTATAAATAACCGATATATTGAGAAAGGTTATAATAGAGAAAAAATAGAGAAATAATAACTGGAAATTAGGAATACAGGTAGATCTTCGCACCTTAATAATACTTAAAGTAAATCTCAAAAATATCCTCAAAAATTTGATTTTGCATTTGTTACTAAGTACAGTGCACATGCCAAAAAATAGAAAAAGCCGTAAAAAACATTGACATGTATTAAAAAAGATGACATTTTGGGAAATCTAATTCTGGATTTTCCTAAAGTCAATTTTAAAACCCCCCACTAATCTAAAGAACAAACTGGCCCCTAGTCTCCTCCCATCTAAAATCCACAATCCTACTTTTCTTAACCCCTTAAGTACTGAGCCAAATGTACATGTTTTGATCAAAATAAAACGTAAACAAAACTTGGAATTTGACTCTATGTCTGTTCAAACATAATTCATCTCTTTTTAAGTGCACCCACACTTATTATATATCATTTTATTCAGGAGAAATAATTCATTTAACATAAATATTTAGCTACGAAACATAATTGAATATGAATAAAATATAAAAAAGTGAGAAATTAAGACATTTTGTTATTTTTTTAGTTCTGCATGACATTTTAACTGTGAATGTCATCACATTGTTTGTTTTTACTGCAATAAAACACACATATTTGAATTCAGTGATTACTCATATGTAAAACAATAATCCCTATGTGCGCTTTATATGGTGTTTTGGGAAGTTACAGGGTCAAATATAGCATTTTAATTTTTTTCGTTTCATTCACATTGAAATTCGCCAGATTGGTTACGTTGCCTTTCAGACCGTATGGTAGCCCAGGAATGAGATTTACCCCCATGATGGCATACCCCATTTGCAATACCTTGGGTTTTCTACTTTTGCAAATGGTATCATGGGGGTAATTCTCATTCCCCGGGCCACCATACTGTCTCAAAGGCAGCGTAACCAATCTGGTGAATTTCAATGTGAAAAAAACTGAAACACAAGCCTTATATTTGACTCTGAACAACAAAGCATACAATACCGGTGTGTTATAAAAGTGGTGCTTAGGCAAAAATGCAGCTATAATACACTGTGCGATTAATCACGTAAAACCTGCCACAAAAGAAACAAGAAATATACAATAGTGTACAGCACATAGAATATATTCCCAGTATACCCCAGTGGCCCTAAAAAAATATATAGGTTTTATATATATATATATATACACCCTCTGTTCGCTAGTAGATATCACCACAGAAAAAAAAACAGAATACTTTCATATGGCAAAATAGTTTCAAAAATATATATGACAATCACAAAGGGAGTTTTATATTTATCACACTCACATTTTTCTAAGTCTGTCTATATAACTGGCTCAGGTAATATAGCTTGTGGTGTGATGCTGGGGTCTCACTGGAGGGTTGCTGGTAAATTGGTCCTCAATAGTAAGAAATAGGAGATGCACAGCCAGTTAGAATAAAAGTCAATAGCATTTATTACAAATAAGCATAAAAACCTTAAATTAAGGTAACTGGTGTGTCACAATCCATAGTCATAATAGGCACAACACATTTCAACCATCAGAGAGGTCTTCCTCAGGTGAAATCTACCTGGCAACTGATCTAACAAGTTTATATACTCTAATACTGGCTATTAGTAAAGCAAAACAGGTGCAATCATCTTACAAAATCGGCAGGAACTTCCATATACAGTTGCAAGAAAATGTATGTGAACCCTTTTGGAATGATTTGGATTTCTGCACAAATTGGTCATAAAATGTGATCTGATCATCATCTAAATCACAACAATAGACAATCAGAGTATGCTTAAACTAATAACACACAAAGAATGAAATGTTGCCATGTTTTTTATTGAACACACCATGTAAACATTTTTCTTGCAACTGTAAGGTCCCAACAGGATATAAGTTTGCCTCCCCCAAAATGGCATCTCATCCAGTTTCGGACACATATGGGAGAAAATACCACACACAAAATATCCGTACACGTCATTTGACACAGCGAATTCAGATTGGCAATTCTCAATGCTCATTTTGTATGTGGGCAGTCCTTTTAGCTCTGACCGCAATCTTGGAGGTGGAAATGTTCGCCGCACATACTGGTGAAGAGTGTGTCCCATATCTGCATATACCCAGATGGAGCTGCTTCAGACGCACATAGTCTATTTTATACACGTTCATAATTCTCATAGAAGCAGCACACTCCATATTAGTTAAGGGAAGAAAGCATAAATACAAATAGGAGTCAGTCATGACATTAAATAACAAATAAAAGGATAATCAATATGGATATTTATTTTGTAAAATATATTTAGTATCCATAGTTAGCTGTTTGATCAATATAAATATCAAATAAAAGAATAAAATGGGAGAAATGACAAGTAGGAGCAATTCTTTATTGGTTCATTTTAAAATTGGATCAACGTTTCCCATGTTCTGATCCTGAGGAAAGTCCACAAGGGGGACTGAAACGTCGATCCAATTTTAAAATGAACCAATAAAGAATTGAAGATTTTAACTACAGACCGTGAGTGCAGCTACATTTCTTACTTTTTTGGATACATTTGAGCCTTGGCTTGCACCCGGCAATTTACTTATTTATGTTCAGCTTGAGTGCAGGGACATCCTCTGTTTATATATATATATATATATATATATATATATATATATATACACACACATGCACATATAATGTGCAAACTCACATATTAGAACCTTATAAACATAATAAAGGCATTATAATTTGTTTTTAAATATAGTTACAAAGGTCAAAATCTATGTTTAAGCCCTTTGGATAGAGGGTTTCCATATCGAAGATCCATTTCATCACTTTTTTATTTATCATCTTCACATGGTCACCCCCTCTCCATGGCTGTTTAACTCTTTGTATCCCCATAAAGTGCATACATCTAAAATCACCATTGTGGAATTCATTAAATTGTGCAGAGACTGAATGATTTAAAACTCTATTTTGGATATTCATCATATGTTCTCCAATTCTTATTTTTAACTGTCTTGTGGTTCTCCCTATACATTGGAGACCACATGGTAAGGAGATAAATTACATTGTTTGTGTTGCAACTAATAAAATCCTCTACTTATATTCTCAATTAGTTTGTCTTCTCTCAACATAACTGGGTAGTGAGCTGGATCCTCTATAAGCAATTTATAGAGGACCCAGCTCACTACCCAGTTATGTTGAGAGAAGACAAACTAATTGAGAATATAAAGTAGAGGATTTTATTAGTTGCAACACAAACAAGATTACATATTTTTTATTTGGAAAGGAGACTGTGCCTCAGATAGCTTTTTAACTTTTTTAAATTCAAAGTCTTGGGGCATAAAGTTAACATCAGAAATTAGCACCATGGAAGTGCATTTCCTTGAATTGAAGATACGTGTTGTGGCTAAGTAACCTCGCCACTGGTTTTTGGAGGGGACTGTTTGCCAGCCTCCTACCCTGGGACTATGGGCCCTGTGATAACCTATGTTCAAAAGTACTGTTTCTACCCCTTGAACTTTAAACTGGAACAGATTCAAACATGTGGCGGCTATCTTAAATTGTCCAGCAGTGTCTTGTCGTCAAGCGTATGGAACTGTTTTGGGCATGGGACCATGTGCACGGTGGGGCAAAAATAAGACTTCCAGGAAATTCCTGAACCCCTGAACTGATCTGGGTGATTTTTGGATATGTTGTTCATCCAGATTGGGGCTATCAGGGGATGTGGGGATATGTTGTATTTTGGGGTACTTTTTGAGGTTTGTAAAAATTTATGTTTTTTTCAGCTAAGAGTTAATTGAGTTAGGCCATTGTCTTTGTTAGTCATATCACAGGCAGAGGGGTACACTGTGGGAGTGACTGAATGTAAAACTATGTTTTTATTGGCTTGTAGTGATGTCGCGAACACGAAATTTTCGGTTCGCGAACCGGCGAACCGGGCGAACCGCCATAGACTTCAATGGGCAGGCGAATTTTAAAACACACAGGGACTCTTTCTGGCCACAATAGGGATGGAAAAGTTGTTTCAAGGGGACTAACACCTGGACTGTGGCATGCCGGAGGGGGATCCATGGCAAAACTCCCATGGAAAATTACACAGTTGATACAGAGTCTGGTTTTAATCCATAAAGGGCAGAAATCACCTAACATTCCTAGATCACAATGAATATGGATTGACACCTGACATATGACATATTGACACCTTGACATATGGATTGACACCTGTCCTCAGAGCCCGTGATGCACACGGACACAGAGCAGAATAGGGACTGGTCCCTCTACATCGGGTCACTTGGCAGATATGGATTGACACATGTCCTAAAGATCCCTGATACACACTGACACAGATCAGAATAGGGACTGTTACCCCTACATAGGGTCACTTGGCAGATATGGATTGACACCTGTCCTCAGAGACCATGATACACACTGACACAGAGCAGAATAGAGACTGTTCCCCCTACATAGGGTCACTTGGCAGATATGGATTGACACCTGTCCTCAGAGACCATGATACACACTGACACAGAGCAGAATAGGGACTGTTCCCCCTACATCGGGTCACTTGGCAGATATGGATTGACACCTTGTTACAAACTGCTATTTGTAACGGGCCCTTTAAATGGCAAATTGCCCTGCTTCCCTGGGTTGTGGAGAAGCCTATTTGCCAGCCTCCTCCCGCATGACTATGGCCCCTGGGAGATTGTGAAAAGTATGCACTTTTATTTGGTGTGTATGGCCCTTTAAGACTGTCGGTGGGCATATTGGGGCTTATGGACTCTTTATGTGACTGGTGCTGGCCCTTTTAAACACCTTTTTTGGGACATCAGGAAGATTGGGACACTGCCCCTTTAAGGCCGTGTCCCCAGCCTTGTTGGGGACACTGCCCCTTTAAGACGGTGTCCCCTGTGTCCCCAGACCTGGTGCAAACCCTTTGTGCCTGCCTGGCTATTTTCCACTTGGTTCAGTAAATGGGGCTTACTGAACCAAGTACCACACAGGCAGAACACCCAGAAGTGGAAGTGTGCAGGCAATTTACCTCCCAGAAGCTGCGGTTAACCGCAGCTTAATTGACAATGCTGGGAGGTCTTTGTTCGTTTGCCGAACACGTGGCGGCGGCCATCTTTGATCATTCGACGAGGTCAGCGGTATGTGTAGCCAAATTCATGGAACTAAAAATCGGCTACACATTTCCGCGAACACCGCTGAGCTCTACCTTCTCCCCTACTGGTTTTACAGCTGCAGAGACTAAGTCCCATTCGGCGATGGGACTTAGTCATTTTTTCAGCCTGAAATAGACCGACCTCACAGCCCAAATCTATGGAACTGTTTTGGGCAGGAAAATGTGCTTGCAGTCGGTCATAAAGGGACCTCCAGCTAACTTTTTAACCCCTGGATGGATTTGGCTGATTTTTGGTTATGTTTATGTTTTAAGTGTGCTGATTCCAAATATGTAATTATGAAGATGGGATGTGTAGTTTTAAAGTTACAGTGTATGGCTAAAAACTGTATTTTACTGCCTGTGTTTAATTATGTTAATCTCTTCCCAAACGTCATTTTGTTCAAAGTGGAGAGAATGTTAAAAAAATATATTTTTGTTCGGAGTGTGAGAAATGCTTTTCAGCCGCTTCTAATCTTAAGCATCATTTGAGGAGCCATACAGGAGAGAAACCTTATTTGTGGTGTGCTTAGTATTGTTCTGATCAGTTTAATACCTTCCGCGTCTCCTATCAGTGGACGTGTATATGGCAGCCATTTTAGGAACCGTACACCTGGGACCCGAGCAAGGTCACCTCGTTCAACAGGCTTGCAGCGTATCCTCCAGGAAGAAGAGCCTGAACCCTTACCGGCTGCACGTGTCTTACCTGTACATGGAAAGCTGCTGTGGTTCCTTGATGAGCCAGCTGCCCGTGAGTTAACATGTCCCGTGGAGAAGCACTCTGTCCTGTAAAGCCTCACCAAAAAAAGGAGTGGTGTGTTTAGTATTGTTCTGATCAGTTTAATACCTTCCGCGTCTCCTATCAGTGGACGTGTACACAGCAGTGATTTCTGTAACAGGGAGATGGAAGAAGATGCTTGGTCGGTCCTTCTTTCAAATTTGGGGCACTGCGCGGTCAAGCTAATGTGACACCAGATAGGAGTGGTGTGTTTAGTACTATTTTTATCAGATTATACCTTCCGCTGCCTCCTATCAGTGACTGTACACGCAGTGATTTCGTAACAGGGAGATGTAAAGAAGATGCTTGGTCGGTTCTCTTTACTGCAAATTTGGGGTACTGGCGCTGTCAAGCTAATGTGACACCAGATAGGGAGTGGTGTGTTTAGTACTATTTTTATCAGTTTAATACCTTCCACGCTCCTACCGTAGTGGACGGTACACGCATTGATTTCTGTAACAGGGAGATGGAAGAAGATGCTTGGTCGGTCCTTACTGCAAATTTGGGGCACTGCGCGGTCAAGCTAATGTGACACCAGATAGGAGTGGTGTGTTTAGTACTATTTTTATCAGTTTAATACCTTCCGCCTCTCCTATCAGTGGACGTGTACACGGCATTGATTTTTGTAACAGGGAGATGGAAGAAGAGGCTTGGTCGGTCCTCTTACTGCAAATTTAGGGCGGTGCGCGGTCGAGCTGGTGTGGCACCAGATAGGAGTGGTGTGTTTAGTACTATTTTTTATCAGTTTAATACCTTCCGCGTCTCCTATCAGTGGACGTGTACACGCCAGTAATTTCTGTAACAGGGAGATGGAAGAAGATGCTTGGTCGGTCCTCCTAACTGGAGACTGTTTTGCTGTACGGGTGGCAGGTGGAGCCATTTATAAAGTACACACTGCTTTGCAGACCAGGTATCAGTGGTCAGATGGACCTTTGCCCCAACACTGTGTGCCAGACATGCCATTACTTCCTTTTGCACAGTCGAGTACAGGTTAGGGATTGCCTTTTGCGCAAAGAAATTTTGGCCGGCTACCTTCCACTGCGGTGTCCCAATAGCTACAAATTTTTTGAACGCCTCAGACTCCACCAGATTGTATGGTAAAAGCTGGCGGGCTAATAGTTCAGACAAGCCAGGTGTCAGACGCCGGGCAAGGGGGTGACTTTCTGACATTGTCTTCTTATGCTCAAACATGTCCTTGACAGACACATGACTGTGGGCAGATGAGCGGGAACTGCTCAAGGCGGGAGACGGAGTGGCGGATGGTTGAGAGGGGACAAGGAGGACAGCAGTGGTCGACGTGGCTGAAGATGCTGGACCAGGAGGAGGATGGCGGCTTAGAGTAGGCGTGCTGCTTGTACTCATGTGTTGATCCCATAGGCGTTTGTGATGTGAGTGTCAGGATACTGACCGGGATCCAATACGCAGAGTGCGGACAGAAGGAGGTATGTATACCGGACCTTAGAATGGCCGGACTAACGTAGGGACAAAGCAAGAATAGTCAAAAGGTAAGCCGAGGTCGAGGGAGCCGGAGGACAGGTAAGCGAGATACAAGCCAAGTCAAAGGAGAGGAGAGGACAACAGGACAAAAGACAAGCAAGGGTCAAAACCGAAAACACAAGATAAAGAACGCGCTGAGTGACTAGCAAGCTAGAACCACGACAGGGCAATGAGCAGTAGTAAAGGTTTCCTTTAAATACCCTGTTACCTAAATAGAGACCACGCCCCCAAAAGGTCCGGAATAGCGGTTCCCGGCACTTTATGAAATGCCGACGTCATGACGTCGACGCTAGCCGTCGCGTCATAAAAGGGGGAGGAGCTAGCGCGGCCGGCGCGAAAACGGCCGGAATATGCCGAAATGCTAGGGGCAGGGAGCCCCTAAACAGAGAGGATGTCTTCCCTGGATTCAGCACCAACAGGTACCCTGACAGTGAGATCATGTGCCTACGCAAAGCAGTTGTACCTAGGTGGGTGTTGGACTTCCCACGACTCAGTTTCTTTTGGCACAGGTTGCAAATGGCATCGCAGTTGTCAGAGGCAGACACACAAAAACAATTCCACACTGCTGAGCTCTGCAATGACGGCATTCTGGTGGTGGACACAGCATGCGTTGATTGGCGTGCTGTCGGGCTGACCCCGGGTGCCGATGCATGCTGTCTGACTGTGCCACTAGCTCCTTGCGACGACCTCCCCCTGCTTCCAACTCGTCTCCTCCTCCTCCCTGTCTCCCCATCTGAACTTTCGCCCCGTTCTTCTTCTTGACGAGCGGGCACCCACGTGACATCCATGGACGCATCGTCATCATCAACCGCTTCACTTGTATCTGACAACTCAGCAAAGGAAGCAGCAGCGGGTACAACATCATCATCATCATCACACTGTACGTCCATGTGTGTAATGCTGCCTGCCTGAGACATATCTACATCCTCTGGCAATAATGGTTGCGCATCACTCATTCCTTCAAACGGATGTGTGAATAACTCCTCTGACATACCAAGTGAAGCGGCTGTGGTGCTAGTTTTGGTGGTGGCGGCAGGTGGGTGAGTGGTATCTTGAGAGATGCCTGAAGCTAAGCTGGAGGAGGAAGGTGCGTCAAGGTTCTGAGCGGAGGCTGTAGAAGATTGGGTGTCCTGTGTTAGCCAGTCAACTATGTCCTCAGAACTTTTCAAGTTCAGGGTACATGGCCGCTGAAAACTGGGCATTATTCTAGGGCCAAAGGGAATCACAGCACCACGACCACAATGGCCCCTGCGGGGTGGCCTGCCTCTGCCTGTCATTTTTTGGGGGATTAGTGGTACTATGCTACTGTGAGACCAGAGTGGCAATGTGCACTGGCACAGTTGAGCAGAGCACAGGCTGTAGGCCTGACACAGCCACTTGAAGGACACTGACTGGCTGCTATTAGCTTACACTGGAAACCTTTTTTTCTTTGTAAAAGCACGCTACAGAGACACCAGATATGAGTGGCAAAGTACACAGGCAGAGGTCTGCAGAGCACATGCTGAAGGAGGCCTGACACCCGCTTTAAGGACACTGACTGCTATTCAATCTATAACAGTGAAAAAAGTTTTTTGTTTTTAAATGCAAGCTATTATGACACCAGTGAGTGGTGGCACTGGTCACCGTATCCACTGTTAGCGTAACACACCCACTTTAAGGACACTGACTGCTATTCCATCTATAACAGTGAAAAAAGTTTTTTGTTTTTAAATGCAAGCTATTATGACACAAGTGAGTGGTGGCACTGGTCACCGTATCCACTGTTAGCGTAACAAACCTGCTTTAAGGACACTGACTGCTATTCAATCTATAACAGTGAAAAAAGTTTTTTGTTTTTAAATCCAAGCTATTGTGTCACCAGATCTAAGTGGTGGCACTGGTCACCGTATCCACTGTTAGCGCAACACACCCGCTTTAAGGACACTGACTGCTATTCAATCTATAACAGTGAAAAAAGTTTTTTTTTTTTAAATCCAAGCTATTGTGACACCAGATATAAGTGGTGGCACTGGTCACCATATCCACTGTTAGCGTAACACACCTGCTTGAAGATAACTAACTGCTATTCAATCTATAACAGTGAAAAAAGTTTTTTGTTTTTAAATCCAAGTTATTGTGTCAACAGATCTAAGTGGTGGCACTGGTCACCATATCCACTGTTAGTGTAAAACACCCGCTTTAAGGACAATGACTGCTATTCAATCTATAACAGTGAAAAAAGTTTTTTGTTTTTAAATGCAAGCTATTGTGACACCAGATATGAGTGGTGGCACTGGGCACCGTATCCACTGTTAGCGTAACACACCCGCTTTAATGACACTGACTGCTATTCAATCTATAACAGTGAAAAAAGTTTTTTGTTTTTAAATGCAAGCCATTGTGACACCAGATATAAGTGGTGGCACTGACTGGGGAAATGGGCACAGTATCCACTGTGAGCCTGACACAGAAGCTGGCAGCAGTGGCAGACAACTGACTGCTATTCAATCTATAACAGTGAAAAAAGTTTTTTTTTTTTAAAATGCAAGCTATTGTGACACCAGATATAAGTGGTGGCACTGACTGGGGAAATGGGCACAGTATCCACTGTGAGCCTGACACAGAAGCTTGCAGCAGTGGCAGACAACTGACTGCTATTCAATCTATAACAGTGAAAAAAGTTTTTTTTTTAAATGCAAGCTATTGTGACACCAGATATAAGTGGTGGCACTGACTGGGGAAATGGGAACAGTATCCACTGTGAGCCTGACACAAAAGCTGGCAGCAGTGGCAGACAACTGACTGCTATTCAATCTATAACAGTGAAAAAAGTTTTTTTTTTAAATGCAAGCTATTGTGACACCAGTGAGTGGTGGCACTGGGCACCGTATCCACTGTTAGCGTAACACATCCGCTTTAAGGACACTGACTGCTATTCAATCTATAACAGTGAAAAAGTTTTTGGGTTTTAAATGCAAGCTATTGTGACACCAGTGAGTGAGTGGTGGCACTGGGCACAGTATCCACTGTGAGCCTGACACACCCGCTTTGAGACAACTAACTGCTATTCAATCTATAACAGTGAAAAAAGTTTTTTGTTTTTAAATGCAAGCTATTGTGACATCAGATATGAGTGGCACTGTAAACTGGCAGAGTACACGCTGTAGGGCTGACACACCCGCTTTGAGACAACTAACTGCTATTCAATCTATAACAGTGAAAAAGTTTTTTGTTTTTAAATGCAAGCTATTGTGACACCAGTGAGTG
>OW240915.1:174965405-174976000 GCA_933207985.1 Pelobates cultripes | reverse complement strand
CCGCAACTCAAAATTATAAATTATCCCATTCACTATATGGCCAAACAAAGATGATGTCCAAATTCCTACTCCTTATGTTACTTGCCCTTGCAAATGATGTGGAGTCTAACCCTGGTCCCCCAGCTAATTCTAGTCCTAATCTCCCCACTAAAAAAGGCCTCTCTTTTGTGCACTGCAACATCCGTAGTTTACTCCCTAAACTGGATGCACTGCAAGCCTGGTGTTCCCATTACAAACCAAAAATCATTGTGCTCTCAGAATCATGGTTAACGGCTAAAATACCAGACACCGCCATTGCAATACAGGGTTACTCATGTTTTAGAAATGACAGAGCAAAGAGAGGAGGAGGCATTGTTATTTATGTTGACAATTCCATAAAGTTTACCCCTTTACAAAACCTTAGTCCTCCTGCCATCTTTGATTTCCTTTCTGTCAAAATTGAGATCCCGTGCAGTAAATCAATCATTGTTGCAGGAATCTACCGCCCACCTAGCTCCCCTGTGCATTCCCTATCTGACATAGCCCATCTCCTTAGTGAAACCATAGCTCAAAACCCAAAAAGTGAACTGTTGGTCTTTGGAGATTTTAATATTGATTGGCTGAACCCTAAAAATAATAGTTCTTGCACGCTGTTTAAGACTTTGCAGCTAACGCAATTAATCACCTCCCCAACTCGCATAAACATTAAAAGCCATAACCATACCCTGCTAGATTGGATTCTCTCCACTTCTCCTGATAGAATCCAGGAGGTTGGTGTTCTCCCAAACACGTTCAGTGATCACTGTTTAGTGTACTGCGTGCGCAAAATAAAGGCTATTAAATCCTCTCCCAAGGTTAAAATAACTAGGTCCTTCAAAAGATTTAATCTTGAATCCTTTTTAAATGACATCAAGAATCTCCCATGGCACAGATTAAACATTATCCCAGATCTAGACTGTGCTGTTGAATACTTTCAGTCTGAACTCCTACAAATCTGGAATTTGCATGCCCCGCTGCGTAAGGTGAGGGTAAAAGGAGCGCATATGAACTGGATCACAGCTGACCTCATCCAAATGTACCAGTTTCGGGATTCTTTGTGGTCAAAATTTAAGCGTACTGGCTCTATGAATGATCACGGTGCATATAGACAATGGCGAAATATATGCACAAAACAGACAAAACTGGCCAAGGCCCAATATTTCTATGAAAATCTGAACAGTAACATCTCAAACCCTAGAAACTTTTGGAAAGTCATAAATAAACTACAAACTCCCCAATCCACTCCCAACCCTCCACTGTCAAATGGGTAACCAAACCCTGCAACTTCCCTTAGATGTAGCAAATGCCTTTAACAATTATTTTGTCGGATGCTCTACTGCCCTGATTGCCAAGCTAATAAATGACACGCATCCTGAAACTACAAATGTGGATCAGGCACCACTAAATTTGCAAAGGCCCAATATAGTTAAGTTTAATTTTAGACCTGTACCTGTTAGTGTCATTAAAAAACATCTTAATAATCTAAAAATGAAAAACCAGTCCGGACCTGATCAAATCCCAGCAATGCTGTTGAAGCTCAGTGCGCCGGCAATTGCTAAACCCGTCTCAACTCTAATTAACGAATCCTTGGTGTCTGGATACATACCCAAACTTTGGAAGACTGCGAGAGTAGTGCCTATCCATAAAAGTGGTGACACTACTTTGGTTTCTAACTATCGCCCAATATCATTGCTCCCGGTATTGTCAAAAATCTTAGAAAAATGTGTCCATACGCAACTTTGTGAGTACTACCAACAATTAAACTATCTGACCCCTGATCAATCGGGCTTTCGCCAGAATCACTCCACTACAACTGCCCTCCTAAAAGTTTGCAATGACATCCAAACTGGCATGGAACAAGGAGCCCTAACTGGAGCTATTTTCCTTGATTTTGCTAAGGCCTTTGACACAGTAGACCACGACATTCTACTGCACAAACTCAAAAACTCAGGTATTGGTGATCATTCTTTAAACTGGTTTCGATCGTATGTATCGGATCGCTCGCAATATGTGTCCATTTCTGACAGTGACTCCCTCCCTCTCCCAGTCACGTGTGGTGTTCCCCAGGGTTCCATTCTCGGCCCCCTACTATTTACATTATTTATAAATGATCTGCCTAATGTCTGCCAATCCTCAAATGTACACATGTACGCAGATGACACGGTAATCTATGCGAGCAAATCCAATCTACCTCAACTTGAGGTTTTGCTCCAAGACCAGTTTACAGAGGTAGAAAAGTGGATCGCAAAAAACAAACTCTTCCTGAACACTGACAAAACTGTCACAATGATCTTTGGAACGGTACCTAAATTACACAAATTACACAATCCCCACCTATCCATCAAAACAAATTCAAATGGCACACTGACCGCAGTCCACTCTTTCAAATACTTGGGTATGATATTAGACCCCAATCTATCTTTTGGCCTGCACATAGAAAAGCTTGCATCTAAACTTTATCCAAAATTAGGTGCCCTGTACAGAAACAAAGCCTGCCTAAGCCCTACAGTAAAGGAAAAGATTGTACAGCAAATGCTGATGCCAATCATTGATTATGGGGATGTAGTATATGCGTCTGCATCGCAATCCCACATTAATAAACTCAACACATTGTATAACTCGTTCTGCAGATTTGTGCTACAATGTAATTACAGGACCCATCATTGTGACATGCTAAAGGAACTAAACTGGCTGTCGCTGGAATCCAGACGCACCCTTCATCTTTCCAGCCTTGTTTTTAAGAGCTTTTCTGGTAAACTCACACCCTACCTGAACAAAATGCTTTCCCCAGCTGTTCCCACTTTCTATAACCTCCGATCCAGTACAAGCACTTTACTTAGTCTACCTCAATACAAAAAGAAAGCGGCCCGATCCTCCTTCTCCTACAGAGCACCGCAATTGTGGAACGACCTCCCGCACAATTTAAAATCTTCCCTAAGCCTAAAGTCTTTTAAGAGATCCCTCTCTACATACCTCAAAACAGAATGCACGTGTCATGGTTGATTATATATTTCCTGCCTGTTCTATGTTAAATTTTGTATATATTGTGTATTAATATTGTTTTTGTATTTTGTTGTACCTAATGTAACAATGCAATGATTTGTGGACCCAGGACATACTTGAAAACGAGAGAAATCTCAATGTATCTTTCCTGGTAAAATATTTTATAAATAAATAAATAAATAAATAAATAAATTACAGTGGGATACAAAAAGAATCGTGACTGAGGCCATCATTGATTCTGGTGCTAATGGAACTTTTCTTGATTTTTCTTTTGTTTCAAAAAATAAAATTCCTTGTGTTCAAAAAACTAACTTTATTCCAATCAGAGTTATTGACGGTTCATTTATATCCTCAGGACCCATCAAAGATGAGACAATCCCTCTAAGAATGATTACCAACAATGTACATTTCGAATTCATTACATTTGATATTATTAAATCTCCACTTTATCCCGTCATTCTAGGAATTAATTGGTTAAAAAACCATGATCCTTTAATTAAGTGGTCTCCCTTCTCCATCTCCTTTGCTTCTGATTTCTGTAAAAAAACGTGCTTACAAAACATTCCTATTCTCCAAACTACTAAAGAACCAGTTATACCTCCATTCTACTCCGATTTTGCATATGTCTTTTGTAAAAAAGAAGCGGAAACACTTCCTCCTCATCGGGTATATGATTGCCCAATAGATCTCATACCCGGAGCTCCTATTCCTTATGGTCATATTTATCCACTCTCTGAAAAGGAGTTAGAAATTTTAAAAGAATATCTTAATGAAAATTTACGCAAAGGGTTCATCAGACCCTCGACCTCCCCAGCTGCTTCTAGTATTTTCTTTGTGAAGAATAAAGACCAAACCATCCGTCCTATTATAGATTACAGAGCCTTAAATAAAATAACTATTAAAAATCGTTATCCTCTTCCACTAATAAATGAATTGATTGAAAGGTTAAGAACTGCAACTATATTCACTAAACTCGACCTTCGAGGCGCATATAACCTCATTAGAATAAAACAGGATGATGAATGGAAAACCGCCTTCCGGACAAGATATGGTCTCTACGAATATCTAGTGATGCCTTTTGGGCTCTGTAATGCCCCTGCAACATTTCAACATTTTATAAATGATATCTTTAGAGATCTTCTGGATATATGTGTTATTATCTACTTAGATGATATCTTAATATATTCTAACAATTTGGATGAACATAGGAAGCATGTTAGATGGGTTCTATCTAGACTGAGAACTCATAAATTATACGCTAAACCAGAAAAATGCCTCTTTGAGGTTACTGAATTCTCTTTTCTAGGATACATTATTTCACCTCATTCTTTGAAGATGGATAATTCCAAAATCAAATGTATTATTAACTGGCCCGCTCCTACTACTACAAAAGAATTACAACGTTTTCTTGGATTTGCAAACTTCTATAGAAAATTTATTAGAAACTATTCAGATGTATCACATCCTCTTAACCTCCTCAACAGTAGTAAACGTCCTTTCAATTGGAATAAAGATGCACAAACAGCCTTCGACAAATTAAAAAAAAGATTTACAACTGCACCTATTCTACAACTACCTAATCCAACATTCTTATATGTTCTTGAAGTTGATGCATCAGATGCAGCCATCGGAGCAGTTCTTTCTCAACAAAAGACTCCACAAGATCCACTTCATCCAGTTGCCTTTTTTTCAAGATCCTTGAGCTCTGCTGAAAAAAATTATCCTATTGGTGAAAAAGAATTATTAAGTGTTAAAGCTGCCTTCGAAAATTGGCGTCATCTTCTGGAAGATACAAAACAACCTATAATCGTTTATACTGACCATAAAAATCTTGAATATCTCTATACTAACAAAACCCTTACAGCTAGACAAGTTAGATGGAACCTATTTTTTAACCGATTTAACTTCCAATTAATATACAGACCTGGAAATAGAAATAAAAAGGCTGACGCTCTTTCTCGAATTCCTTCTAAAACTACTACTGATGATTATCCTCCTACCAAAATAATAGGGATCCTCTCTTCTCTTCATGATGACATAAAGAATTTGAATCAGAAGGATCTTGAACTTCCCAAAACACCTATACTAACAAAAAAGGATGGTATATTTTATTTTAAAAATAGAATTTATATTCCTCCCATTCTTAGGAATAAATTACTTAAGATGGTTCATGATTCCCCCCTAGCTGGACATCCTGGAATAAAGAAAACACTTGAACTAACTTCACGATATTATTGGTGGCCTCGCCAGGATAGAACCATTGAATTATATGTCAAAACATGTCCTATTTGTCAAAGGTCTAAACCAGAACATAATCAACCTTTTGGATTACTACTTAACTTACCTATTCCAGAAAAACCTTGGCAATCCATTTCTATGGATTTTATCGTTGATCTCCCACCTTCTCAACATTTCACCACTATTCTTGTCGTTGTGGATCGCTTCACAAAAATGTCCCATTTCATTTCTTTAAAAAAATTACCCTCCTCTGTAGAATTGTCCAAAGTCTTTATTGACAATATTGTGAAACTTCATGGTCTTCCTGAAGAAATTATTTCTGATAGGGGGACACAATTTACCTCCAAATTCTGGAAAGAGATGTGTCTCTCCCTTCAAATTCAACGCAAACTCTCTTCCGCTTATCATCCCCAAACTAATGGGCAAACAGAAAGGTTAATCAATGTTTGGAACAATATCTTCGATGTTATTGTTCATACCTCCAAGATGACTGGACCACATGGTTACCTATGGCCGAATTTTCTTACAATAATACCATTCATTCTAGTACGAAAATGACTCCTTTCTTCTCCAACTATGGTTTGCATCCGTCTTCATTCCCCATCCAAACCATTACTTCATCCAATCCTACTGTTACATCAAAAAACGAATTTATGTCTTCTCTATTTCTCAAATTACGGGAGAATCTTCAACTTGCTCAAAACTACCAGAAAAAGTTTTTTGACAATAGAAGAAGAATTCCCCCTCCTTACAAAGTAGGGGATCTTGTCTGGCTCTCTTCAAAAAATATTACCACAAACCGTCCTTCAAAGAAATTGAGCTCTCTTTTTCTTGGTCCTTTTCAAATAATTACAATTATCAATGATAACGTTGTTAAATTAAAACTTCCTCCAAGTTTTAAACTTCATCCAGTATTCCATGTCTCTCTTCTTAAACCACACATCCCTGATCCTTTTCATAGAGAAGTAGTTACAACTCCTGAACCTATCATCGTCCAAGGTGAAGAAGAATATGAAATACACAAGATTTTGGATTCACGTGTCCACCGTGGCACCTTACAATACCTTATTAGATGGAAAGGTTATGGAGTTGATGAAGATACTTGGGAAGATTCATCTAATGTTCATGCAAAAAGATTAGTTGATGCTTTTCACAAACGCTGTCCCTCTAAACCAAAGTAAGTGCACCCAGAGGATGCCCCATGAGAAGGGGGTACTGTCAGGTATACTCTATCATCCATACTGCCGCCGGAACCCACTTCCGGGTTCACTGCGCTTAGCCCCGCCCCTTTTCTCTGACGCGGTCCTTCCACGATACTTAGGAAGACCGCGCCAGATTCAAGGGGCTGGATTATTCACGCAGGTACGGCATTGAGATCAGCTGCTCTATTGAATGCTACCGGCTACACTCCTCTCTCGACCTCGGCTTGTAACAAGATTTCAACCTTCCCCACTTCTCGACCTCGGCTTGGAAAACGGACTTCTACCTTCTCCACTCCCAGACCTCGGCTTGTAAAAAACGGACTTCCTTACTTTCCACTCCTAACGCTCAGCTTATTCATAGAGAGTCATAATCTCTCCTCCATTGGGTGAATTAACCCTTCCAATACCAGAACTACCTCTAAGTTAAGTAATCCTTTTTCTCCAAGGAAACCAATTCATATTAATTATTTTCACTTCATTCCTCTCTTGTCAATAAGGGATTACTACTAAGTCTTATTTCTCCTGCAAATATCATTTATTATTAATTGCAACCTGTCCAGCTTATTTATCATTATACTAATAAATCATTCCATCTTAATTAAGTTGGAACTAGCATTGCTTTCCTTCCTGCATGTGTATTTAAAGATACAGTCAAGCTTGTTTACTTCAATATAAAGGAGGTGTAATTATTGTTTCTGCAGTTGAGTTCCAATTAAAGGGATATTACACAATCCCATCACACTGGCATTCTCGCCCACCAGTTAGGCTCTCCCCAGACACTACTGCTCGGGCCCGGTTGAGGAGTAGGAGCCCAGGCCCAAAGCATCACCGGGCACGTGGCTTGCTACCAGAGGCCGGCATTTGCGGCCTTCCACTGCCGCATGCGTGGCACGGCCTACTCCAGGGAGGCCTGATGTCCGGCCTTCTCCTGCCAGACGGCCTGCTGCTCTGAGGCTTGATAAGGCCGGCTTCCCCTGCACCTCCCATCGGGCCGCCAGTGGTGTATCGTGGGCCGGTGGCGGTGGATGGCGGGTGACCCTCTCTGGGTGGTGGGCGGCTGCCCGGCAATGCTCAAGGTCCACCCGTGGCTGGTACCTTAGTACCGCTGTTGGGGGCTCAGGGGGTCCCCTTGTAGGTCGGGAGCCTCCTCTGCCAGTGAGGAAGGCTCCCAGTGCTCTATCTCCCCTGTCCCATCTCCTCCCCATGTGGTTTCCCCCGGTGTGCCTTCCCTGGGGCCCAGCTTACCCCTTGTAGGGCCCCCTGGTCCATCTCTTTCTCTCCTGGGCCCCTTCCTCCTTTGTTTGTCCCCCCTATCCTGTCTTCCCCTCCTCTGGTCCCTTTCCTATCCTTTCTGGGTCCCCTCTTTCCTCTCCTGCCCCTCTACCTTGCCTGGGCCCCTCCCCCCACTGCAAGTCACTTACCTCCGCACCTGGAACACAGCCTCAGCCTTCTGTGAGTGCAGTGCCGGGTTTGGACTGCCAGGTTGCAACCGGTGAGTACAGTTCCCTCCTCTTTTGGCACTTCGGGTCCCGGGCTGGGGGGTTCCTCTCAGGTCTGCGGGGGTTTCTAGATCAGTGGGAGCGGGGGGCGGTGGGTTAGTGGGGACACCTTTATTGATGTCAGCTTTGGTCGGTTTGGTCCCCCGCACAGCTCCCTCCTACGGTTCAGTCTTCACCCCCCGGGCCCCTATCCGTGGGGGGTAGTGGTTCTTTGCCCCTGGGTCCCCCTGTACCCGCGGTGTCCAGTGTTGGTGATGCCACGGGCTACGCTTGTCTTGAGGCAGGTGTTGCGGACGTGGCGCGTGGCGCTGCTTACATCTGCTGGTCTGGCCCTCTGGGCTTGCACTTAAAGCAGGAGATGAGGGAAGACATTTGGAAAGGGGAATTTGTCAAAATATTTTCCCTCCTGCCGCTGGAGGAAACTCCTCCCGTGTCGGAAAGAGACAGTAAGGAGTCCGAAAAGGATAGGGAAAAATACCGCTATCGGAAAAGTCCCAAAACTTTTGGGAATTGGATTCGGGCGTTCTCTATTCTGGCCAGCGTTGTGGGGGAGAAGTCTCTCCAGAAATACTCTGCGTTTTTCTGTTATCAGGACACGATCTGGAATGCTTGTCGCACCTATGAGCAGTTTCGGCAGTGGCTGGCAGTGTGTCCCTCGCTGTCGTGGGACCAGATGGATATTGTCCTTTGGCTCTCAATTATGACCCGTCCAGCCCCCAGGCAAGGCGCGTTTTCGTCTTTTCTTGGGGGGGTGCCGCTGGGGGCTCATGCTCCTCCCCATTGGCCCCCAATCAGAGGCCGGGCTGTTGTTGGAAGTTTAATGACAGTCACTGTAAGTGGGGGTCCTCGTGCCGGTTTAAGCACTAGTGCTCCGGTTGCGGTGGGGCCCATCCTGCCTCCCGCTGTTTCAAGCAGGGCAAAACTGTTGAGAAAGGGGACATGGGGGCTAACGGCAATGACCCCGGTACTCGTAAATGCGATGCGCCCGTGGCTCAACCTTTATAGGAATCGGGCGGTGGCACAGATCCTTGTGGAAGGGTTTGAGCAGGGTTTTTGGATCCCCTTCTTGGAGTGCCCGCCGCTGCTCTCCGTTCGGAACCTCAGGTCCGTGCGGGAATTCCCTCAGGTGGTACGAGAAAAACGGAATAAGGAGGTCTCCGTTTTCCACCCCCACCATGCCTAATTTGCGGTTTCTCCTTTGGGCGTGGTGCCTAAGAACCCGGTAAATATCACCTGATTCACCATTTGTCCTACCCTCAAGGGGGTTCAGTGAATGATGACATCTCCGCTGAGCTTTGCAGGGTCTCCTACGTATCCTTTGATGCGGCGGTTCGCATTGTGCGGGCTGCTGGCCCAGGGGCATTGCTAGCTAAGGCGGATGTGGAATCTGCTTTTCGGCTGCTTCCGGTGCATCCGGAGTGCCTTCATCTCCTGGGCTGTGCCTTTGAAGGACAGTTCTTTGTGTACATGTGCCTCCCTATGGGTTGCTCTCTGTCATGTTTTTATTTTGAGTGCTTTAGCACTTTTCTGGAATGGGTAGTGCGGAGGGAAGCAGGGGTCGCTTCCCTCCTGCACTACCTGGATGATTTCCTGTGTGTAGGGCCGGCAGGGTCGCACGCCTGTGCCCTGCTGCTGCGGGTTCTCGGGGAGATGTTTCAGCAATTCTGTATTCTGTTGGCTCATGATAAAACTGTGGGTCCGGTCACGTGCCTTAGTTTTCTGGGCATTGAAATTGATTCGGTGGCCGGGGAATGTCGGTTGCACCAAGACAAGGTCCTAGACCTGCGCATAGTGGTGCCACAGGCTATGGGGCAGTGTAAGATTCAACTACGCTGCCTGCTATCTCTGTTGGGTAAGCTAAATTTTGCCTGTCGGATTTTGCCCATGGGGCGTATCTTTAACAAGCGCTTAGTCGCGGCGACGTCTGGGGTCGATCGCCTGCAGCACTTTATTCGGCTTACATGGCCCTTGCGGGCTGACTTGACTGTCTGGGGTTCCTTTATGGCCTCTTATAATGGTAGGACTTACTGACAAGCCCTGGAGGTTTCTAATGGTGACCTCCACCTGTTTACCGATGCGGCTGGCTCTGCGGGTTTTGGGGCCATTCTGGGCTCCAAATGGTGCGCTGACTCGTGGTCAGTGGCCTGGCATACGGAAGGGCTCACTCAGAACTTGGCTTTTATGGAGTTCTTACCTATTCTGGTGGCTTTGGAGGTGTGGGGTTCCCTGCTTGAGGACAGACGGGTGGTTTTCCATTGTGACAATTTGGGGTAGTGCAGGCTATTAATCGTCTGACTGCTTCCTCCCCCCCCCCATGGTATGCTTGCTGCGGCGCTTGGTTCTGCACTGTTTGGGGCTTAATGTGTCTTGTAGGGCTGTACACATCCCGGGTGTTCGCCATGTGATGGCCAATGCTCTCTCTCTCGTTCACAGTGGGACGTGTTTCAGGCAGTGGCTCTGCGAGCTGAAATGGAGGGTGTCCCGTGCCCAGCAGAGATGTGGTCACTGGGTCTGACAGATTGATGGAGTTGGTCCGTGGGTTGGTCTCGGTGGCCACATGGGCCCGCTATAACAAGGTGTGGAGGGAATGGGACGGGTGGGAGCTGGGGGTTTCCAGGACTCGCCTGCTCGCCTG